>JAOTOM010005128.1:0-572500 GCA_034440615.1 Ashinkailepas kermadecensis | reverse complement strand
GCAGGCAGGCAGGCAGGCAGGCAGGCAGGCAGATGGGGGAGGGGGAGAGAGAGCACCAGCTCCGATAACGGCTTCCGGTCACGTCACGGCAGCCTCCGGCTCTCTGACGTCGGTGCCCGAGGGGGGGGGGGGGGTGGAGATACCATCATAATCATAATCAAGCTGACGAGAAAGCCTGTCGATACGGTCAAGTTGAGGCTGAGATGAAGTGGGCTCGGCTACGGAGGTACATTTGGTGAGGAGAGAAGTGCCGAAGCTGAAGACCAGTTTGTAGTCGAGTGATCCATGGACCAGACCCGCACGCGGGAGGTAGTGATGTCGCTGCCGCTGTTTCTTAGCCGCTCGTTTCGGACGCAGTTCGTTAAACATACGCCACCAGGGGCTACAGGCTTTGTTTCGATAGCAATTCACCAAGTAAGCAATTAACCTGAACTTTTGGTTTGGCTTGGTGCGAAACTATGTGCCTTTAAGCCGTCGTCGGGTACGGCAAGGATGATTATCTTCCTTGACGGGGTGGGGGGGGGGATGGCTCCAGATCCGAGACCGAGTGGCGGCAGGTCCTCAGAGGGAACGATCGTCCCGCTACGTATCAATAGTGCAAGCTGCGCCATACGGGCTTTGCCTGTGGCTCGACCATCGCACCAGCACGCGTGATGGCATCGTGTCCGACGCTGGACAGGGGCCGCGGTGGTTCAGTTGGTAGGGAGTTCGACTTTGGCCATAAGATCGTGGGTTCTAATCCCACAACCGGCGGGATTATTGAGGCCACCCGTGACCAACCGGTGTGAGAGGTTGGCGACGCTATATGGCCCAGCAGTCGGATGCGTCATAAAAGAAGCCAAGTATCACCATCCGGCGCTGGGCCCCACGTGGCCGTGGTAACCGACTAGGATCGGGCGTGGATCTCTGCCGACGGCTGTTGAATGTCGTTCCACCCTGTCTGCACTGCTGCGACCGCAACACCACGTGGTCCCGCTGACCAGACAGAGCGCTCCTGCGACCGCAACACCACGTGGTCCCGCTGACCAGACAGAGCGCTCCTGCGACCGCAAAACCACGTGGTCTGGCTGGCCAGAGCGCTACTGGCGGCGTTTGATGGCAAGGATTTTCCGGCGGCTATCCCGACCGCATCCTGGGCTGATTTTCCGCTTCGTTCAGCCTCTCGACAATCGTGGCTTGCGATGTCGTCGGCGGAACGTGTCGGACGGCTAGTTTCAACGTGGTGCGTGATGAGCTTCGCCTCGCACCGTCAGAGAGCAGATCAGACTGCGCGTGTCTATGGCCCTATGCATGGATGTACCGCGAGACCTGCCCAGCGGATGTCCCGCGCCCGTGCTCGCTGTTTGCCTGTTGTTGATGATGTGTGTCGATCTCGGCATGTCCCCGGGTAGGAGCAATGTGGACACCAGTTTCTGCAGATATATGTTCTGTGTACGCCGTGACAGGGTTGAGGGAGCGCACACTGCGCAGCGAGAGTTGTTACTCTATGGAAATATTCATGCTTTTGTATGAATCTTCGTACGTCATGCTTGCATCATATTTGTGCTACCCGATCACCTAAATGTGGTAGATGTAGCTCACAGTCAACGTGCTAACCTATGCCACTCCTGACTGTCTCTCCTACTCCTCACTGCCACTCCCTCCTGACTGTCACTTCTACTCTGGATTGAATTCGTACTTTGTAACCCTGGATGATATTTTTTTTTTAATTGGTGATTGAATACGGAAAGGATATTTTCCTTCAATTCTGTGACACCAGAATTTCGCTTTCTACTTTCCAGTGACTCTTAAGCACTTTATCACAGAGTAGTGCCTTGTCAAACAGCACCATTAAACCTCCAAATGGGAAAATGAGAGGATAATTTTGTGGAGAGGATTATGTTCTGAAGGGTGAAAGCTCAGGAAGAGCCCGCTTTTCTGATCCTGCTCCTACTCCAATCCTTCCACTCATGTACTGCGTGCGGTTAGGTCTGACGGGGAAGCGGCGGTGAGTCAGCTGCCGAGTCGTCTGCGACAGTTTCGCCTCAGGTCCGGTCAAGGGGTGGGCGGTGTCGGGAAGTCCATGTCCAATCGTATCCGCCGCATGGACGATCGCCGCGAACGCGCAACACTCTGTGCGGTCTGTGACGCCGCCGGACGTCTGTCATAGAGTCCCCGGATATGATGACGCTTCTGCGGCACGCGCCGTCGGCACCGGCGCCGGCGCCGGCCGACACGCTCACCCTGCTCGACTTCGACATCGACGCGTTCCTGGACGGCGAGCCGGCCGACGACCGGGAGCTGCTGGGTGACCTGCTGCGGTCGCCGCCGGCGGTGGTCGGGTCGCGCCCGCTCCCGCTGGCTGGCCTCGCTGCGCCGACCCTTCCGGCCTCACAGACGACCCTGTCCGTCCGCCCGGGCCAGCCGAGCCGGGTGGAGGTGCTGGCGCGCCAGATACTGGCGGTGCTGCCGTCGCTGCCGGCCTCCGCCCTGCCGCCCGGCGTGAGCCGCCGCTCGGCCACCATCATGCTGCTTAACTACGCCCTGACGCAGCACCGCAGTAGCAGGGACGGCAGCCTGTGAGTAGCGGCCGGCGCCGCACCCAAGTCCGTCCCACCGTCCGCTCGAGTCCGTCCCACTGGCCGCCCGAATCCGTCCCACCAGCCGCCCGAATCCGTCCCACCAGCCGCCCGAATCCGTCCCACCAGCCGCCAGAGTCCGTCCCACCAGCCGCCCGAATCCGTCCCACCAGCCGGCCGAGTCCGTCCCACCGGCCGCTCGAGACCGTCCCACCGGCCGCCCGAGTCCGTCCCATCGGCCGCCAGAGTCCGTCCCACCAGCCGCCCGAGTCCGTCCCACCAGCCGCCTGAGCCCGTCTCACCAGCCGCCAGAGTCCATCCCATGGGTCACCTGGGTCTGTTGGTCCCATGAGAGAAGCGATATGATGTAGACGCTCAGATGGTACTTCATATTGGAACTCATGCTGTGTTTTAAAAAAAGGCTCAGGAATGCCTGATAAAATGTTCTCGAGCACGTCGAGTGCTAAGTGTATTCATTCCGTGCAACGGCCGTGGAGTTCATCGCTCAGGCTCCCGGCATGCATGCTGTGGTTCTGGAGGTAGGATGCGTGCTGTGGTTCTGGAGGTAGGATGCGTGCTCTCCCTGTCGATGTATACCGCATGGCTGTGTTGACCCTCGCTAATCCTTATTTACCTCTTACAGACCGCTTCACAAGCTGGCGATGCGGGGGGAAGCGCAGAAGCTGTCACAAATGGCTCGCGTCATGATTTCCTTCCGCCACCCAACACACGTCCATACCAAGAACTGGCTAGGCGAGGTGGGTGTCGGTGTCCCGTCCAGAGCGGCACTGCGCGGTGTCGGTAGGGTGGCCGTGGCGTGGCGTGGTGCCATGTCGTGTCATGATGTATCACCTGTGTGACCACCAGACGCCGCTATGTGTGGTGTCGTGTCGTTATGTACCACCTGTGTGACCACATGGGCGCAAAATGACCAATGCAGTCGACGCGCCCTAAAGCACAAATCCACCACCACCACCACCAGACACCGTCGTACGTGGTGTCGTGTCGTTATGTACCACCTGTGTGACCACCAGACGCCGCTGTGTGTGGTGTCGTGTCGTGATGTACCATGTGGTGGCCACTGGATGCCGCTGCACATGATGTCGGGTCTCTCATGTATTTCGTCAGACGCCGCTGTACATGGTGTTGTGCCGTGATGTATCACGTGTGTGACCCACCAGACGCCGTTGCACGTGGTCTCGTGCTCGGACGCGGCGCAGGTGCTGCTGGGCTGCGGCGCCCGCATAGATGTGCTGGACAAGATGGGCAACACGCCGATCCACACGGCGGCGCGCTACCACCGCGTCGATGTGCTGGACTTGCTGCTGCAGAGAGTCACGGACGTCGACCTGCTGGATGCCAAGAACATCGAGGGTGAGTGATGGACTCGCTCTGCGTCAGAGTCTGCCCGCTACCAGTGTGGAGAAGGGTCCTGGTCTGTGTGACTGGCTCAGGAGGTAGTTGCTGGCTGGTGAAGCAGGTCAGCATCGGCTCTAGCTGCACAGGACAGAGGTCGCCTCGTTCCCCTGTGACGTTGTTGTGATGAGAGGCGGCAATCACTGACTCCTTGGCAGACGTACTGGGTGATCCCAGTCTACATGGCGGGTGGAGGTGATCCCAGTCTCCTGATTCGGAGGGGAACTCCCATGTCCCAAGTAAGCGAGTCTGTGCTAGGAGTTCTGGAGTGATACGGATGAAGCCAGGTGTGACTACGACAGAAAAGCAATTGAAGATGGGGAGAATCAGGCGAAGGAAGGGCCGGTGTGTTGCTGTGGTAGGGGACACACGTTAAAAACCGATCGGCAGCTTACGAAAGGTAGTCAAGCTTGTGATTTGCGAGTGATGCAGGCAAGTGTGGCGGTATGCGGAAGGCGGGCACGGTATAAAGTTCACGTGCAGCCGTACTTCGGAACGAATATCCGACTAAGTACGTTGGACTCCCACTTGCATGCTGAAATCTACTACATTCTCCACTTATGTGTTGGCCGTATATATGTATTGTATTGATAGCTACCGCACGTTCTCGACGATTTCTACGCGAGCGGTACAGTCGGCGTGGGCGAAGCCCAGTGATGCAGAAGCCGATGAGGTGCGGCCGCCGATGGTACTATCAACCGTCTGACTGGTGTGGTGGATCATCACATCCTTCCGGGGAAGCCCAGCGCCCCGCTCCACGCGCTTATCTCCGGAGAAGGCGGTCGACGCGAATGCTAGCTCTCGAGAAAACAACAGTGAAACCGACTCACGGAGCCCAACCGACCTATTCTGTGACGCCAATGTTGGCCTCAGATGCCCGCTGGGTTTGCACTTGACACAGTTCAATGTGGGCTCCATCACAGGGCGCGAGGGGAGGGTGGGGGATGGGAGAATAGATTCTCTCGATATTCTTGACATCCAACATAGCACCTGTGGGCGTTACGTGGAAATAGTGGACCCAAACCCCTCGATATCCTCCAAACGGTTTCGACGCAGCGGGACCCCGGTCTGCGAAATGTCGTAGAGCTGTACTGCCGAGCGTCCCAGGTAAAATATATCGAGCTCTTCATCTGCCGATATTGAACCGACTATATTCGGCGAACGCTGGGAACGCCATGGTTCAGCCTATTGACCACCGGGTACCCGAGTATTCCACGGCTAACGACAATGGCGCCAGAATCTCATGCATCAGACTTTGGTATTGCTGCGCTGATGAGGATGTCGGCGAAGTACAGATGGATTGCGCCGTCACTGTCTAGTCGTGAAGAGTTGCACGCGCCTCAAAATTGAAGCGTTTGTTTGGACTGATCATATAGACTTTTACCGATTGTTAGGACTTTTAAGATAGACTTGTTTCTCGTCGAGGAAATGTCAAAATTGAGTAAGATTCTGTCAACTATCGCATGCACGGAGACATGCACAGAGGCACAGACATACACATTGTCACACGGACATATTACACATACGCATACACACGCGTGCAACGCAAACGCGCACGCACGCACGCACGCACGCACGCACGCACGCACATACACACGCACATACACACGCATACACACGCACACTTGTCTTGTAGTGAGTGTAAGCGTCCTCTTCTCCTCTTCTTGAACTGTTGTGTCAGAGTTATAACTGGCATTTGTCACGTGTTATGAGTCATCGATCACCAAAATATCGCAGCATTGCAACCAATACATTTAACATGATGCGATTTATATTTCGATATTCAGAATCCACTTCGTAGTCAGACATTAATAAGAGCACCAACACGTAGTAAGTAACAAATGCATTAGTAAGACATCAGTAAGAGCATTAAGACAAAGCTGTTTTGTAATTCGCATTCTCGGAAGATATCTCAAATGCCTGTTTGAATTGTTAACTCATTGCCGCCTTACCGGTATAGCCAACTTAATAAGTACAGCGGGTTTTATTTGACATTGCTGAATTTGATTATGTGGATGATGTAGTACGGCGCTTGTAAATTAGTATGCAGTCTTGTCATTAATATACGGGCTTGTGATTAGTATGTTTCACTTACCAGTGTTTTTAGAGAGCTGCTAAAAGACGAAGCAGCAGGCAATAGTGGTCGCAGTCTGTCACCGAGACAATTAGTGGAAGCGAACGCGGTACCCTTTGTTGGTGAATTGTGCACAAAATCGGTATTATTTAACAAGCAGAAACAAAAACACTGGCTGTCCACCAGAAATACATTACGGATGACCTGACCTTCCGAAGAAGCGTCCGTTGTCTTACATTAACTTGGATAATGAAAATGATATGATATCGCCGGCGAGATGTCCACCCGATGAGCCAAACATTGCCCCTCTGGTTATTAGTACGCGGATAGTTACTGGTTACAGAGTACTTCTACCTCTCCTATACGTACTCTGTAACCAGTAACTATCCGCGTACTAATAATCAGAGGGGCAGTGTTTGGCTCTTCGGGTGGATAGCTCGCCGGCGATATCATATCATTTTCATTATCCAAGTTAATGTAAGACAACGGACGCTTCTTCGGAAGGTCAGGTCATCCGTAATGTATTTCTGGTGGACAGCCAGTTTTTTTTCTGCTTATTAAATAATACCGATTTTGTGCACAATTTACCAACAAAGGCTACCGCGTTCGCTTCCACTAATTGTATCGGTGACAGACTGCGACCACTATTGCCTGCTGATTCGTCTTTTAGCAGCTCTCTAAAAACGCTGGTAAGTGAAACATACTAATCACAAGCCCGTATATTAATGACAAGACTTCTACCTCTCCTATACATGGGCGCCAAATGACCATGTAGTCGGCGCGCCCTTGAACCCAATTAATCAATCAATCAGTACCTCTCCTATACCTTGGCTTCCCACTGACAATCTTGACCATTGGTACCAGTGACCGCTTCGCTAAGACCCGATCGACCCCTTTGATTCCGGTTGGTCCACCCGTCCACGACTGCCCCGTGCGACCACAGGGCTGGCCTGCATGACCCCAGTACCCCAGTTGATCTTCATAGCCTGCTGTCAGGCTACATCGCAGGGTGGTCTACCAGCTGGTCGGTGACTAGCTGCGACTGACCTGTATGACCTGCCTCCAGGGTACACGGCGCTGCACCTGGCCGTCATCCACCAGCTGCCCCGCGATCATCTGCGACTGACGCTGACTATGCTGATCGAGGCGAGTGTCGACGTGAACGTGTCGGACGACACTGGCGGCAGGTCGCCGCTGTTCCACGCCGTGCTGCGCGGCGACGAGACCACCGTGCGCATCCTGGTGGAGCACAACGCCGCCGTCAACATGGCCGACTTCTCCGAAACAACCCCGCTGCAGGTGAGCGGAGCAGGTGCCGCGGGACACGCCGCTCCGCCGCGGGCAGGTGGGGGGAGGATGTGACGTGGGGAGGAACCACTGCTCTGCAGGTGAGGGCAGGACGTGGTGCGGGGAGGCACTACTCCGCTGTAGGTGAGCGGAGCAGGTGCCGCGGGACACGCCGCTCCGCCGCGGGCAGGTGGGGGGAGGATGTGACGTGGGGAGGAACCACTGCTCTGCAGGTGAGGGCAGGACGTGGTGCGGGGAGGCACTACTCCGCTGTAGGTGAGCGGAGCAGGTGCCGCGGGACACGCCGCTCCGCCGCTCCGCTGCGGGCAGGTGGGGGGAGGATGTAACGTGGGGAGGAACCACTGCTCTGCAGGTGAGGGCAGGACGTGGTGCGGGGAGGCACTACTCCGCTGTAGGTGAGCGGAGCAGGTGCCGCGGGACACGCCGCTCCGCCGCTCCGCTGCGGGCAGGTGGGGGGAGGATGTAACGTGGGGAGGAACCACTGCTCTGCAGGTGAGGGCAGGACGTGGTGCGGGGAGGCACTACTCCGCTGTAGGTGAGAGGCTGGGTTGTGATGAGATCGTACGATCGTGGAATCGTGATGGGGTGACAGGCTCCTTCCCATGGAGTGTCCAACTCTTCGGCTGTTATTGTAGGCAGATCCACAAGTAGGTTGCTTGTGTAGATGCTAGGAGCTTGTTCTGTTCATACCTCCTGTTAACCTACTCACTTTAACATGTGCAGTGTAGGTATTGTAGGTATTACACAGTGTTAAATTATTCGTGAAATAGGGTGGAATATACCACTTTCTGAACACTCAATCGACATCCTTCTCCAAGAAGTATCGACATCCTGCTTCTCGATGCGTGCTTATGAGTTCTTCCTGTTTCCTTTCTAACAGTACCTCGTTTATAAGTATCATGATCATGCTCTCGATAAGGGATGGTGATACACGAACATTTCGCAATGCAATTTCAGGCAAAGGGATTATTTATAATGCGATATGGCATGCAGTGCCATTGTATAGCAAAGGTATTTTTTCTTGCTATCCCGAATATATCTCTTCCTAAATTATGAATATCAAAACAACTTATGAAGGTACAGTCATAAGTGCACCATTGGCTGAAATTTGAGTCTGAAAGACATCAAAAGTATTTGAAATGACACTAATTCCATGGCAAATTTTGACATCCTACTGTGCTCGTTCCGACATCTCACACCTAACGAAAAACCATTATTTTAACACTGGTATTACATGCAGATGTTTATGATTGGTTGACCATTCCCACCTTTGCGTTTATCACGTCGGTACCTGCGATCACCTGTCGTTACCCATCATTCACCGGAAAATTTGCGGGGTTGTCGTTTTGTGGAAATTTTATATTTCCTTGTTTGCTTTGCTGAAATTTGCGCGGCCGGGAGTTTTGATAGCGGACGATTGCGAATGCTGGCTTTAGCCCGTCCGGTTAGATCCGCACACCCCGTCTCGAAAGACCCCCGTCTAACTTCCAAACTAAGTGTGTCACGAAAACGAACTGGATACCATCGGAAAGCCCTCGACGAGCAGGGTGCGAACATGATATTACTTTACTATTACTAAGTTGGGGTAATTTTGATTATCAAAATGGCTGTTTTGAGAAATATAAACATTTTTCAAAACCATTTTTCTGCATATTAGAGTGATTTAGTTCGTGCAATGCAACTTTGACACTATTTATACAATGAAAACTCGAGACAAACCACAAAACAGCAGTGTATAAATAGGCTAAGAATTGCGCACTTTCTCGTGACCTGACCGCAGGCCACTTGACACGGAGGTCAAGCAAATTGGATAAGGAGCCTCTTCTAAAACTTCTGCCTGCATACCAAGGCGAAAATGATGTTAGAACAGCATGTATGTTACAAAATAGGAAAATTATCCCCAAATGGACCCAAATTTGTCGTGGTCTCAGACCACTGACTTAGTCTCGGAGAAAAATCCGAGATTTGCGTTTTGAATGCACTGCCAAATTGCGCTTGCGTAAAGTTTCATTTCAATATCTCTTCACGTGTATGAGTTGTCGACCTTCAAATATTCTTAGAGATCTTTGGGGTTCTCGAGGTCTCTTTGACCTGAGATAGGTCAACGGCCTGACGTGACCTTAGGTTGAAATTTTCACGTGAGGTGTACAAATTATCAAGGAAGAGATATTGAAAATTTCGCGGATCTCGATCATCATGAGTCAATCATGGCCTGCGTTCCAGGATACGTTTATTCCGCGAGCTTTGAGATCTGCTTCGATTTGCTTGACCGGTAGTGGTTTTACTGCGGTATGGCTGCATACATCACGGTATATCATGGTGTGTTCGGTGTCGCCGTCACTCCAGCTGCCGCGGCGTCACCGCACTAACTCTGCTGTCAGTCAGACTCGGACAGACATCCTTGCCGCGTTACTTGAACATTAATTTTCGTGGAGTTACCGACTGGTCTTAGAAGTATATGTCATAAAACATGTAATTGATGTGTAATCACGTAGCCGGAATATCTGCCCTATGTGCCGGCTTATTCTGTTCGATATTTGACACACTGTGGGGGAGAATTCCTGCATTCACCCCTATCATGCGCCACGTCTTAATAGACAAGGCTGGGCTCTATATGATCACATTTTTTGGTCGAGGCGCTTTGAAACCCAAATAACTAACGAACTTAATTCACAAGGATTTTCAAGTGCGCACCCAGCATTATCGCGGAACAATGAAGGGAGATCTATTGCTAAGGCTTTTGAGTCCTCCAACTTGCCAGCGTTGTGCTACCCGAGGCTGCGTGGCTGAGCTCTCGCAGTCGGCGGCTTCTCACAGATTGCTGAGGCGGCAGATGCTGCGCACAATAGATCGTGATTCTGGAGACCAATGACGTCTCGCGTGCCACCGCCTCTGTGCATAGTTACGCCACTGGGAAATCCCCAACCAGGCGGAGTGCTGTTAGCATGGAGAGCACCAACGATGCACGGATGTGCTGCCGTCTGGTGGTGGATGTACAAGATAGTATTTGTTGGGCATCAGCGGAAGAGGGCGGGCTGGGCCGGTGATGTAACGCCTGGAAGTAGTTCGGCAAAAAAGTGTTGGAAATGGTTTCTGACCCGTGTGCATCAACCTGCTGTTGCTGCCGAAGGACATAGGGAGTTTTTGAGCTGGCTATGCCATTTTGTGGATTACGAGCAGATTGTGTGTTCACATTTGTCAGGGCAATGATGAGCGAGAGTCCGGATTTGATGCACATTGTTCGCAATATTTCCATTTCACAATGCAGGCCCTACAATTGTGCTAAAAGCGTTAGTTTGCTAGCATACTACATGCTCGTCTGATCTATGTCGTTCGGTTATTCGAACTGCACCAAAGGTATTCTTGAATGTCTTGTTCTTGCCTATTTTTGGCATCTACTCGACTCAACTCGTACGTTAAACGCCAAGCGACCATCACAATCGTAACGCCATCCGATTCCAAATGACCAGACCAGTCATCCAATTTGCTGGCCTCATCTACGAAAGCATAGCACAGCGAACCTCAATGCAGCGGGCCTTGCATGGTATCTAGCGCCCGTTCCGACGCTCTGTGATCTGCCGTGTAGCATGCTGCCTGATTCTGACGGTTGCGGCCGGTGGCCTGACTCGACCGGACCTGTGACCGCGCAGGCGGCCGAGGAGCTGATGCCGTCCGACAACGCCATCTGCAGCATCCTGCTGGAAAAGGGCGGCTTCAAGCTGCCGCCGGCCGACCGCGTGACCCGGTCGTCCCAGCCGGGCCGCAGCAGTCGAGCCGTCAAGCGGGCGCGGCTCGTGTGAGGCGCCGGCAGACCTGCCCGGCTGGCCGAGACGGAACACACCCGCCGCCAGCTGACTGGCAGAGTCGGCGGCTGACCACGAAACACCCAGCTGACCGGCTCGGCTGGCCGAGACGGAAGACATCCGCCGCCAGCTGACTGGCAGAGTCGGCGGCTGACCACGAAACACCCGGCTGACCGGCTCGGCTGGCCGAGACGGAACACATCCGCCGCCAGCTGACTGGCAGAGTCGGCGGCTGACCACGAAACACCCAGCTGACCGGCTCGGCTGGCCGAGACGGAAGACATCCGCCGCCAGCTGACTGGCAGAGTCGGCGGCTGACAGCGAGGCACGCCAGCTGACTGAGATGTGTCAGCTGACTGCGGCATCTCGGTTTACCGAGACCAGATGTGCCATGTGCCATGACCGGAGGACACACTCGGTGTCGGAGAAGGCACCCGGTACCGATGTCTGGCGTTTGCGTATTCCGGGTGGGTTTCGGCACGACGTCTGGTGGTGCGTTCTGATAGTGTTCACAATTATAACTGGGTGTGGAAGACAATACTTGGTGGTGACACTCGCAGTGGTGGAGGGTGGGATGAGGTTAGTGGTGGTGGGGGGGGGCGGTGTCCGTGTATAACGGCGTGTGACGGCGGACCCCCCCCTCCCATTAGTACCCCTGGGGTATTGTAAGCTAAGGTGTCTAACAACACAAAGCTCTCAGGATAGCGAAGGTGTCCCGGTGACTCCCGTGGGCAAGGTCGGGAAGGCATAGGTGGAGACTTCGTATAACTATTGGCGCTGCCAACATCTGATTCAATCACATTCCTCCCATGCAACGGCGTGCATACAATGCTAAATCGTGGGATTTATTGGTGTTGCATAAGATATTCAGGGCTCCACCCAAGGGCAATGCATGGTGTTCTCGAAAATGTAGCGTCATATTTTCATCTTCTTAAAGGAGTTCGGTTTCAGGTGAGAACAGACCTAATATTATTTGCAGATCTGCAAATCCAAAGGGTGAGAAGTGAACTAGTGTCGGCTGACCATTAGGAGGACAATTGAGATGTTGGTGTTGCCATATGGCACCAATATGTTCATTGATGCTGCGCCGACATTGCCAAAATTATCCGAACCCCCATCTCTCTCAGAAGAACACATGTCAAGATATTATGTAAATCTAGCTTATCCACCCAGAACTATTCTTTTTAATCTGTGATCTGATTCTGCGTGGGTCGATCGAAGGTGGTTGCGTGGGCGAACTTTGGCACTTTCAGTTATATAGTAGTATTCCTGACGGTCCATATACCATTCGATCCATGTATTGCATACAAGTCATCAAGTATTAAGGCTTAATAAGAGCCGCAGGGGCCCATCTGGGTTAAGCCTATCTAGAAAAGGTACTAGGAATGTACATACTCCCACCCCAATCAATCACTTATCCCAAGTTCCTAGGAAGCTATATATCCCAGCCTATCTAGCAACACTCACTTGCTACCGCATAACACCCTCAACAATCACAAGCTCCTCCCATCACAAGTGAATGCTGCATACTTAGCAAAATTGCGTCCGCGTCGATTTTTGAATACACTACGGTAAAATTGGGGTCACCCATCCCAACAATCCTCCACTGCGTGTGTTCATAGGATGGTTAGGTTATTTGTAGGCACGGTGTAGACAGATTTCGCACGGAAGCTACTGTGTGAGACATTCCTGTTGGATGTAGATTAGGTGAGTTATATACTAGCCATAGCCCCACGCCAAGGTGGTGTGGCATGTGTTGGATGACATATTTCGAAGCAGTATCTTATGAATTTTCAGGGTGCAAAATCTCGTTACCTGACACGAATGCGATCAATGGAACGAATGCAACGGAAGTAATTAAAGGTCCAAGCGGAGTGAATCCCGTGTGAAAAGTGAACACATATTGCCGTTGTTAAGTCCGCAGCGGTTGCCGATCACTGATCGTTAACCTTTCTGTTATGCAAACTGTCGCAATATTCTAATTTTCACCTTCATGATTGCTCCGTACTATTCCGTATCTGGTCCGTGTTCCCTGACTATTAGCCGTTCTTTTTATAATGCTGAATGCCTGGGAAACAAAGTCTGAATTATATTTGTATCACCTGCATTGCTTTCAGTATCCTGCACCTGCATGGCTTGCTTCTGCATTGTCATCTGCTTTGTCTTCAGATCAAGACAGGTTGCACCCTTGTGTGCCCACTGCTGGTCATGCCTTGCTGACGGTTTCTTGCTCGATGTGCAAGCGCATCCATGTTTACGTACCTGACCAGTGTGAATCGTTGCCGCTAAAATGCAGACTGACAGTTGCGTGTGATGTCATAGTACAACTCCCGGGCGCCAGAACTCCGACAAACATGGCCATTGTGCCGCACCCGACTTCAGGGCTTGTGTTGCTGCAGGTCAAACGCTTCCGACTCTCGGATACTCCGTGAGTTTTGGCGACTGGCCAACAACTCAAATATGTTAACGAATACCATTCAGTATATTAACACGGGAATGTGTTAAAATACTTGTGACTTTGCGATATGCGATTGGTAATATGTATATATATATATATATATATATATGTATATGTATGTTACTGTAATGTGAGATGCGATGTGCTGCTCGCACCCTGAAGGGTCTCTGACTGTGTGCTACTGCTACCACTAGCGAGCTGTCTTGTATTGCTTTGTCCATCTATTTGGACGCCGGATGTTCCCGCGGTCGCCGCGCCGCATAGCCTCAAAATCGGCTGTGTGTTCATGCAGTGCACAGTGCATATTGCGCAGGATATAGACTGCGAAAATACAACTGAATGAGTGTTGTTTGACTCTGAGGATGATGGTGGCGCGTTGAAAGGATGGCGTTCATGTGTCGAGATATCACAGCCAGCGTCACGTCCCTCGCCAGGGTATGCTGCATCATGCTTAGGCAAAATATTTCCTCATGGTTTTGGCATGCTATGCTGCAATCATTGTCAAAGTTTCAGCCAGACATTTTTACGCAGGCACACATTGAAACAATGCATTTCCCTTCGTCCTCTGAAACTCTACTCTCCCTAGAATGCAGGCGGAATGCTGAGATTGCTGGAAGATGTGTAGCTGCAACCTACACTGTCGGGGGTCACATTGGACGAAAGTTGGTGCGCTAAACCATGTAGAATTGCGTAGATTGAAAATTACAGAGCGCGTTTACGTTTACGTTACCGGCAATTAACGTTACGTTATTACATTGCAGAGCGCCACTGTTTATCAGTACGTCCATGTTTGCGGTAGCTTAGTCGGTAAGGCGTTCGACCCTTGGTCGCAAGGTCGCGGGCTCGAATCCCACAACCGACGGACTATCGGGTCTGCCCGCGGCCAATCGGCGTGGGGGGTTGGCGACACTGTATGGCCTGGCAGGCGGATACTTCCTAAAACAACCCTAGGTTGTTGTCACATAGCACGTCCAATACTTTGCATGCTCAATCATGTATCGGTGAGTAGAATCATCGATGTATGGCAATTTATTTTCGGAGTTTGTTTCGGCGAACACTTATAATATTGGCGCATGAGATTAATTTATCCTCATGGCCAATGCAAATTTGACCAAATATGCTGAATACGAAACCAAAACTATTTCCACGACAAAATCGTGGACAACAAAGTCGTGCGATTTGCAATCAGAGCACATTTACAGCGCGAAAGGAATGTTTATCAGCCACGTACTGGTGCTGAGTTGGATTTCCAACACATCACCGCTTCCTGACACGGTTGGGCACGGTAATCTCAAATGTTGCTGATTGGTCTGACGCGTCCTTCAAAAAAAAATATTTGGGGCTCGAAAAGTCACACGGGCACCTGAAAATGAAGCTGGGAGCTCCCCAATTTTTTTTTTAACGAGTGCAAGTACCTTACGTTAACACCATAAAATAAACAGTAAAGTCGCGGCACTCCCAGCTAAGAGACGGAAAACAAATAAACGAGCATAAAAGCACCCAGTGTTAGAGCAATAAAACTAGCAGTAAAGAATGCTGAAAGTAGTCATACCCAAAGGAGGTATATGACTGGCCCTATATCCATCCCAAAGAGAAGTTGAGGCCTAAACTATAATGTTAGTAGCTGGTTTGTGACGAGATGGTAGTAGGCACTCCTAATTTAAAATGCATTTGTTTACTTAGGCTCCTCCTACAACTCCATCCAGCTAAGCATAAGCTTGTTGCTGGGAAAATCGCACCAAAGCCACTGAAAATCGTATTTGGGGTTCCAAAAATCGTTCATGGGTCTCCATAAATGACGCTGGGGCTCCAAAAAGTGGGAACGGGGCACCTGAAAATGCCATTGGGGCCCCAAAAAAGTCGCGCTGGGGCCCACAAAAATCACGCTCGGGCCTCCAAAGGTCAGGTTGGGCCCTCGAAAATCGCGTTTGGACCCCCAAAAAGTCGGACCGGGGCCCCTGAAAATCACGCTGGAGGCCTTAAGTGTTTGTACCTGGGCTCCTGATAATCACGCTGGGGCTCAAGAAAATCGTGCCGGGGTTCATGAAAGTCACGACATGGGCCCCAAAAGGTCGGACCGGGTCCCTAAAGGTCACGCTAAGCCTGGGGATACCAAAAAGTCGTGCTCGGGCCCCTGGATTTAACGCTAGGGGCTCGACAGGTCACACCTGGCCCAAAAAGTCTTATCGGGACCATCTAAAAAAATGAAGCCGAAGAAACGAAAAACAGTCCGTACATGTAAATTAAATATTAAAGTAATCCAATTCGAATTCTTTTCGATCGAATTCAATATAAACTGAATCGAAAAGAAACGTGTCGGGGCAGCTAAAACTCGCGCTGGGATCCCAACAAATTACGACTGGGCCCCAAATATCGCACTTAGACCAAACAAAAATCACGCCGCTGCTCTTGAAAATCATTCTGGGGCCAAAACGTCGCGCCGGAGCCCCACAAATCGTAGCTGGCTTCCAACAAATTAGTTCGTATCAGCAATGTCACTCTAGGGCCACAAGAATTGCGTCAAAGATCACTCCCCCAAAAAACGTGTCGGACCTGGAAAAGAAACGTGTTGGGGCAACGAAAAAAATCGCACCGGGAGCCCGAATAATCGTACCGGGGCCCAAAATATCGTGCAGGGGCTTACAAAACAAACTCGACCCCAAAAATCACACAGACTCCATTGAATCGCCCAAGCACCGGAAAATTCCGAGCAGGTCCCGAAAGAAATTCCACGAAGGGCCTTTCTATACTCTGAAGGGAGCCATCGGCTGAAAAAAAGACGTTGAGCAGACGCAGTGGCGTTCCAAAGAGGAAAATTGCCCCCTGATATATATATTTATATATATATATATATATATATATATATATATATATATATATATATATATATATATATATATATGTGTGTGTGTGTGTGTGTGTGTTGGTGTGTGTGTGTGGGGTGGGGGCATAAGATAAGTACCTACTATTATCAACATAAAGACATTGCTTGGGGATGTTTGTCATGCTTCACCTGTCAATCTTCAGACACTGTTTCGTCCAGTACGCTTCAATTTGCACGTTATTAACTATCACATTTTCAACCAATTACATTATTTCTTTTCCATGCGACGCGCCAGGGTTCTCTTCTAAGTTTCATGATTTGGGATATACTTCCCTTCTTCCGGTGACGTGCTTACAATATCACCGTAGCGCACAGCAGCCCCACCGTACCTAATCGAAATAAATTCTCCAGTTACCAGCTTTATTGCAGGCCCCGCCTCATCGGGTCACGTGACCGTGCAAGACCCGCCTCGTCCCGTCACGTGTCCGCAGGACCAGATCCGTCCTGTCACGTGACCATAGGGCCCGCCCCGCCCGGTCGATCCCGGAATCTGAAGATCGTCACCAATCAATGCGGTGACCTTGAGTTCAGGTCACCGGCGGGACTGGCCACCCGTCGACGTCACAACAGGCGCCCACAGTGTGGTGCAACAGTGGAGGCGGCGCGTGCCCGCCGCCCCGCTTCGACCCGACGCCTTTTGTGATCGCATCTTGTGGTTCTTCGAGGTGTTCTGCCGGACAGGTTGTGATGCACTGCGCTATATGTGACGCAAATCTAGAGCTATGGCCGCAAGATTATGGTTCACGTGTGGCAGTACGTTGTGAATCGTTTAACCATTCTCCGACTGTACCACTACCACGTCGGAGATATTTGAAAATACAGGCACAACTACATTGCAGAGGGAAGCAAAAGAAACGATGTCGATCGATATATGTATGCATTTCCCTGTATATATATATATATATATATATATATATATATATATATATATATATATATATATATATATATAATATATATACATCAGATTCCTCGCTTCGGTTGGAGGCTCATCAGACACATCATTTGTTGAATGCTAATCATTTATCCAATTGAAGTGAATCGAATGCGTTCGAAGTTTTACTGATCCTTTATTTTGAATCCAACGATAACGTACGACTTGCAGGATTTTGCATCCCAATAAAGTGAAAATAAGCCATCCGCACGTCAGCGATTGACAACTTGAAACCAGCTCATGCCGGGGGGAGTATCTGGATCAGTGTCGTGGAGCCAGTTCAGTGTCCAAATAACTCACTTTTAAACATTTTCTTCTGGGTAACTCAAGTTGTTGCTCTTTCACTGGCACAAATCAGCTGATCCCATAAAAGGAGGTATTTGTACCTTCTTAACACTCAATCTCTAAAACATCCTCTCAGTAGTTAAGATAGGTATGCTGGCCCATAAGGTACCTTACTAAGCGTTGCATTATTTGACGGTTCGAGTCCTAATAACAAAAAGCAAGCCAGCTGCCTCTCCTAACTTCCCCAACATGAAGCAATTGCATGTTCTTGTACGAATTATCCTGCTCTCGATCATTGCGAAGTGCTGAACAATGGCTCTTTAGGCGATCTTAAGATAGCATCTTTACGCCCCTAGCTCTACCGGGGACGAGTAGTCTAGGAGTAAGTTGCCCGTCTCACAATCGGAAGATTGTGGGTTCGAGTTTCACCTGTCGCTACTCTTCGCCCGCGACCAATCGGCGTGAGAGATTGACGACGCTACATGACTCAACGGTCGACGTGTCGTAAAAACCAATAACCACCACCACCCACCCTAGCTATACCCCAATCACCAGGACAGACCCCAATCATGTTCAAATAGTTCAGTTTTTGGAAGATTCATGCCGTGAGTCATAATACTTGAAAATAATCACGATTTTCTAGATGAAAACGTAGTGTGTTAAACACCATGTAGGAAAGCGCACGTATGAGGCGAATTAACTCGCATAGCACATTGCACCCGTAGGATTACTGCGCTGAGATGTCCATCACCAACACCTTCCATTACCATTCAATTTGTACACCTTTGTAACGATATCAGGGTGTGAAATTACCACAGAAAACTCTGATGCACCCATGCTTCCATTCTACTAGTTTTCGTGGTAGCCACCAATGCATCCGTGATATGCTCTCGCATCGTTTTAGGTCATATGTCCGTACTCGAACCTGTGACTGTTGCAAATTTGGAGGAGCATGGAGGACTGTGTTAACAATGGCATTTGTTTTGTTGCTTTTTAGCATCTTAATTAACGGCAGAATAATTCAGATGAAAACTATCATCACATCATATCCCAGGCACATCCAAGTGTGGGGGGGGGGAGAGACCGGCCCCCTCTCACCGAAGCACCAAAAAATGCACAAAAATTATATTAAAAAATCCCCACGCAAAATCCTAAATTTTCGGCGTGCTTCACTCTTCGCGAGCTTTCTCTTTCTCATCACATTTGTCTTTGGTCGCCCCCTGAATAACATTTTAGCTGTGCGACTGCAAAATAAAATGTTACGTTTCCCTCCTGGCCATTCCAGAGTTTACGATTTGCTATTTAGTTTTTTGTATGGAAATTTATACTCTCATATTCAACTCTTGAATACCTGCAAAACTATGTGCTTGCTTATTGGAGTTTTTCTGCATGGTTAACCTAACCGGCTATAGCATCTCGCATCTCGCAGAGTCACCACTCCTGTAGTTTTTTTTCCAGCGTAGGCACACTTAAAATAATTGACCAATTCGGCAAGAACACAGCTTTGAAGTATTTCGAGGGAATCCAAGGAGTGGACCTCGTGCCACTGGTAAAAACAATTGCCATGCATATGGACAGTTAATAAGCTGGGTAGCATGCAACATGGGAGCGTCAAAGCCGTCGAGAGCTTTATGGTGCGTCTTTCCCCATGCTATCCTACTTAGCGAGTCTTAAAGCTCAAGTTTGCAGGACTGGGGTGAAAAAGTGAAATAGCTACAGGCCCTGTTCTGTGCTTTGCAATAATCTCCTACAATATGGAGGGGATGGTGTATGTGGCCCCACCAACTGATACCACCCACACCTTGCATGTCACTTGAGAATGTTCCTGAAGTGTTCTGACAACTACAGATGGTACTTTCTGTTCTCATAAGCGCAAGTCAATGCTGACCTTCCATGGTATAGGTCAGGGTTTCTCAACGTGGGCCATATGGCCCCCTGGGGGCCATGCTACATTTTAAGGGGCCACAGGACAAAATTAGGAAAATTGGGGGCCACGGGGGCCATAGTGAGACACAGCACATCTCACAGTACATAACGATTGTAATGTTTGCGTTGCTGATATGAGCCTAATACTTTCTTGTTAGTGTTATGTTGTTTTCTTTTCAGCTGGTTTACTGCTTCATTTAGCGACTTCAGCGACTTTTGCTGTAATCCTGGCGACATTCACTTAGCATGACTTAGCAACACTGGATCACCACGCGCTTCCAATCCTCAGTTTCCCACGAGCTGCCATACTGACAAGTTGCTGGAAACTTACACGGAAACTTCACTGTGTTAAAGTGGGCCACGGAGGTCATACCCTCACTTTTCGAAAACGTGTATCATTACGTCTATTGACGTTGCATGCAGAAGCGGATCCAGGGAATTTTTAGCAGGGTAGGGGCACATTTCATCGGAGGGGTGCGTTCGGTGGGAAAAAATCGTTGAGATGGGAAGGGATGCACTCGAGCCGTCCTGAAAGAGGACCTTTCCCGGCCGGAGGGGTGCCACCTTTCCATGAGGGGCACATATCCCCAGTGTTCCCTTCCCTTGCATCCGTTCCTTGTTCCATGGCAAGAAACGACTTTCAAAACACTTCGGGCCTATTTCATGATACCTCTCGCCCTTTGTTCCCACGGCCGCGTCTTATAACATAGTGTGCTATAGCCCACTTGGGCTATAGCACACATGTTGACTTCCTTAGTTGAATATTCCTAATGTGGTCTTCATGCCGCAGTTTTCCTACCGTAGTGCTTTAGAGATAAAATACCGATGTCCTAGTTGTGTACTTTTCCTCGTCAATTATGGTGCGGTTTTCAGCAATATGGCCGCCTAGCCGCGGTTATTAATGTGAAGTAATTGAAGTAATAGAATCGCCCGCATTCAGGAGAATGCAATGCCTAGGATCGCAGCATAGCTCCAATTTTTCGAATCTGCATACATTTAATTTCCAAAAGCAGAGTCACAGCCAAGGGGACTGGGGCGAGTCCTCTCCCCTCCCTTAGGAAACAAGAATACCTACATTATAGGTCAAACAAGAAATTTTGAGATTTTCACCACGTAAAGATGAAAAGTTTTCTGTTTCGTGACATATTTTTAGGTCGGGCCCCGCCCCCTTTAGAAAATCCGGGTTGCGCTCCTGTGCAAAGGTAAAAAAATATGTACCAATCCATGAGAAAAGAGCGCTGCCACTTATCCACTTCTCAGTCGTACCCGCTGTTCGTCTGTAAAGTTACCTGAAATTGGATTGCTAATCCTATCCAAGTAGGAAAAGAACATGAGATAAAATCATTTTAGCTGGCAGACACGGGTGCAGCTTAACCTTAAATCCCAGCATTTGGGAAGGCAAGCAGCGGCGCTCCACTGATAGTCCCGAACCGTAGAAAAGATGAAGAGCATCCCTCCCTATGCCGAAGTATACCGCATGATGTGCGTATAGTATGTGCAAAATGCATGGCTCCGCAGCGCGGTCTTGTTCCACCGATCCAACATGACATGGGGCCATTTGCATATGTCTGGCCAGAGCCGCAAACCTCCTCCGGTGCTTCGCTCCCCCAGTCACCCCTCCAAATCGCCCGAACGCCCAACCAGACATGCGGCGACAAAATGGAGGCGGCCGACATGACGCGGCGGCACGCCGGCGTCATGTCTCGACCATCAGTCACAATGGCGGTCGTGAGCGGAAAACACTGGGCGGCCCTTCCGGCGGTCGTGTGGAACGACGGACGAACGACATGACGGCGCCGCCGCCGGCGTACCACACGAGCCGGCTCGGCTGGCTACTGCTGAATGTGACGGCCAGCCCTGCCGCACCAGTCAGTCTGCCCGACTGGTGACGCAGCTGGGTAGGGCCGGCCGAGCCCCGTCGCACCAGTCAGTCTGCCCGACTGGTGACGCAGCTGGGCGGGGGAGCCCCGTCCCCCCAGTCAGTCTGCCCGATTGCAGGGTAGGGCCGGCCGAGCCCCGTCGCACCAGTCAGTCTGCCCGGCTGGTGACGCAGCAGGGTAGAGCCGGCCAGCCCCGTCGCACCAGTCAGTCTGCCCGACTGGTGACGCAGCAGGGTAGGGCCGGCCGAGCCCCGTCGCACCAGTCAGTCTGCCCGACTGGTGACGCAGCAGGGTAGGGCCGGCCGAGCCCCGTCGCACCAGTCAGTCTGCCCGACTGGTGACGCAGCAGGGTAGGGCCGGCCGAGCCCCGTCGCACCAGTCAGTCTGCCCGACTGGTGACGCAGCAGGGTAGAGCCGGCCGAGCCCCGTCGCACCAGTCAGTCTGCCCGACTGGTGACGCAGCAGGGTAGGGCCGGCCGAGCCCCGCCGCACCAGCCAGTCTGCCCGACTGGTGACGCAGCAGGGTAGAGCCGGCCGAGCCCCGTCGCACCAGTCAGTCTGCCCGACTGGTGACGCAGCAGGGTAGGGCCGGCCGAGCCCCGCCGCACCAGCCAGTCTGCCCGACTGGTGACGCAGCAGGGTAGGGCCGGCCAGCCCCGTCGCACCAGTCAGTCTGCCCGACTGGTGACGCAGCAGGGTAGGGCCGGCCGAGCCCCGTCGCACCAGCCAGTCTGCCCGACTGGTGACGCAGCAGGATGGTGCACGCCGGTGCACACGAGCCAGCCACCAGGCCACGTCCGAGGCCGACATCACGCCAGGTGGTGTTGCCTTCTCAGTCTGGGATGCACGCACGGATGAAGCAATAGCAATTCCATAAGTGCATTAAAAAAAACTGCGTCTACAAGTCGTTGCGTACGCGCATCAACTTACAACTATCAATGAGCATCCCACTATGAACACCCACCACAAAACAGGTGGTGAGTGTTTTCGTGCAGCAGTGATTTAATACCCTGTTCGGTACGTAAGAGGCACACGTGCAGCAGTGATTTGATACCCTGTTCGGCACGTAAGAGGCACACGCGCAGCAATGATTTGATACCCTGTTCGGAAAGTAAGAGACACACGTACACAGTGAGGGGCCTCTGCTCAGAGCGAGTAATACATATTTTTAGTGAGACACCCGTTCACAAAATTTAGACTCGTTTTAAGATAAGCAAATGTATGGCGAAGAACCCTATTTAGTTCAGTGAGCAGTTACCCTCAAACCAAAAACAAAATCGGGAGCTATTTCCTCAGCTTTTAACAATCAGAGTAAATAACAATTTGAGGTGGCGCACTTTCATATTTCCATGATACAATCCCAGGTTTGAAACATAAATATACATTATATTTCTGCCTTCCCACGAAAATGATGAACATAACACCTTTCAACTAAATGCCTAAAGATTGTCCGCAATGTATTATGCAAAGGGCAACAAATATGCTGCAGCATTATTTATATCTATGCCTGACCTAAATATTTCATTTTGTTCCCCTTCCTCAACCTAAAGTTATAGCTAATTTTTCCCCAACTCACGTGCCAAAAACACCATGCGTCTGGGCAGGGGCGTCCATTTGTATCCTTTTGTGGGGGCCATGGCCCCCGCAATGTTGATTTGGCCGCCCCTAATAACCTATGCTATTTTATGCTGATAAGAAAGCTAAAGGGAAAAAATGAAAAACACCATGCTAAGTAGAAACATTGATGTTAACCAGCACATTTTGTACTGAAAAGAAACAGATTTGGATTAGATAGTGGACTGACTCTGCACCTTTTGCTGAAAAATTTAATATTGTGTGCAAAAACAAACAAAATAGCTGGATTTCCCTCCACTGTGGAAGTACAGTTTACATCATAAAATGTTGAGATTAGCTGATGCTGATGCATTTTAAACCAGATTGTCTGAAAACAAAAACCTGCTAAGCAACTAAGCAACAATTGCATGGTCATACTGATGTTTGTACACACCACCAATGGCAAAACCACATGCACATGGAGCTTGAACATGATTAATTCCATTCTCAATTTCCAGTCATTGTCAAACTTCCATACAATCCAGTCCAGTGAACAACAATCATGGTTATTGAGATTGTGGATATACAAACTATAATTATCTTCAGCAACTTACCCATCACACCATCAGCTTGATATTTACCAAGTTACCTACCTCCATGCCCAATGACAATGTGCATGCATTCAATATTGATATGGGGAAACCCAATCTCAAACTGAACCAACGAAAGCCACGTATGAGCCAATCTGCCAGCCTATGAAACCATGAGATAAAAAAGTCAGCAAGAAGCCGTATAGACACCTCATTATAATTGATATTCCTGAAGAAAGCAATAGGTATTAAGCTATGGCCGCACATGACTTGCTAAACAAACCCTATATATTCATACAAGGCCAATGTCTGGTAGCGCGCATTAAGTGCCACCCACGATACTATTACCTTAGAAGGTACACCAAAGTTCGCCTTCAAACTTTGGTGACGTCATAGTTTTTTCCTCTTATATTGCAGAAATTGGTAGCATCAGGCGTGTTTCAATTTCACTGCGCATGAGACAGTTAAAGCATTTGTCAATTTTCAATTTTCAAAGTTTAAAGAACCTAACCCAGCCAAACCTAACCTATCATAAGTTGCTGTTGAATACAAATGATCGGTAAATTGCAGGTTAAGGTAATTTTAAATTTTGTGGAATTTTTATCCAGAATACCATGTTCATGACGGTGACTAAGATGATGGGACCACTTATTTTCGGTGCAAATTTATTTTATTTTAATTGGAAAAAATTGACAAATTTTCCAAACTTAAAAAACCTAAACCAACCTACCCTAACCAAACCTAACCCATTTGTTTGCTTTATGGTGACAAAAGTGTGTAAAAACTTTTCTTGGCTGGTTGGTTGGTTATTTGGGCTTACGGCCGCATTGACTGCGTTGGTCCTACAGCGCCCATAAAACTTTTCTTGTTCCCACCTTGAAGCACAATAATACCCAAAAGTTTCCCAAAAAATTTACACATGTTCGCAAAAAAAAGAGAAGTTTTCTTCAAAAGCAGCTTAGGTTAGGTTAGGCTGGGTTAGGTTTCTTTTTGAAGGTTGAGCATTTTCAGAGAATAGATTGTTTAACATTTTTCTCTTCTTTTTATTTTTGGTTCTCAAAAGGTAGGTTAGGCTAGGTTAGGTTAGGTTTTGTTGCATTAAAAAAACATTTATGCTTATGCTATGTTATCGAACTCAAAGCCCTTCTTTGGCATTATCTTGGGGGTGGGGGCAATCCCCCCCTTAAATTTGAGGAGGCCCCTATCCGCAAATGCACAGCAAAAAAGGTGAGCAAGGAGGACGACGGGACAGAAGATCATGCTGTCAATGAGGCCTCAAGACTGACGAGGCCCCCAGGAAATATAATCAGGTATCTATAAGAAACGTAGAACAGAGATTGGGAGGCAGCCCCCAAGAAGAAAAGGAGGCCCCATGACGAAAAGGAAGCCCCCATGACGAAAAGGGGGCCCCATGACGAAAAGGATGCCCCAAGACGTAGAGCAGAGATTGGGAGGAGGCCCCCAGGACGAAAAGGAGGCCCCCAGGACGAAAAGGAGGCCCCAGGACGAAAAGTAGGCCCCAAGACGTAGAGCAGAGATTGGGTGGAGGCCCCCAGGCTGAAAAAGGGGCCCCCAGGAAGAAAAGGAGGCCCCTAAGACGAAAAGGAGGCCCCCAGGACGAAAAGGAGGCCCCCAAGACGTAGAACAGAGATTGGGATGAGGTCCCCAGAACGAAAAGGAGGCCCCCAGGACGAAAAGGAGGCCCCAGGACGAAAAGGAGGCCCCCATGACGAAAAGAAGGCCCCCAGGACGAAAATGAGGCCCCTAAGACGTAGAACAGAGATTGGGAGGTGGCCCCCATGCCGAAAAGGAGGCCCCCAGGACGAAAAGGAGGTCCCTAGGACGAAAAGGAGGACCCCAGGACGAAAAGGAGGCCCCAGGACGAAAAGGAGGCCCCCAAGACGTAGAACAGAGATTGGGATGAGGTCCCCAGACGAAAAGGAGGCCCCTAAGACGTAAAACAGAGATTTGGAGGTGGCCCCCATGACGAAAAGAAGGCACCCAGGACGAAAATGAGGCCCCAAGACGAAAAGGAGGCCCCAGGACGAAAAGGAGGCCCCCAAGACGTAGAACAGAGATTGGGAGGTGGCCCCCAGGACGAAAGGGAGTCCCCAGGACGAAAAGGATGCCCCCAAGACGAAAAGGAGGCCCCCAGGACGAAAAGGATGTACCCAAGGACGAAAAGGATGCCCCCAAGACGTAGAACAGAGATTGCGATGAGGTCCCCAGACGAAAAGGACGTAAAACAGAGATTTGGAGGTGGCCCCCATGACGAAAAGGAGGCACCCAGGACGAAAAGGAGGCCCCCAGGACGAAAAGGAGGCCCATAAGACGTATAACAGAGATTGTGCGGTGGGCCCCAGGACAAAAAGGATGCCCCCAGGACGCAAAGGAAGCCCCCAAGACGTAGAACAGAGATTGGGAGGTAGCCCCCAGGACGAAAAGGAGGCTCCAGGACGAAGAGGAGGCCCCCAGCCCGAAAAGGAGGCCCTCAGGACGGAAAGGATGCCACCAAGACGGGCAAGAAGCCACCCAGGTTAGACGAAAAGGCTTCCGATGGGTGGCAGGATGTTCTTAATTTGGAAAACGAGGCCCCAAGACGGAAGAGGATGCCCCTGCAATATAAAATTAAGACATGATAGGGGAGATTTATCCGGACGCAAAAGGGGCCCCAAGACGGGTAGGGAGGTCTCCGCAGGAATGAGAGAAAGCCACCGAGACCAGCCAGATGAGGCTCATATTTTTGAAGAGGAGGACCCTAGAAGAGAAGATCTAGGACTAGGACGCAAAAGCACCCTGCTAAGAGGATAATGAGGCTCCAAACACAGATAAGGAGGCCCCCATGACGTGAGAGGAGGCCCCTAACTTGAAAAAGAGTCACCTAGGAGAGGGTAGGAGTCCCCAGAAATCAAGAGAGTGTCACAAATTGCACGGAGGAAACCAGGATTGCAAAGGAGGCCCCAACACCGGAAAGGAGGCCCCAGAATATGAGAGGAGGCCCTAAGACGGAAAAGGAAGCCAGTTGATATGATATGAGGTTTCGAAGACGCAAAAGCAGGCCCCAAACTGGTTAGGTTCCACCGAGATAGAAAAGGATGATCCAGAGACGTGGCAGGAGGCACCTAATTCGGAAGAGAACGACACAAGATGGGAAATGAGACCCCATGATGAACGAGGAGGCCCATACAATAGGAGAGAAAGGCCATTGGATAAGAGAGATGGCTCCCAGGCGGAAAAGAAGGCTCGAAGACGGCTAAGAAGGTCCCCGGGAAATAACAAGGCCAGTAAGATAGGAAAGGTTGCCAGTAATTTGGCAGAGGAGGCGCCTGAGAGAGAAGAGGAGTCCACCAGGAGATAAGAGACCACCCCTAAGATGGGTAAAAATCGAATCCACACGCAGAGCAGGAGGCCCCCAAGACGTGAGAGGAGGCGCCTAATTTGGAAAAGAAGGCCTCTAGAAGAGAAATAAGGCACCTGTCGGACTCGAGAGGAGTCCCACAAGAAGGAGTAGGTCTCCAGGACCAAATGAGGCCCCGAATACCGGAAAGAGTTCCCAGGAAATGAGAGGAGGCCCTTAAGATGGGAGTGGTAGCAGGTATGGAAGGAGGTGAGGTTTACAAAATTGAAGATCCCTGAAGACGGGTAAGGCTTTGCCAGTATAAAGGAGGAGGCCCACGAGGCGTGGCAGGAGGCCCCTAATTTGGCAGAGAATGCCCCTCGAAGATGAGAGGAAGCCCCATGCCATGTTAAAGGGGCCCCAGAATGCAATAGGAGGCCCTCCAAGACGGGAGAGGAGGACCATTGAATATGGAGGAGGGTAGGACACACAAGGAGACGTCGAAAACCGGTAAAAAGCCTCTAGGAAATGAGACGAGACCCTTAAGACGCGACAGGAGGCCTATAATTTGCAAGAAGAAACCCCTAAGAAATAGTAGGAGTCGTGTCTGGGTACTTCAAAATCACGATATAGGCCCCAAAAGATCCGGCCGGGGCCCCCGCAAATTACGCTGAGCCTGGGGTACCAAAAATGCACGCCCGGACCACGAAAATCATGCCAGGGGCACGACAGGTCGTACCGTACCCCAACAGTCTCATTGGGACCAAAACAAATGAAGCCGGAGCAACGAAAAACAATCCGGACATGGATAATCACTCTGGGGGCCCAACAATGACGCCAAAAGTCCCCAAAACGCATTGGACCCCCAACAAGTGTCGAGGCAGCTATAGCTCGCGCTAGGGATCCAAGAAAATAACGTCGGGGCCCAAAAGATCACATTGGAATAAAAAAAAGTCGCGTAACAGCCCTTCAAAATCACACTGGAGGCCCAGAAGGTCGCGTCGGGGCCCCAAAAGTTGCAGCTGCCCAAAAAATCAATCCTTAACCGGAATGTCACTCTGGGACAAAAAACAACTCCTTCAGTGGCCGCGGTGCTATATCGAAGGGGCAAATGCCCCCTCCATCCTGAGAGGGATAAGCTCCCAAGAATCGTGCCCGGGCCTAAAAAATCGCGCTGGGGCCACCAAAATTCGCGTCGGTCCACCAGAATTCGCGTATGGGTCTCAAAATAAATACGGCGAGCCCCGGAAAACTCGCTCCGAGACCCGAAAAATTGGAACAGGAACCGCCAAATTCGCGTTGGGGCCACAGCTACATATAACGCGTCCCACAAACTCGAACCGGGCCCCCCAAATATCGCGCTCGGGACCCACAATTCCCATCGGTAGTCCCGTCGAGGCTCTAAAAAATTGGCGTCTAGGGCCACACGTAAGCACAGTGTGACCACAAACACCGAATCGGTATCCGAAAAAAATCAAGCTGGAGCCCTCCAAAATAAGGAGGGATTCCAACAACTAAATGCCCAGGTAAAAAAATGGCTCTGGAGCACCGAACATATTATCAGATGCCTTCACGAATTGCGTATGGCACCGAAAAACAAAACGGATCTCGAACAATCGAGGTGGGATACAAAAGCATTGCGCCAAGGTCTCGAGAAATCAAGCCGGGATTCGGACTTTTAAAAAAAAAATCAGAAAAGATTCACAAAAATCGTATTGAGCCCAGAAAACTGGGGTTGGGTCTCCGGAACCACGCGCCTGGGCGCAATAAGCCGCTCTGGGACCTAGAAACATCGTACCGAGGCCCCAAAATTGTACTGGGGCCCCGCAAGTGTGCGTCAGAAGCCCAAAATAAACACATCGGGACCCTAAGAGCACAACGGGGGCTGAAAATACAACTGGCCCCCCAAAGCGCACAGAGTCTCACTAAAAGCGACAGGGCCTTAACATATTCGTTGCAGCCATAAATATACATACCGGGAGGTCTAAAAAATACACCGCTAGCTCGCAAGGCACACAGGGGTCATGATAACGCACAAGAGCCTGAAAAAAGTGGCTGGGGCCGCAAAAGGCAACATGGTTCCAAAACAAACAAAAAGACCGGGCGCTAAATACACACATCGGGATCTTTGAAAACGCCCTGACACGTCAAAAAAATAATCGGTGCACAAAAATGCAACAAACCCTAAAACGAGCAGGGGGTTCGAAAATGTTTTAGGCCCCTAACAAAAATGGATTGGAGCCATAATACACAATCATAGACCAAGAAAGACGCAACGGGTTCAAAAAAGAACGCTGAGGCAGGGCCTCGGTTCGGAAGCCAACCTGGGAGGATAGCAGCAAAGATATGAAGTGCATCAAATCGCAGCGGAAACAGCATTTCATAACTACAAGAAAATGTGGGAAGTAGGAAACTAATGATCGAATTTAATCAATCGACTTTTCGCAGCGAACGCCCATACGAAGCATTCCATCACGCCAAATATGGCGCAAGTCTATTATGTGGCAGCAATTAGCAAAACGCAGAAGGCCTAGCAGAAACCGTAGCATCGCACGAAGTGTGGCGAATGCACCGAATACGAAAGATGGGTGTGCACGTGCACTGACGTTGCCGTCGTGGCGACCGGGTGCTATGAACTGGAATGCCTGAAATTGTGAAATTTTTTATTTTAAAGTGGTGGGTAATGCATTTTAAATTGAAATCATGGGCCTAATACATCTTCGAAACCCTGCTCGTTTTAGGGCTTTGTTGCGATTTTTGTACACCGAGTATTTTTTACGTGTCAGGGTGTTTTCGAAGATCCCGATGTGTTTATTTAGATCCCGGTCGTTTTGTAGGTTTTGGAACCATGTTGCCTTTTGTGGCCCCAGTCTCTTTTTCAGGCCCTTGTGCGTTCTCATGGCCCCTGTGCGCCTTGCGAGCTTGCAGTGTATTTTTTTAAGAGCTCCCGGTATGTTTATTTAGGGCTGCAACGCATGTTTTAAGGCCCTATCGCTTTTTGGGAGACTCGGGGCGTTTTGAGGGTTAGTTGTATTTTCGGGCACCGTTGTACTCTTAGGGTCCCGCTGTGTATATTTGGGCCTTCTGACGCACATTTGTGGGGCCCCAGTACGATTTTGGGGCTTCGGTGCGATTTTTATGGGTCCCAGCGCGACTTATCGCGCCTAGGCGCGTGGTTCCGGAGACCCAACGCCAGCTTACTGGGCTCAACGCGATTTTTGTGGATCTTTTCTGGGCTTTTTTTTAAAGTCCGAATCCCGGCCTGATTTTTCGAGCCTCTGGCGCCATGTTTTTGTATCCCACCTCAATTTTTCGCTATCCGGTATGCTTTTCGGTGCCATACGCAATTTTTTAAAGGCATCGGGATAAAACATGTTCCGTGCTCCAGAGCCATTTTCCTGACCCGGACATTTATTTGTTGGAATCTCTCCTTTTTTGGAGGGCTCCAGCTTGATTATTTTGGATACCAATCCGGTTTTATGGTATAGGTGTAATTTCAGCAGTGTGAGGTAACTTATCAAGGGATACCAAAAGAAAACCATAGAACTGGGTGATGGAGTTAGGGTTGAAATCCGACGATTCAGAAACCATAGTGGTAGATTAGGCCCCTGCACAGGACAATTTAGTTGAAAACTAATCATATTATTTAGAAATGTCCCCTTTGACAAAATAGCGGTCGAAATCCAAGGACTTTTTAATGGGCGTATGTGCCCCCCCCCTGCAGATCCGTTTGCTCCCTCCCACTTGACGCAAATATAGGTACTCCACTGGTCCCTCAATAATTTTCCGAAACAAACGCTGTTGGGGCAAAGCCAACATTGAGGGGACAAATTACCCCTCACAAGCATACAATACAATATCCATGCCCCATATAAAATGGGATGAATGATGTTTTTAAATGCATTTTCTTCCAACAAACTTTTTTTTGTTATTACAGCCTGCATGATTAGAGCTTCCCAGCTTCCATACCTCCTCAACGTCATTTACAAAACGGTACAGCACAGCGAAAACGATGGGCGTGACGGCGAGGAATTTGAAGGTTTGGTTTATGTATGCATTGACATTGTTGCATTGTTGCATTGTCATTTATGCATCGCTGTTCAATGCTTGTTCTTGCCGTGAATTTATTCGCTGAGGATATATTTTAGCTGGTGTGACAGTTGCCTTGCAGCCAGCACCAAATGTTATAAAAATAAACAAATTCCTAAGATGGCGCTCAGAAAATTAATGCAATCCACTTCTCGTTGTCACCTTTGCGAAGTTGTCGTCCTAGGACTGAGAAATGATCGTTCAAGCTTTGCTCATGACATCAAGCTGGTGGGAATAAATAACAGTAGTGATGAATCTAGCTATATTCAGTTAGACTTGGAGGACTTAAAAGTGGGTTGATCAATGGCAGATATCTGTAAGATATGCTTAGCACCAGCCCCGCCAGATCGCTGCAATCTAGAGGCCAGCGGGAAGATTCGAGAAAGCATTGAGACGTTGGTTTGTTTTGGCACTTATGTATTTATCCAAATATTACTTATTTATACCCTGGTATGGCCCAGTTTTCAGCGAAAATGATTAGTGCTATTGCGTTTTGAGTAAATGATGCACCATGCCAAGAACAAACAAAACACCAATATGACATCATGTTCGACATTCTCGAACCATAGTAAGAGCCTAAAAACAACATGAAACCCTAACACAATGGAGGCCGAGAGGCCGCGATCCGATCAAGTGACCACGGGGCCCCCAAATATCGCGTTCGGGACCCAAAATCCCGTCGGTAGTCCAAAAATGTAATGTGGGTAATCCAAAGCGTACCGAGTTTCGCAAAAAGCGACAGGGCATTAAAATATGCGCTGAAGCTCGAAATAAACACACCGGGAACGCTAAATAAAAACATAACGGAGGCCCTCAAGGCACACCAGGGTCATGAGACCACACGGGGCCTCAAAAAGAGGCTGGGCCCTCAAAAAGGGACTTGATCGTAAACAAGGAACAAAAAGACCGGGCACTAAATAAACACATATCGGCGTCTTCGAAAACGCGCCGATACCTAAAATAATATCATCGGTGTATAAAACAGCAACAAAGCTGTAAAAAAGAGCCCGGTCTCAAACATGTGCCGGGCCCCTAACACAAATTGGCTGGAGCCCTAAAACACATCCATAGAAGAAGAAAAACGCAACGGGTAAAAAAACGAACACCTAGCTAGGGCTCGGTAGCCAATCTGTGAGCTTATTTAACCAAAGAGATGAGGTGCATCAAAGGTCAGTGTGTCTCCGGATTTATTAATCACGAGAAAATGTTGGAAGAAGAGAACTAATACATCGAATTGAATGGATCGATTTTTTTCCCAGTGAGCGCATTACCAAGCATTCCACATGTCAAATATGGCACAAGACTATCACGTGACAGTAATTAGCAAAACGTGGGAGACCTAGCAGAAACCGGAGAAGCGCACGTAGAGTGGCGAATGCGCCGACTGCGCAAGGCGGGTGTACACGTGCACGAACGTTGGCGTTTTGGCGACCGGGCGTTATTAATTGGAATGCATGATATTGGCAATTTTTACATTTTTGAGTGCTTTGTTCAGGTGTAATTTTAGCAGTGTGAGGTGACTTTTCAAGGGATACCAAAAGAAAAACCTTCAAACAGGATGGAGAGGAGTTGGGGTTGAAATCCGGTGATTCAGAAATGATGGTGGTTGATTTGGCCCCCTCCACAGGACAGTTAATTTGGTCACTAATTATTATATAACAAAAATATAAAGAACCCCTTTGCATTTTTTTGCGTGGAAATCCGGGGACCTTTTAATGGGGTAGGTGGGCACCTTCCAAATCAGTTTGCCTCCTCTCGCAAATCCTAGGTACGCCATTGCCATGGCATGACATAATTTGACCTGTTGGTGGCTATAATCCGCCGCAATGGACGGTGTACTCCGCGGCCCTGGTCCGCCACAGTGGACGGTGTGCTCCGCAGCCCCGATCCGTTACAATGGACGGTGTACTCCCCGGCCCTGATCCGCCACAGTGGTCAGTTTGCTCGGCGACCCTGATCCACTACAGTAGATGATGTACTCCGCGGTCCTGATCCGCCGCAGTGGACGCTATGCTTCGCGGCCCTAGTCCGTCATAGTAGGTGTGCCCCACGGCCCCGGTCTACCACAGTGAACGGTGTACTCCGCGACCCTGGTTTGCCACAGTTCATGATGTACTCCGCGGCCCTGGTCCGCCACAGTGGACGGTGTGCTCCGCGGCTCCGGTCCGTTACGGTGAACCATGTGCTCCGCGGCACCGGTCCCCCAGAGTGGATGGTGTGCTTCGCGGCTCTGGTCCACCATAGTAGAAGGTGTGCTCCACAGCCTGGGTCCGCCACAGTGGACGGTGTGCTCTGCGACCCTGGTCTGCCACAGTGGACGTCAGGGCCGACAAAAACGGGCTTTTCCTGGATTTTTACATTCATAGCATTATCCTCTTCACAAAATTTACTCCATGTTGTTTCCTCGATGTGTTTTCAATTTGGACGTCTGATGGTGTTGTTCGACAATTAATTGCCCCGTGGTAAAGTGCTCAAGATTCACCGGAAGCTTCAAAGTGAGATTCTGATGCCAAGGTTTGAAGGAAAATATCCTCTCCGTATTCCATCACTGAGAAGTTGTCCTCTCCTCATCCAGGATTTCAAAGTAGAAATCCAACCCTGGGTAGACGGTGCGTTCCCCACGGCCCTGGTCAGTTACAGTGAACGGTGTGGGATTAGTCACGGCTTTGCATCATCTTTCCGAGCAGTTTTGTGTGCATTAGTTGTCACTTTCTCCGCATTCTACCGTTCACCGTACCATTAATAGGTACCAAAGTCACCAATGCATTAATATTTCCCAATTCGTCACAGCCATTGAATCTGATTGAGACACAGCTGTTCTTGTTGTGCATTTCGATCGATGGATATTGATGCCATCAGAAAAACAAATTTTGTCAGCAGCGAGACTGACGTTACTTCCACTAGGGTAATGATTACAGGTACTGACAGCAGCGCGGCCAGAAATGCTTTTGGGTGCGGCACCCTTCTGGCCTTATTCGTGTCCCTCGCACCTATATGAAGAATCCTTACGTCTGCCATGTGTTTCTAGGGTCCGACATTTTGCACATCTTTATATTTGCTCTTTATATGCTTTATATTTGCTTTATATAATAAGGTCCGGTCACACGAAGTCGGGTCATCTCGGATCATTGTTTGTTCACACAATGTCATGGTGTACTACTTAGGTGGCTCTAAAACCGAATTAAAATTCCAATTGACAAAGAACAGTAGCATTCGGCATAAGACGACATTGCGGACGCAATGTCGCCAAGGCAGCTGACGCGCACAAAAATCCCAACTCCACACACAAGACTGCAGTGTAGAATATCCATAATACTTGACCTGACCTAACACCATTGACCTTGTCACATATTTAAAAGCAGAATGTCTATATTATTCTTATATCATGTTCTGCACGAAAAGTTTTGCCCTTACTGCGATAAAAAGAGATAATTTGACCTGACCTCCGTTTAGTAACCTTGACCTTGATTGAAATTTTGGGAAAGCAGAGTTATTTTATTTGTGGAAAAACAGTATGATCTGGACTTGGTGTCGCTGTGCTGCAATCACTGCGAATGGTGGCATTTTGGAGATTTGGGAATATTATCCTCCTTAGTCCATCCCAAGTCAATTTCAAGGGGAATTATAAATCAAATTGGTGAATGAGGTCAAGAAGGCAAATATGGTGGGGTCCAAGCACCACCAAAGGTATAGAAAAATCCGCACTACCTTTTGGATGGAAAGGATTACAAGTACTAACAGGGTTGCAGTGAAAATGCTCCTGTTGCGACACACCTGGTGCGGGGCCCATTCCAATTCCACCGATTTGAAAACTGTTTTAAATCCTGACATTATTCCTACTTTCCGAAGTTTTGTACTTTTTATTTCCGACTCTAGCAAAGAAACCATTCGAGTCGACACCTTCATTTCAAAACCGTCGGATGGCACCTCTGGGAATCTCCTGGGCTGACCTTTTCGGACTCCTTGGCTGTGGCCGGAGAGGCATGTACTCAGTGTGTCCTACTCTTGCTCTTGGCTGCGCCATTGGGTACAGGTGGGGTTTTTAGACTGTTGTAAAAAAACAAAAAAAAAACAAATAGCAGGACGATTGCGCTGATTGATGTCTGTGATCCGTTGTGCATTTTAATTTGCTTGGTGTCGTGTGTGGTGACTGACTATACTTGGCGATCAAGATGACTACATTAATGCACATGTTTGATCAGAGGACATTATTTTCGATTTATATGCTTTTGTGGAAGCTGTGCCCCCTCCCCGACCCTGAACTCGCCCCACCAAAACTTTGGCTTCGCCCCTCCCTAATGTTAGGCACCAAGGAAATAGCTTCACCCATCGTCATCACAGTTCATGCCTGCTGTGCTCCGATGCTCCATCAAAGCCGGTGTGTTTTAGCCTGCATATGGGCGCAGAAATATTTTATTTAAACCGGTGTGTGTTTGTTGGTGTGTGGAGTGAGGGGAGGGTGACGATGACGAGACGACGACGACGACGACGACGACGACGACGACGACGACGACGACGACGACGACGACGACGACGACGACGACGACGACGACGACGACGACGACGACGACGACGACGACGACGACGACGACGACGACGACGACGACGACGACGACGACGACGACGACGACGACGACGACGACGACGACGACGACGACGACGACGACGACGACGACGACGACGATGGACCCGAGTCCACTGTATGACACTGTAGTCGCATGCTATGACTCAAAGTTTTTATGTTCACATGTGCTGTGTACTGCTCTTTTGCTTATGTGACTTCACCTGTTACTGGGCGATTTTGCCCGTTGGCGAGGATGCTGAATAAACATAAGCATACACATCGTCAAATACAAAATCAGAATGATTGAGGTCTGAAAATATAGTGGACGAAATCCGATTAGTTTTTGGTTGGGGGGGGTCAAGTACGTTGACACTTCGGCCCCCAATGTTTTTCAAAAATCGACACCCCTGCGTCTGTGCACACCCGTTCTCAATTGGTGGTCCGCACCCACACCTCAGATGCGCCAATCCCAGTGAGAGATGTTCATTTACAGGGCATTAATAATTCGGCGAGGGGATGACTCGTGACTCGTAAATCGACACTCGTTAGTTGATGAGTCGGACCGTGATGGAAGCCTTGCTACTCGGCCACAATAACGCATGCCAATACGGGCGCCACGCTTTCTCTATAGGATGCATACCACTTCACATTGGGACATGTGTTTTGGTGGATGCATCTCAGAGAGATCTACTATGTTCTTCTAAGGGGCATATCTTCCCAGAGAGCACACAATCTATCAGTAAGTGATGCCCTTTTCGGCATGGGTGGAGCCTCCAGGAGATTGAAGTGGGGGAGGAGATTGGATCTCCCTCCTCAAACAAATTTAACATTAAGCCTGATTATTTCTAGCGATGAATAAGTATCAGTGTGGCGGCCTCCGTTATCCAGCATTCACCGCTACCCAATTATTTTACAGTTCTTAGCATTACGAAACCGACCCTGAATCATGCAGAATACAAAGAGGTGTTGGATTTAACCAGAATAGGTGAATACCTATTCTGATAAAATCCCACATCTCTTAACAAAATAATTCATTTGCTTCACATAGTCAATCGGGAACATACAATCAGTAAATACCTACATTGATTACATGCATGGATTACAACTGAAACATTAAAAAAGACATTTGTTCTGGATTTTTGCTGGGGTGGCTTTATGGACCAGGCTCTTATTATTGTCCATCTTATTGCTAAGCAAAGCTTGTTGCGTGAACCCTGGTCCCACCACCCGATCCGTGAGACGGCGTGATTGCGACCGACAGCCTAACGTGCCGTCAATGCGCCGACACGACCCGTCACTCGGCCACAGCCTCATCGAGCTAGGTGCCAACCGACACTCCCACCAACCACGTCCTGCCAGTACAGGGCAGACCAATGCGCCGACACGACCCGTCACTCTGCCACAGCCTCATCGAGCTAGGTGCCAACCGACACTCCCACCAACCACGTCCTGCCAGTACAGGGCAGACCAATGCGCCGACACGACCCGTCACTCGGCCACAGCCTCATCGAGCGAGGTGCCAACCGACACTCCCACCAACCACGTCCTGCCAGTACAGGGCAGACCAATGCGCCGACACGACCCGTCACTCTGCCACAGCCTCATCGAGCTAGGTGCCAACCGACACTCCCACCAACCACGTCCTGCCAGTACAGGGCAGACCAATGCGCCGACACGACCCGTCACTCGGCCACAGCCTCATCGAGCTAGGTGCCAACCGACACTCCCACCAACCACGTCCTGCCAGTACAGGGCAGACCAATGCAGGCCAGACGCTGTAACCAACTGAGCTAACGGGGCGGCGTTTACAATGCAGACTACAATGCATACTGCAATGATAGCTAAGCCAGCAAAGCAGGCTATTTTCCCAAAGGAACTGCATGTAAGAAGGCTGACAAGCCATGGGTTACTTACACGTTAAAAAGAGGCATAGCTAAGCGTGACAGACTATTTAAAACTGCAAAAGGGGAACCAACACAGCATAGCACAACATAGCAACAATGCAGACCTCAGCGTGACCTTGTTGCAGACCTCAAATAAGTCACTAAAAGTGAAGTGCATCCAAAATCAAATCAGGAAGCTAACGGAATGTGAGAAAATCAACAAAAATGTCAAATTCCGAAGGAAATCTTCGGAAGAACGAAACATCAAATCAATCCTACATTGGATGTCCCAGATGGAACCACCAGATGGTACTTTCCCCAAGGAATATAAATGTGTCAATATAACAGCAATATTTAACCAAGAAGGCTCATGTGCAGACCACAGAAGTTATCCTCTCATTATCATTTTGTCCAGCATAATCAAAATAATACCGAAGCTTGTATTTAAAAGTTTAACAAATTAATGTAACCGAAAACGACATGCTCTCGGAAAACCGAGTACCTATGACACCAAGCATGAAACCCAGCAGCAATTACTATGCCTAGAATACAAGATATATTCATCCCTGAACCAAAAGCACGACTTCACTTCCGTAGTCTATTTTTACTTTTCGAAACACTCTGACACCATATCGCACGCTGCACTATATATGTTTTTACATCATATCGCACACTGGACTACTTTTCAAGTACGAAGCTCAATTGTGGAATAACCGTACTGCTCTGAAATGATTTCCGTCGTATCCAGAGAACAGGGAACAGCTCGTTCGAGTAGGTCATTGTTGTTCGTCTCCGATGACGACCAACGCCAGATGTCCGCAGAGCTCATCTCTGGGGAAGCTTCTGGTATTAATATATTGTAATCATGTGGCTCCTGGCTGGAGATCCGGTCTACTCCGTAATGAAACACGTGTGACGAAAGCACTGCAGCTGTCAGAAAGGCTGGAAGTAGCCGCACACCATTGAAGCTGACACCAGGAATGGTCGGATGCTAAAACTGTACATGAAGGAAAAACGGATAGGTCTTAAAGAATCGCAGCCGCAAAATATGGTGTGAGTCAGCCGTATGTATGAAAAGTTCTTCCGATTAAGTTTGGGGTGAAATACAGGCAATTGGGGAAGGTTTTGGCAGTTGCAGATGACCAAAAACTTCGCCGAAATGGATGCTGCGTCAAAATCAGCAAGGGGTGTACGCAACTTCAAGAGAAGTACATTGTCATTGTGAATGACAAGTTATACCTTCCATTTCAGAGCCCTTAGGAAGAACCTAGTAAGTGCTACCGTTCATAAGACAGGGATGTTGATCGCTGATCCGAGTGTTCGTTTTAAGCAGTTTACAACTTCCCGAACAAAGTTATAATCTGGGTAGCCATATCCAGCAGAGGATATGCCGTTCATACATCTGCTACACAACGTCCATGAGCCGTAAAAGAACGTCCATGAACGGTAAAGCGTACAAGCAGCAGTGTATCCCTTTGTTGAGAAGCTTCTTAGAGACCAACCACCAAAGAAAACAAGTCATCTGGCCAGATTTAGCTACAGCGCAGTATGAAAACTCCGTGCAGGACGAGCTGGCGGGGAAGACGGTAAAGTAGTGCCACGTGTCGATAATCCGCCGGCAGCCCCCGAACTTGGATCGATAATCCGCCGGCAGCCCCCGAACTTGGATCGATAATCCGCCGGCAGCCCCCGAACTTGGATCGATAATCCGCCGGCAGCCCCCGAACTTGGATCGATAATCCGCCGGCAGCCCCCGAACTTATCATAATCCGCCGGACCCCCAACTGATCGATAATCCGCCGGCAGCCCCCGAACTTGGATCGATAATCCGCCGGCAGCCCCCGAACTTGGATCGATAATCCGCCGGCAGCCCCCGAACTTGGATCGATAATCCGCCGGCAGCCCCCGAACTTGGATCGATAATCCGCCGGCAGCCCCCGAACTTGGATCCATCAAGACGTGCCGGGCGCTACCCAAGATCGAAGCTGACAGAGATGGTTGAAGTGCGGAAAATACAGGTTAACTGAAGCGCGAAGTTTCCATGAAGCTGAGCAACCTCGCCCCCGAAGCTGTACGGATGTTTATGGAGCACGTGAAGACAAACGTGCGCCGCGTGGCCGACTATGGTGTTGGAGAGCTGTGTCACGTGCAGAGATAGCAGGACTGGTTCGGATTCGGATTCGACTATGACGATTCGGACCATGGGTGGAATGTTATTATTGTCAATGCTGTGATAAATGATAACGTCCGTGAGAATACATCAATTTGGGTTTCGTTCTTGTCTTTTGTTTTCATTCACCATACACAGCGGTCTGAAAAAGCTAATATGCGGATTAATTTTCGAAAACAGTGTGACAAAAGAGGAGGAGTAGTCGGTTGCGATATCTCGTCAAATCTGTATCCTAAACAAAAAGCAAATTCAGAACATCAGGCACTAAGAGCGCTCAGAGGGCGCCGATAACTTTTTTCGTACATCGATTTTTCTGCAAACAATAATTATAAGTACTAAAAAAGTAAAGGTGTTTGTAAGACTTAGATCACGAGCATTCCAGCATCGGCAGTGCTTACAGGGAGACCGACGGATCTCGTAGCTGGCGGTGCGGGACTGGGGCGGCGTTCCGTATTGACGATCCGATGATAACACAATAACATGTGCTCGCCTACGAGAAGTACCAAGAGATATGGCCTGTTGGCCTTTTTGTGCCAATCATGTGCATGTTACTGCACTGTGTGCTAAGTGAAAATGCATGACTAAAGAAAACAAACAAACGTACACTAAACATTATAGATCCACAATGTATTGTGAACAAGTCTGAGAAGTCCCCCCAGTAAAGATTACCCCGATAAATTTCCCACACTATCCATATACACGTTTGACACAGTTTTCACCTTATTCCTGAATTTCACCAGGTTTTTTCTGGAAGAAAAACCTGGGATTTTTACGACTCGTTCGACGGCTCGGCCATATAGCGTCGCCAATCAGGCTCGTGGCCAAAGCCACGAGCCTGTCGGACGGTTTACGTTGGTTGGACGTTGGACGCGGGTTGGTTGTGAGTGGAGCAGGAGCGTAACCCAGGGCGGGCTCAAAGGGACAAGCCAATGCTAAATTGAATGAGGGATAGGCCCAATATGGCCATAGTTGTCGACGCGCCCTAAAGCCCAAATAACTAACTAAAGTGAATGAGGGGAGAGCGGGCGCTGGGAAAATTTATACGGGAAAATTATATTTAGATATGCCCTATGGTAGGGGTGGGGGATTTTCCGAATGCTCTCAGTGGCTGCGGTATTATACATAGGTTCCCCTGCCGGGCCAAAAGGTCTTTGTGGGTCAGTGGCTGCAGTATTATACACAGGTTCCCCTGCCGGGCCAAAGGTCTTTGCAACACAACAATCAGGCGCGTTTTAGCCAGCGATTCTAACTCGTCTCTTTCAGACGCAACTTGGCAAACTCGTCATACGCGGCTTAGGTCAAAGGTCACGGGCCTGAAGAAGGTCTGATGAAAGAGCCGCCGTCGGATATTGCCGCAGTCGGGGATATTCCAGCGAAGGGCGTGTGGGCGACGTAGCGATGGTGGCGCCACTGGCGGCCGGCCTGAGAACCAGTCGCCACAGCACAGACGGCCACAGCTGACCGAGGTGGGAGGAGGCCCCGCGGCGAGACAGGTCGGTACGCGCAGGTAAGTTGCCCCTACCCGCCCACGCCGAGCGGCGCCGTACGCTGCCCGACTTGTGCATGCACTGAACCCGCGCCTCCCCCGCAATATGTGAGCAGTTGGAGAGCGGACGTGCAACGAGATTGTGCACGGGGCAGGTGTAAACAAACCGCCCATCCTCAAGGTGTTTTCTCTGAGCAGAACTCCCGGGTGTGCGTCTGATTCGAGTCGCACCAGGCGGACGCGCCACGTTCGCCGCCGTGCGGTAGCCCCTCCCCCCTCTGCCCGCCCCACTGCCGCCGGCACCGCCGCGTGCCTGATGTGGCGCTTCTACGCCGCAGACACTTCTCCACAGTGGACATGCCTGGCCGCCGCGGATCGATCTCGGCGCGATCCGGCCTACGTCACCACCGACGGAGCCGGCGTCACGTCCGTCACGGCGGAAATGCCGCCGTCAGCGACCCGATGCCTGCCGGCCGCCGCGCCGGTCCTCCGCCGGCTTATCCGCCGCTCTGCGAGACCTAAGCTGGCCGGCGCAGCCGCCGGTTCGTCCTGTCCCGTACAGGTAAGTCCGCCGTCTCCTTCGCTCCCGTCAGCTGAGTCCTCAGTCGTCACGTGTTTGCTTCTGGTGCACTCCAACGTGTGGGCTGGCGTCCGGTAAACAGATGGTGACGTGTCTGGCGTTTTGGACCGCCATCGACCGGTGATAATCCTGGGCGAAGCTGCTCAACCGCCGTTTCTCTGAATGCCGGGAGGCCACTTTGTGCTCGAACTACGTCCGGCGGCGACCTGCGCAGGTCATGCCCCCCGGCTCCCGTGCCTGGCCCCCGCCGGCCACGACCGTGAGGCGAACCGCGCAGTTGTGACGTCGTTTGACCTTGACCATGAGAGCCGGCCGCAGCGTCGGCTGACTCGCCGCTATCGACCGCCGCCGGAGCGGGGGCGGGGGCGGGGCCGCCCTGGCTGGCGGGGCGGGCGGGGCTGCTGAGGCGGGGTGGAGTGGGGTCGACCCCAGCCGTCTGGTCGTCGTCCCGTCCGGTCTCCCGGTCGGCTCCGGCGACCCGCGGCAGTGTCGAATGAGGCACACCAATAATGCCGAACCATGGCGCCTGGGCTGAGGTGTCGTATGGAGGGGCTGCCAAAATAACCGGTTCTTGAGCGAACACAAGAGGAAAACCAGTTGCGTTACTACGAGGAGAGACTTGTGGGGACCGCTTCGTTGAGGGCGGTACCGAGAGCCACCAGGTACAGCTGGAGCGAAGCGTTCCGGTGTGATCATGGGACCAGGAGCACTTCATACCTGGACTGGACGATCCATGGGCTAAAGGGACGTGTTCCAGTGGGATCATGGGACCAGGAGCACTTCATACCTGGACTGGACGATCCATGGGCTAAAGGGACGTGTTCCAGTGGGATCATGGGACCAGGAGCACTTCATACCTGGACTGGACGATCCATGGGCTAAAGGGACGTGTTCCAGTGGGATCATGGGACCAGGAGCACTTCATACCTGGACTGGACGATCCATGGGCTAAAGGGACGTGTTTCAGTGGGATCATGGGACCAGAAGTGCCTAATGCATGAATTGGACGACCCATGTGCTGAAGGGACGCGTTCCAGTTGAATCATGGGACCAGGAGTACCTAATACCTGGACTGGACAACCCATTGGTTGAAGGGATGAAAGCACTAAGTTGTGAGAATCAGGAACAGTGCCTGATGGGCTGCTGCATTTGGATATTTTTCTCGTAATCTGCAAGTCGTGTCGATCTGTTCTGCAGAACGTGATGCTCCACTAATGTGCGCAATCAGTGCCGGGCCGTGAACAAAACGTGCCGATGTTTCGGTCACATCCGTGCATAATTCTTCGGTAAAGTTTGAGGGCAAAATGCATCGGCAGGCTTCATCTGTGTACGGCTTCGCACGCGATTCTGCCTCGCCGATTAGGATCCACAACGTTGGCACCCTTTGCCAAATCGTAGTGGACATTGCTGAAATGGTGTGCTAACCATTTTCTGCTAATCAAAATTAAGCCAATCGCACACCCGATGCGCTGCGTGTTTTCGCATGGTACTAATCTGGCTTTTGACATTCCTCTGTAATATGTCCGGTGGTGTTAATGTAGTGCCATCGGAGGACTGCCACGGAGGGGGCGAGGGTGGCCATTGTATTCGGTCATGCCGGCGTCTCAGCTGTCATAAAATCAAATGTCGCGTTTGTTATGCAGGTTTCCCGCCCCCGACCCGGCGGGCTGGGTAGACTTTGGCTTTGGAGAAGGGTAGAACATGCCGAAGTTTCCACTGGCGCATCTTGATAGTGGTACTTATAATGTAGATACCACGCAAGCAACCGCCAGTCGTTACCTAATTGCCTGTGACATCAAGAGGCGTTACTGCACGTGCATCTTATGGTCCGCTCAGCGATTGTATTTTGCATATGTTTCAACGCAATTTCACGTTTTGTCGTCCAACTGGTTGCTGTTGATAACTGGCATTCTCCAACTGGCATTCTCGCGGAAGTCTGAATATTTTCCATTGGAGTTTCTTCAGCCCAACGCACATTGTGATAACACTAGGGGAAAATGGTCAGAAACCAATGCGGACAAAGTATGCTAGTTACAGGGACGAGTTTTCCCTGAATCGAAAGAGCTCCAAATTATGAACATATGGAGAGGCTCTATTGTCCTAAAAATTGCTTAACCCAGGAATGTCAGAGGTCATACCTGCCAGAGGGGAGGGAGCATTCCGCTCCCCTCATTTTGCTTGCACCTAATATCTCGGCAACCAATTCAGGTAGACATCTCAAATTGTTCACACACCTACATAAATACCAAGGGTACCTTGGTTGAAAAGATCAATGTCCGGTCATGCATGGTGACATCATAATGACGTCATAAGCGAAGTCCATGGGCGCTCATATATTGGTACATTATTAGTTAGCCTGTGTTGTGCGAGCATTCTGCACTGTAAATGTGACCTAATAAGTGCTACGCAGGAAATATCCAAGACCTCCTGGTCGTAAGTAGCTGAAATTATGCAAAAATGTGCCCCTAAGATATGACTCACAGATATAATCGGTACATATAACGTCGGGTGTGACGTCACAGCCGGCCAATTCCCTATGCGGCAATACACATGTTAGAATGCACATGCTCGAATATGTGGCACTTCCTCTAAACGCATGGTAAAATACTGTAGCCGTACTTAGAAACATAGAACACAAGAGACCAGAACCAAACACATCACATAATATACTTATAGTTACGAACAATAGCATACCATTAGCTATCTATGAAAGACTACGATATTTCTATTCATTCAACAGGAGAGTCGGGAGCATTCTACCATCCATTGGCATATTGTGTCCTCCCAGAACTTCTACCTCATTAGCATTCTCTCCACCACTCATCTCCTCTTCATCTTCCGAAACAAATTGTTCCAGCCTTCTCTCACCAGCTCACTCAGATGATACCAGCAGGTTACTGATGTCAGCTGAACGGACGTTCTGTCGGACATTTCGGGCCCGCAGTGGTCTTTCAATGCCTTTGATGTTGTGAGTCGCCTTCGTGTCGCTGGTGATCAGTAGATAGTGAAGTTGATCCTTGATGGTGTTGGTTCGCGACGTCTTTCGGGCATGTCTGAGTCGGTACTCCCTATTATGTGTATTCCGGCTCTCCTGCACCTCCTCACTGTACATGCCGATCAGAAGAAGAGACCTTGTCGCAGTGGCACTGTGGATCAGAAGCTTGTGCATGTAGGCGGGCATATAGAACCATGGATACAGCTGGACCATCAGCTGAGTTGTATCCATGGCATACCTGTCGTACCGGTCAGAATCCAAGAACTCGGATTGAACACTGTCGCGTTCTTTCCGGGAGGCCTCTGCTGTATCGCGCTTATACTGGATCCACAACGGCCGGCAGAAGCGGGTTGAAGCGGGCGTCGGGTTGGTCCAGACGCGAGTACTACCTAGTATCAGTTGCAAAGGCACCAGAGTGGTACAGAACAGAATTGTTCTGCAGCTTCATCGCTTCTCCCATCTGTTTGTATACAGATTACCCTGTGGTCCCGTCAAATCCCCATTTGACGTGAAGCACCGCAGAAGTGTTGGTGCTGGATGACATTGACGGCTGGTACGGCAGGTGAAGCTGAGTTGGTGCGGGCGACAGACGGCAGGCATGCCACCAGCCGCTGCGTCGTATGATACAGGAAAGCCTGCAGAGGCACCTCAGCTGACGTCTCGGTGAATTGCATGCTGCTGGCTGCCGGACAGCACTCTACCTTGGCCCCATACCCTTTCCATAGGCGGGCAGGATGTCCGTCTTCGACACATCATCGTCACTCAGCGGATCATACGGCACCCGTGCACAGACAAGTCACCTGGTACACACATTACCAGCACCCGCTCTTCTGACATACACTCGGGTTGGCTTACTTTAGAGCTTCTAAGAGCCGGGCGAATCTTGCTGGGCCGATTCGGTTATGCCCCTACCTGTCGCAGCACGAAAGCCGCGTCATGCATGCCCTCAGTACGAGCACTTCGCCTGGCGGCCTCCACGAAGTGCAGAAAACTATGATGTCGAGCAAATCTTGAGGTTGCCCGACGCTGAGAACGGGCGCTGGGCGGATCGTAGATTCTAGCCGGGGTCGTCCTCGCGCTCCCACCACGGCCTCGTCATCAAGGCGAGTCTCGCCTTCATCATCACCCACGACGTGGTCACCACACTTCAGGGACACGGATAACACCTCGTCTCCCGAAAGATAAATGGCACACTGACTTCTTAATTTGTCCTGAATTCGCTTACATATAGCCCACATTCCTTTTAAGTTCTTGTCTCACCTGTCGCTACTCTTCACCCGCGGCCAATCGGCGTGAGAGATTCGGCGACGCTACATGACTCAACGGTCGAAGTGTCGTAAAAACAATAACCACCAACCACCACTTTCAAGTTCTTGGCGATCAAGTCGGCCGCCATTTTCATGTCCACAATTGACGACTCCCTCTGGAGATAGCCCTGAGGGATTTTCTCCTTAACTAACCGCAAGCTATAATTAAACACATGGTCATAATAGTTCCCACGCCCAAGCGCCTTTGTACTGGTTACAAGCCCACTAATTCCTCCTCTCTGCTGACGCACACCTCCATGTTCACTGTATGTAAAATCCAACCGCACTGTTCCGACCCTTACAGGCAAGTACAGCTCCCCTGCAATGGTAGACGCTCAATACGTGACCTATCTCGACTCCAGTTGCCTTTCGGTTAGGGGAGTTTTTTTGCATAGAGACCGCTGGTTCAGGTTGCCCGGTCAAAACACCCCGTCAGCCGGCACGTCGCGGCGACCGGCTCGGGCTTCCCGGCCGCCCGTGCCGGCCACCGCACCGCACCGCGGCCTGCCGGGATACAATTGATCACTGTCGGTGCTGGGGAGCCAGGTGCAGCTGAAACTTACAGTACATATAGGTAAAGGATCGCTCATTTAATTGGTATGGGTCTCAGGTTGTGCGCTGTTATGCGTTTTTTGAAAGACCTTATTAGAACCGGTGGCGTCGCCACGAAATACTTCCAGGGAGGACAATGTTGAAAGGGGGCCTCGATTATGTTAGGGCCTCCTATTGTTTTTTTTAGGCTCTTAGTATGGTTCCAGAATGGGAAACATGATTTCATATTGATGTCTTGTTTGCTCTTGGCATGGTGCATCATTTACGCAAAACGCAATGGCAATCTTTTTTTTCGCTGAGAACTGAGCCATACCAGGGTATATATAAGTAATATGTGGATAAATACCTAAGTGCCAAAACAAACCAATGTCTTAATGCTTTCTCGACCAGAAGAATCTTCCCGCTGGCCTCTAGATTGTAGCGAGCTGGCGGGGCTGGTGCTGAGCATATCCTAAAGATATCTCCTATTGATCAACCCACTTCTATGTCCACCAAGTCTAACTGAATATGGTTAGATTCATCACTACTGTTCATCAGTCATTCCCACCAGCTTGATGTCATAAGCAAGCTTAAGCGATCATTTCTCAGCCCTTGGACGATAATTTCGCGAATGTGATAACGAGATGTGGATTGAGTTGGTTTTCTGATTGCCATCTTATGGATTTATTTAATTTTATAACATTTGGTGCTGGCTGCAAGGCACCTGGTACACAAGCTAAACTAACAAATCCTCAGCAAATATATTTACGGCAAGAACAAGCATTGGACAACAATGCATAAATGACAATGCAACAATGTAACAATGGCAATGCATGAATAACGCAAGACGTTCAAATTCCACGCCGCCACGCTCATGATTTTCGCTGTGCTGTACCCTTTTGTAAATGACGTCGTTGAGAAGGTATTGAAGCTGGAAAGCTCTAATCATGCAGGCTGTAATCACAGAAGACAAGTTTGTAGGAAGAAAATGCAATTATAAACATCATTCCTCCCATTTTATATGGGGTATTGGTGTTGTTTTGTGTGCTTGTGAGGGGGAATTTGCCCCCTCAATGTTGGCTTTGCCCCATGGGCTTCTAAAAATTATTGGGGAACCAGTGGTGTACCTATAATTACGTCCAGGGAGAGGGGGCAAAAGTATTTGGAGGGGGTCTACCTACCCCATTAAAAAAGTCCTCGGATTTCGACCACTATTTTTTCAAAGGGGACCTTTTTAAATATAATAATTAGTGACCAACTGAATTGTCCTGTGGAGGGGCCTGCTCTACCACTATCGTTTCTGATTCGTCGGATTTCAACCCTAACTCCCCCACCCTGTCCTAAGGTTTCTTTTGGTATCCCTTGATAAGTCACCTCACACTGCTGAAATTAAACCTATGCAAATCACTTCAAAATGTAAAATTTCCAAAGTTCAGACAAGTTCATAGCGCCCGTTCGCCACGACGCCAACGTTCGTGCACGTGCACACCCATCTTGCGCATTCGGTGCATTCGCCACACTTCGTGCGATGCTACGGTTTCTGCTAGCCCTCCTATATTTTGCTAATTGCTGCCACATGATAGATTTGCGCCATATTTGACGTGATGGAATGCTTCGTATGGGCGTTCGCTGCGAAAATTCGATTAATTAACTTCGATCATTAGTTCCTTACTTCCCACATTTTATGGTGGTTAAAAATGCGGATACCCGCTGAGCTTTGTGCACCTCATATCTTTGATTAAATATGCTCCCAGATTGGCTACCGAACCGAGACCCTGCCTCAGTGTTCTTTTTTGGATCCGTTTCGTGTTTCTTCGTCCACGGATATGTCTTAGGGCTCCAATCCATTTTTGTTAGGGGCCGGTTCGTTTTAGGATTTTTTTTTGTGCACCGATGATTTCTTTAGGTGTAGGGACGTTTTCAAGGATCTCGATGTGTTTATTTAGTGCCCGGTCTTTTTGTTCGTGTTGGGACCATGTTGTTTTTTTGTGTCCCCAGCCTCTTTTTCAGGCCCTTGTGTGGACGCATGGTCCCTGTATGCCTTGATAACTTCCGGTGTATTTCCTTTAGAACTCCCGGCATGTTTATTTAGGGCTGCAACGCATATTTTAAGGCCCTGTCGCTTTTTGCGATACTCTGCGCTTTGGAGGGCCAGTTGCATTTTCGGCCCCGTTGTGCTCTTAGGGTTCCGTTGTGTTTATTTGGGGCTTCTTACGCACATTTGTGGGGCCCCAGTACGATTTTGGGGTTTTGGTGCGATTTTTCTTGGTCCCAGCGCGACTTATCGCGCCCAGGAGCGTGGTTCCGGGGACCCAACGCCAGTTTTCTGGGCTCAACGCGATTTTTGTGGATTGCTTCTGAATTTTCTTTAAAGTCCGAATCCTGGCGTGATTTTTCGAGCCCCTGGCGCCATGTTTTTGTATCTCACATCGATTTTTCGAGCTCCGATATGTTTTTCGGGGCCGTACGCGATTTGTGAAGGCATCTGATGATATGTTCGCTGCTCCAGAGCCATTTTCCTGACCCGGACATTTAGTTTTTGGAATCCCTCCTTATTTTGGAGGGCTCCGGCTTGATTTTTCCTTCGGATACCGATGCGATTTTTGGGGTCACACTGTGCTTATGTGGGGCCCTAGACGCCAGTTTTTGGGAGCCCGACGTGAATTTTTGATGTCCAGACCAAATTTTTGGGACTACCGATGGGAATCGTGGTTCCCCAGCGCGATATTTGGGGGGACCGATTCGAGTTTGCGGGGCACGTTGTGCTTAGCTGTGGCACCAACGCGATTTTGGCGGTTCCTGTTGCAGATTTTCGGGCCTCGAAGCGAGTTTTCTCTGGCCCGCCGTATTTATTTGGAGCCCCCTGAGCGAATTCTGGTGGACCAACGCGAATTTTGGTGGCCCCAGCGCGACTTTTTGGGGCCCGGCACGATTCTCCAGAGCTTATCCCTCTTAGGAGGGAGGCGCCATTTGCCCCTTTGATATGCCACTGCGGCCACCGAAGAAGTTTTCTTTTCAGCCGATGGCACCTCTCGGAGTATAAAAGCCCTCCGGGTAATTCTTTTCCGGACCTGTTCTTCATTTTCCTGTGCTAGGGTTGATTCGATCGAGTCTCGGTGTGAACATTGTGGACATCGAGTTCTACTTTTAAAGGTCCTGGTATGATATTTTTGGGTCCCTGTACGATACTTCGGTTTCCCGGTGCGATTTTTTTTCGGTGCCCAACGGTTTTTTGCGGACTTTGACCCGATTTTTTAGCCTGCAGAGTGACATTCAGGTTGATATTTTTTTTTTGTTCGGGGGGGAAGCTGCAACTTTTGGGGCCTGGCGCGATCTTTTGGGCCCCCAGTGTGATTTTGAAGGGCTGCGACGCGACTTTTTTTAGTCCAATGTAATCTTTTGTATCCCGATGTCATTAGCTTGGATCCCGAGCGTGAGTTTTAGCGACCTCGACACTGTTTGGAGGTCCAATACGTTTTGGAGGCTTTTGGCGCCATTGTTGGGGCGCCAGAGTGATCATCCACGTCCGGATTGTTTTTCGTTTCCCCGGCTTCATTTGTGTCCCAATGAGACTGTTGGGGAACGGTACGACCTGTCGTGCCCCCAGTGTGATTTTCATGGTCCGGGCGTGACTTTTTCGTACCCCCAGACTCAGCGTGATTTTCAGGGGCCCGGGCCGGATCTTTTTGGGCCAATACCATGATTTTCATGTACCCCGGCACGACTCCTACCATTTCTTAGGGGCTTCTTCTTGCAAATTATAGGCCTCCTCTCGCGTCTTAGGGGTCTCGTCTCATTTCCTGGAGCCTCTTTACCGGTTTTGGATGTCTCCTCGTGTGTCCTACCCTCCACCATGTTCAATGACCCTCCTCTCCCGTCTTTGAGGGCCTCCTCCTACATCCTGGGGCCCCTTTAGCATGGCATGGGGCTTCCTCTCATGTTCCAGGGGCATTCTCTGCCAAATTAGGGGCCTCCTGCCACGCCTCGTGGGCCTCCTTTGTCCTGGCAAAACCTTACCCGTCTTGAGGAGATCTTCAATTTTGGAAACCTCATCTCCTTCCATACCTGCTATCAACTCCCATCTTAAGAGCCTCCTCTCATTTCCTGGCAACTCCTTCCGGTCTTCGGAGCCTTATTCGGCCCTAGAGACCTCCTACTCCGTCCTGAGGGACTCCTCTCGAGTCCGGCAGGGGCTTCCTTTTCTCTTTTAGAGGCCTTCTTTTTCAAATTATGAGCCTCCTCTCACGTCTTGGGGGCCTCCTGCTCTGCGTTTTGATTCGATCTGTGCCCATTTTAAGGGTGGCCTCTTAAAGTCATAAAGTCATAAAGTATTAAGGCTTAATAAGAGCCACAGGGACCCATCTGGGTTTAGCCTATCTAGAAAAGGTACTAGGAATGTACATACTCCCACCCCAATCAATCCCTTATCCCAAGTTCCTAGGAAGCTATATATCCCAGCCTATCTAGCACCACTCACTTGCTACCGCATAACACCCTCAACAATCACAAACTCCTCCCATCACACCCATCGTGCCACCATAGACAATCTCATCAGCATCGCATCGCGAAGGAAGGTGCCGAATCCACTGCTAGGCACACCCCACACAAATTCATAAAGCGTTCAGACTTAATAAGAGACTCACTTGCTATTGCATAATACACTCAACAATTACAAACTCCTCCCATCATACCCATTGTGCTACCATAGACAATCTCATCAGTATCACATCCAGAAGGAAGGTGCTGAATCCACTGCTAGGTACACCCTATATAAAGTTATAAAGCGTTTAGAGAGACTCACTTGCTATTGCATAACACACTCAACAATTTCAAACTCCTCTCAACTCCCAACTCCTCCCTGTCGATCAACCCTCCCTGGAATACAGAAAAACAAGCCCCCTATTCTTATAATGATTGTCTATGCCGTTTTTAAAGATGTTCAGTGTGTTGCTACTGACAATGGTTCCTGGCAGCTGTTTCCAGTGTTCTACTACCCTGTTGGTGAAGAAAGACTGTCTTAACCTTGTCCTGCTGTGATTAACTTTAATTTTGAATTGATGACCTCTAATTGCATCATTTCTGTTAAATTGAAACATTTCCCTGAGATATCCCTGTTCCTCACCATGAACAAATTTAAAAACCTCGATGAGATCTCCTCTCAGCCTTCTATATCTAAGTGAAAACATATTCAATTTCTTCAGTCTTTCCTCATATGCCAGGTTGCCTATACCATTAACCATTTTTGTTGCCCTCTTTTGTACTCTCTCTAAAAGCCAACAATCTTTCTCATAACTAGGGGACCAAGCTTGGACACAGTATTCCAAATGTGGCCTGACATATGCACAGTAAAGCTTCCTGATGACCTCCTCACTTTTGTATGACACATTCCTCTGTATTTCCCCAAGCATTCTTAGTGCCTTCTTCCTGGCTTCTTTGGTCTGTTCCGATGCCCCCAATTTTGTGTTCAAATTAACACCTAAGTCCTTCTCCTGCTGAGTCACAGATAGTACTTGGCCACCCATCAAGTATGGAGCCTTCATATGCTGCCTACCTACATGCATGACTTTGCACTTATCAAAATTAAACTTCATTTGCCATTTTTCGGACCACTTCACTAGCTCGTCTAAGTCTTTCTGCAGCAAAACCTGCTCATTGTGCCCTGTTATTGCCCTAAAGATCTTCAAATCATCCGCAAATTTCAAAACCTTACTGCTTAGGCCATATTCAATGCTATTCACATATATAATGAACAATAGTGGCCCCAGTACCGACCCCTGGGGTACTCCACTACGAACATTTTGCCATGATGACTTTGTACCATTTAGCATCACTCTCTGCTGTCTATCTGAAAGCCACAACTCTATCCATTTTAGGATGCTACCTGCAATACCATGGACCTGAAGCTGCATCATTAACCGTCTATGGGGTACCTTGTCAAAGGCCTTACTAAAGTCAAGATATGCTACATCAACCTGATTTCCCTGATCAAATTGTTCTGTAGCAAAATTCAAAAAGTCCAAGAGATTTGTGAGACACGATCGCCCTTTTCTAAACCCATGTTGAGTATCTTGAATCAATCTGTTTCCTTCCAGAAAACTAACTATTCTATCCTTGATAATTGATTCGAGTACCTTGCAGACTAGGGATGTGAGGCTTACTGGCCTATAGTTTTCAACTTTCCCTCTTTCTCCTTTCTTGAAAATAGGAACTACATTTGCCCGTTTCCAATCTGTAGGAATTTCATTTTGTGAAACTGATCTACAAAATATTATACTAAGTGGAATTGCCACTTCCTTTTCAGCTTCCCGCAACCCTAGCATAAATTCCATCTGGTCCTGCTGCCTTGTTTGGCTTTATTTTTCTGATATAATTGAAAACAATATCACTATCAATGAAATCAACATGGTGTATCTGATCACCTGTCATTGAACTGTGGTTCACGGTTGGCAGATTAGTCACATCCTCCACTGTAAACACTGATTTAAACTGCTTGCTCAGCTCCTGAACCATCTCACCATCCTCGCTCAATATAGTCCCATTTACATCCAGTGGACCCCATTTACTACTTTTGTGCTTGAAACTTTACTTAGCTTGTAGAAACTAAAGAACTTTTTACTGTCACCATTACAGTTCCTAGCCAAGTCCAATTCTGTTGCTCTCTTTGCTGCTCTGATTTTCTGCTTCACAGCATCTCTAGATTTTTGATACGACCTTATATTTACGATATTTGAAGCTTCCTTAAATACTCTAAATGCATCTTTCTTAGCCTTAATTGCTTTCATCACATCTGGTGTAAGCCATGCTGGCTTTCCTACCCTTCTTTTGCGCCTTTGCTTTTGGGGGACATGTCTAATCTGAATTTCCCTCAAGTAAGATTTGAACTTTTCCCACATTTCACAGGCATTTAAATCAAAGAATTCTTCTTCCTGTTTTATGGCACTTAAAGCCTCTCTCATGCAGTCAAAGTCTGCCCTGTTAAAATTTGGAATCTTTGCCAAATTATCCTTGATTGTCCCTGCTACCTGTGCCTGGAATCTTACTATGTTATGGTCACTTCTTCCCAGAGTTTCTCCTACAGTCAAGTCTTGAACTAAATCACTTAAATCTGAGAAGACAAGGTCCAAGAATGAGCCCTGCCTGGTTGGTTCCGTTACAAACTGGTGTAAGAACAAGTCCTCTTCAAGGCATTTCCTAAACAGTTTACATGATGGGGAGCCAACACCAACATTTTCATATCCTTTTAGATTAAAGTCACCAAGAATAAGGCATTTCCTCTGAAAGTTTCTACTGATTTCCTCACAAATCACTTTATCGAGCTCCAGTTGCTGAGAATGTGGCAAGGTTCCTGATCGATACAAAGCTCCTATCCTCAGTTTATTGCTGTTGCCTTTTCCGACAGCAACATCAAGCCAAATGGACTCCACAGACACATTTTTTACCCCATCTGCTACTTTTTGAGAACTGTATAAGCTATTCACATACAGCATTACACCACCCCCTTTCACTGCTGGACCCCTATTGCATGAAAACATATTGTATCCGTGGATCTCATAGTCCTGCAAGTTATCCCCAAAATACCCCTCACTGACCCATGCCTCAGTAATGCAAACAAAATCTGGTTTCTCCTCAGCAACATAACACTTGAAGTCATCATATTTGGATCGAATGCTCTGAGCATTAAGCATCATACACTTAACAAAAGTTCCATGACCCTCTTTGGCTTTTTCATGTTGAGTAGCTCTATCATCTCTGGATGAGCTACCACCCTGCCCCCTTGATCTATTGCTACCCCTATTTGCTGACTGTGAGGTTCTATTGCCTATGCTGTCACTATTGGCATATCCCTGAGATGGCAATGCCAATTCTTCCCTCCCTACCCCATTATCTAGTTTCCCTGAAGGACATGTTCATATACTTTGCCTAACACTTGCACCCCCTTCTCGGAGAAGTGCAGGCCATCCCTCTCATAGAGGTCAGATGAGCCATAAAACCTGCACCACTTGTCAACAAAAATCAAACCTAACTCATTGCAAAGCCTACCTACCCTGGCATTGGCTGCCAGTGCCCTAGAGCTCCACTCAGGGGAGACTCCAGCCCTAGGCAGAATAGCTGTCACAATAACTCTGCTATTGCTTTGCTTCAGGGTGGCCAGAAGGGCCCTGTAGTCCTGCATCAGCTCCTCACTCCTAGCAGGACCTATGTTGTTCATTCCTACCTGCACTAGAACTGTACTACACTGGTTTTCACTGGTGGCCTGTGCGACCACTGGGACCAGGTCTCTAACCTTGGCACCAGGCCTGGTGATGCACCTCCTACCTCTCCGACCTTGACAGAATACCCTATCTAAATGCCGCACACGAGAGTCTCCTACGACTAGCACTTTCTCCTTGCTGCTATCACTATCCTGGGGGCAGTCCTCCAATGCCTGGAACCTATTGGATGTTACTACTCCTGCCTGTTGAGCTGCTTCACTAGGTTGCTTCCCACTCCTACCACCTACCACCTGCCACTCACTGCCCCCTTGCTTAGGCTCACGCCTCCAAATCCTCCACCCCCTGATTTTAAACCACTGCCCCTCCTGTGAGCTACAACTATAAATATTGTGTTCACTAGGAACACTTCTCTCTTCAGACCTCCCTGCCACCTCCACAGCAGGGGAAGCTACAGTTACCTGGTGGCCTGTGACCACCTGGGAATAGGATGCCCCTGCTACAGACTGCCCCTTACTTGCTGGCCTGCCCTGTGAAGCAAGGGAAGCTTTGAGCTTGTAAAGCTCTGCCTTAAGGGCCCTAACCTCATCCTCTAGTGCCTGCATCCTGGTAGTAACCATCCTAAAGGCTGCAGCTTATTCCTATATTGAGATTGATTTCTTATCTCCTGGTGGACTCCCTTCTCTCCCAGGTGGCTCATCCTCCAAATTACAAGCAACCTTTCCTATCTCAGTTGCCTTGTCATGTCCTGGGGACCTTCTTATCCGTCTTGGGGCTTTCTTTCTCACCTGGGAACCATCCCTCTTATCTAATGGTCTTTCTCTCCTATTTTAGGGGCCTCCTCGTTCATAATGGAGTCTCATTTCCAATCCTGTGTCGTCGTCTTCCGAATTAGGTACCTTCTGCCACGTTTCTGGATCATCCTTTTCTATCTTGGTGGAACCTTACCAATTTTTGGGGCCTGCTTTTGCGTCTCCGAAACCCCATCTCATATCCACTGGCTTTCTCTTCCGTCTGAGTGCCTCCTCTCATTTGCTGGGGCCTCTCTTCCAGTATTGGGACCTCCTTTGTAATCCTGGGGGCCTTCTTTGCAATCCCGGGGGCCTTCTTTGCAATCCTGGGGCCTCCTTTGCAATCCTGGGGGCCTCCTTTGCAATCCTGGGGCCTCCTCTGCAATCCTGGGGGCCTCCGTTCCAATTGTCGACACTCTCTTGATTTCTTGGGCCTCCTATCCTCCCCGAGGTGACTCTTTTTTTAATAAAAAATTAGGGGCTTCCTCTCGCGTCTTGGAGACCTCCTCACCTGTGTTCGGAGCCTCATTATCCTCTTAGCAGGGTGCTTTTGCGTCATAGTCCCAAATCTTCTCTCCTAGGGTCCTCCTATTCCAAAATATGTTAGTAAATAAAAGTTGAAAAACTATTGTAATGACTTATTGTTTGATCAAGGATAGCATACTGTCAACCGTTCTATGCATTTTTATTTCTTGTTTAACGTAATGAGAATGTTCTCAGCTATCCCTTCATATCTCACTTGTCCAGGTTTTTGGAACCTGTCTTACCTTTATCAGTCATTAAATATCGACAACATTTTTACAACAGTACACATTTTCGGCGTTTTTTCCCACACGTAATGCTGTCCATGTTCGTGGACTTGTTGCCATGTCAAATCTTGTGCAAATTGTCCTAAAAACGGTGCCCTGGTGTGCTTCAGGCATCTGCCGATATAATGGCGCCACAAATACGGCGTATAAAATAGTCGATAAATTCATTTCTGGCTAGGTTTTTTCCTTGCGTCATCACACCGTGCAATGGCGCCAATTACCACGAATTCCGCAGCTCGCTGCGAAAGGTCGGCGTTTGCTGTCTAGTCGCTGCAACAGGCTTCCGTTTGGTGCCACTCTGGTGCCCTGTTGGTGCCATGTCGGTGCCACTTTGGTACCATGCTGGTGCCACGTTGGTGCCATTCTGGTGCTATTCTGGTGCTATTCTGGTGCCACTCCGGTGTCATTCTGATGCCACTCCGGTGCCATGCTGGACCTGGTGCCACTCCGGTGCCACTCTGGTGCCATTCTGATGCCACTCCAGTGCCACTCTGATGCCACTCCGGTGCCACTCCGGTGCCATTCTGGTGCCATTCTGTTGCCACTCTGGTTGGAGCTGCTGGGCAGCTCGGAGCAGCCTGCCCTGCAAAGGGTCGCCGCAAACGGTGGACAAGACGGACACTGTGGTCTCACGACAGTGTCCACCACACCAGACCCCTTACTGTTCGGTTACTCGCCGCTCTCGGGCAGTTTTCTTCTCCACATAGCCGTAGCCGGACGCGGCGGATTTGCACTGCGCTGTCGAGGCCGAGCCTATGTCGATTACTGGCACGGCCGCACCTGCCTCCGCCTGGCGGTTTTCCGTGTTCCACCTCCACCGCCGTCGTGGATGTCTGTCCCCGCGCCCACTCGGGCCTGCAGACAGTTGCTGCTCGTGGCTCGGCCACGGGCGATAAGTCGAGCGTGGTTTTTGTAGGGGCCCGTCTGCAGTGCGGCGGACGGCGCCGGTGACCCACCCAGAGCTGACGCCTGACACGAACCTGCGCCGACAAAAAACCGGTTAAAAAAGTCTGCAGCTACCTTGGACCAGTGTGACGATCGAACCGTCGCAAAAACGCGGGTAAAAAGCGCGCGACCGCTGCTGGCATTGCCCGCCACTGGTCGGGCAGGAGGTGGTGTGGGAGGTGGTGATCATCTCCACCGGTGAGAGGGTGGCAGTTACACTGATATCATGTGGTCTGGTGAGAAGCGACAGGATGGGAGGGGGACGACAGTGACCATGGCAGTGATGCAGTGATTCATTTTTCGTGACGATGGGTGGAGTGTGCCACTTTTTTAATACTGAATTGACGCCCTGCCCTTAGTTTTGACATGCTGCTTCTGGATGTGTTCTTAGGCGGTCGTCGTTCTGTGTTGCCAACAGTATCACGTTTATAACTACCATCCACAAGCACATGGTCACTATCATGGATGGTGATACGCCCATGTCACGTAATGCATTTCCAGGTATTGTGACTGCCTATGATGCGATCTGATATAAAGTCGTAGTACTTAGGGGAATAGGTATTATCACTCCCCGACAGCAAATATTCCATTTGAAGTACCCCTGGTTTCCAGATGGAGTTGACGGAAGCTAAAAGGCATGTCAACTTACACCGTTTTCATCGTGAATTTCGACAACTATGTGTGCTTTTTTCAACATCGCACACCGAACGAAAAAAGAAACATTATTTTAACACTACCACTGAGTCGTGTGCGGGGTGGTAGTGGCCGATGCCACGGAGTCGGATGTGGGGTGGCAGTGACTGAAACCACGGTGCCGTGTGTGGTGGCAGTGACTGATATCACGGGATGTCCGGCTATCTCTGTCGCCACTCACCTCTTCCTGCCCGCGGCGCCCCGCTGTCGATATCGAACCATGTGATCTGCAGCCTCCGTAGAGGCGGATTTATAAATGTTCACAGGTGAACTGGTCTGGAGGGCGTCAATTCCGTACGCTCCAGCCTTTTCCTCTCAGTGGGATGCATGCTTCTCTCAAGGGGGCGTCCATTCCTCTGAACGGGGCGCGTTTAGCTGAACAAGAATAAAACCTTTCAGCTGGGGAGGAGTCTACTCGAGCTACCTGGAAGGGCGCCTTTTCCGGTCAGAGGGGCGTCACTTCCATAGGGGAGTGAGAGGGGCACATGCCATCAGTGCCCCTCCCCTCTGTATCCGCCCCTCAGCCTCGGCACTTCCGTCAAGGCCGGCTATGCTTTGTGCGCCCAGTTTGTGGCGACCCTGACTGTACGGCGCACCTTTTGGCCCGCCTCGCCATGATTCGGTTACAGCCACCACACAGCCTGGCAACGGGGCGGGGAGGATGACGGTTCTGATCTTTGTAGTGAGGTGAGACAACTAAGATTTTTGTTTTATTATATTGTTGTAAGTAAGTGTGACAATTAGGCAAAACTTTAAGCGATTTTCCCGAAGCTAATTTCTTACGAAGCCTGTCTCTTGATAATATTAATATTTGGCTCCTTTACCTGGACCAAGACGTCATACGAGTCAGCTCCCAAATTCGAACTGCTTTTGGCATTATATCCTTACGAACCTGGTAAGTAATATATGAAATTTCGCTTGTGCACATGCACGATATTCTACAACTGTAGACTACTACTATTGCTACTACTATTACTACTAATACAATTACTACTAATACCTACTAATATTTATTTCATGCATACACAAGTGGTAGCACATATCCAATTGGTGGAAACAGCACATGTGTTCCAACATTGCACCACACAGGAACATTAATGCACACATTTTGCACGTGGGACACATTCCTCTCGGTGCATATAGACATCGTGTATATGTGAATATAGACATCACAATGCCAACTTAATGTTGACTGACAATACAAATGGCTTGTACATACATATGTCTGCATCAGTATGGCAATACACCTTTTCAACATCCCATCACATGCCATGCTCACTTCCGAATGTGACGTGCAGCTGGCATCTAGCCTATATTGGGTCCACGTCCGACTTTGTGCTGCGTTCAAGGCTACAGTTAATTCAATCATACTTAGCACGGCTTCTCATGCGATCACTCATAGGAATATCTTTCCTCCCTATATTGCTGATCACACTGATGGCGATCATTGCAGTGCTACCTTTTACAAGATATATACAGAAGCCATGCTACTCTTCACAAAACACACACAGAAGCCATGCTACTCTTCTCATCTAACAAAGGTTGTGTGTGGATACCTTGTATAATTGACACATTACATGATTACAGTGCCACCGTGGAAAATTAAATCATTTCTTCAGGCACGTACGATAAGCCAAACCTAACTTTTGTTCTACTATTTTGTTCACAGCACAGTTCCACAGTTCTCCAGCATGCATGACACTGCAATATGCTTTAAACAATGTAAACACAACACCATGTGGTCGGCATTGCCTACCCTGCCACAGCGCATGCTCACACTCGAGTACATTGCTCTTTTGGTTCTTGATATATCCTTCACATCACTAAGATCACCATATATAACATGCCCTAAGTACTTAAATCTACTCATCCATTTGAAAGCAATCAGCCCAAATAGAATTGGTTTAGGGTTACAGAAATGCCTTGCGTCAGCATAACATTGGTTGGAAAGTGGACACATACTACATACTGTTTTGCTAGTGATTAACCTAATATCCATCTAAGCAGGACGTTATGCAACTAAATCAACGAACTTTGGTAGTCCACATCTACCGTCAACAGGAGACAATATCATCTGCATTCAGAAGCGGATACAGTGTGTGTGTGAGGGGGAGGGGGTGGGGGTGGGGGGAGGGAGGTGCTGGATGCATGTGCCCCATGGAAGGTAGCGCCCCTCCGGCCAGGAAAAGGTGGTGGGAAGGCTCGAATGCACTTCGCCCCCTCCCCGTACCCACGCTCCAAGAATTTGTCCGTCAGATGTACTCCTCGGAGAGGAATAGGTGCCCCATAGAATGGAAACGCGCCGTCCTTAAAAGCAAACAAGAGAAAAGGAAACTTCAATGTGATCTAGTGCACTCCACCCTCCCCCCCCACCTCAACTGATTTTCATCTGAAGGCAGATATTTGGTCAGATATTTGATCATGGTCAGATATTTGAAAGCAGAATGTCTATACCATGCTTTTATCATGTTCCACATGAGAAGTTCTCCCCCTCATTACGATAAGAAGACGAATTTAACCTGACTTCAGTTCAGTAACCTTGACCTTGCAGGGTTGCAGTACAAATGCTCCTGTTGCAACACATCCATGGCCGGGACCATGTTAATCCTGCTGATTTGAGAACTGCTTTGATTTCTCTCATTATTCCCATTTTCCGAAGAAACTTCTTTATTTCCGACCACAGCAAGGAAACCATTCGAGCCGACGTATCCATTTCAAAACCATCGGATGGCCCTTCTGGGAATCTTCTGGGATGACCTTCTCGTACTCCTTAGGCGTGACCGGAGAGGCACGTACCCAGTGTGTCCTATTCTTGCTATTGGCTGCGCCATTGGGTACGGACGGAGTTTCACAGTTGTAAAATGGAAAACAAATAGTAAAACGATTGCAGTAATTGGTGTATGTGATCCGTATTTAAGTCGGTGTGTGTTTGTTGATGTGTGGGCTGAGTGTATGGGGGAGGGGGAGGGTGATGGGGGGTATTTAAGCCGGTGTGTGTTTGTTGATGTGTGGGCTGGGTGTATGGGGGGAGGGGGGGGGGAGTGGGATGGGAGCGGGAGGGGAGGGGGAGTGGAGGGGGAGGGGAGTGGAGGGGGAGGGGGTATTTAAGCCGGTGTGTGTTTGTTGATGTGTGGGCTGGGTGTATGGGGGAGGGGGAGGGGGAGGTGGGGGGTGGGGGGTGATGACGTTGACGATTGATTCCAGCTCACTGTATGGCACTGTAGTCGCATGCTGTGACTGAGTTTTTATGTTGACACGTACTGTGCGCTGCTCTTTTACTCATGAGACTCCACCGGTTATTGGGCGATTTTTCCTGTTGCTGATGATGCGGAATGAATATAAACATAAACATCGTGAAACAAAAAATGAGATTTTCTGAGATCTGAAAATGCAGTGGGCTAAATCCGATGAGTTTTTTTTCGTTCGAGAGGGGGTCTAGTGCATTGTCACTTGCCCCTCCCCCAATGTTTTTATCGACACCCCTGGTACCATGTGTTGAGTGCCCTGCTGTCCAGTCCAACTGTCCAAACCAATTTTCACATCTAGTCCATGTCGACAACATAGCACAGAACTTACCCACGAATTATTCACTATCGTTGGACACCCTGCCGCATGCCAATAAGTCATATACGGGCTTTGCTTAACGGCGGACATGTGACGTCAATTGCGCCAATTGACCTGGCTCACCGGTATGTCATTTTCCCAGCCCTGTCTGGCCTGGTACCGATCGGTCCGCCATTTCCCAGCCCTGTCTAGCCTGGTACCGATCGGTCCGCCATTTCCCAGCCCTGTCTGGCCTGGCACCGATCGGTCCGCCATTTCCCAGCCCTGTCTGGCCTGGTACGGACCAGTTCTGTCTCTTGTTACTTGAGTCTGTGGTGACACTTTCATGGCTCTGTATTTTGCGAACTGCGTCTCTAGTAAGCTCTGTCCCACTGTCCGATGTCTTCTCTGTTGGCTCATGGTGCTGCTGGCGCTGTTGCGCATCATGCTAGCTTGCTTAAAAGCAGAAAAGGAGAAAAGTTTATACCTAGACTTACGTGTAGCGTACGTTCCAAGTCTTGGGTACTACGTTACCGCTGATGACCAGTGTTGCATTGGATTTGGGAAGGTGGATGCTGTTTGTGGTGCAGTTTCCTATTTGCTGGCAACATTTGCAGAGTTATTGTTCTTTGGTGAATGCCAACACAATAATTGGTGAGTTGTCAGAAGCGGATCCATTAAGAACAGAAAATTGAAACAACTTATCCTTTCAGTAGTGCATGAAAAGTACTCTTGGTCAGTTGTGGTTAAATGCGGCTACATTATGAATACAAATTGAAGCAGAGGGGTTTCCTGGGATGGCTTTACGAGATTTGGTTCCATTTAGATTCCTTAAATTCTATGTTCTGAGTGGCGTTTTGTGAGGCAACCTGCGTCGTAATCGAATAGTTGCCAGCGTTGTTGCTTTTCCGAGCGAACGGTCGGTCGGTCTGCGGAACATTGTCTCGTACTGAGCCAGCACCGCGAAGATGGGCGAACCATCGTCAGGTGTCCCGGGAGTACAGCGTCGGTTGGCACCGCTGTGGCACGCGCTTCGCAGCGGAGGGACATCATTGGCCCCGATCTTCTCGTGTACTTTTTATAGTTATAATTTTGTCCAGCATTGTAGGGCTTTTTGTGAACGGTCGGCCGTTGTTTGCGATGTCGTCGTTCAGGTTTGTGGTAATTGGCGATTCGCACATGACACATGTCGAACCTGTTGTAGTGTTGCCGTCTTTGTGATGTCAACTTCTATCTCCCTATAGAGACCATTCAGTGTGATGTCAGGAACTCTATGAAATAGTTGTAACTATTGCAGCTATTTCCGGTCAAGTCAGGTCAATTTGGACCCAAATGACCTGTAATAATATGTGGATGTTTATCCAGATTCGCTCATGGTAACTTGGATTGCGCTCCACCTGTGTTCTGGCTTGCATCAGAGTAAAGTTACCTGCCCGTTTACCTGCCCACCATCTACCTCTTAGTCCACCAGAAATCTTCAGCTGAGGCGCAACATCCGTCTCTCACACGTGCATTGCAAATGGAACGATTTTTGTCACATACTAGCCACTCATGGTGAAGTTACTTGAGCGTAAGGAGCGGATAGGTCATCATTACTGGACGGTAGCTTCTAAAAAAACTCTCCAATGCTTAAATTGGCTTGCGTGGTTGTGATGATGTCCCCACCAGGAAGACATTAAGAGTTGGATGCAGTGACGCGGAAGCCTGAGGGCAGCACGGGCAGCTGCCCTTCCAGCTCTGAGGCAGGGGTAGGACGAACACGCAGCATTCTCAGGTTTAAGAAATGCGTATTTGCATACGTGGTGTATTTTAATCTTAATGCGCGTCCGACCATTTTCACTTGAAAAAGGCTATGGTGAGCTTCTCAGACGCAACTATCAAAAATATGGCTTAAAAGCATTTGTTCACGGCGGTTCTCAGAATAAAAAAACATGCAGGATCGACGTATGTTCATCTTTTCTACTTTGCCCTTGAAACTGGGCTATGGAGGAGCCATCACGTAGTACTGCGCCAGGGATGGAGAAAGGGGAAACGCGATTTGCGGTTTCACGCCGCGTTTCGATTCGACCACGCCATTGGCAGAACACGAATGCATGCAGTGCTGTCTTTAGAAGGTGCTTAGGCCTGATAAAAAAACATTTGTCAAAATTGAGGAAATATTCCATTTCCTCAGGAAATTGAACGTAGTTTCAAGATGTATACAAATATTTCAGGCTTTTACATCCGTTTATGCATACCTCGGTTCAATAAAATGACGGAGATTGGGTCTGAACTTAGTTGCCATGATGCTAAGCTTGCGCATGAAATAAATTTATTCGACTACTATAAAAACGTATTACTGAACCGATACACATAATATATTACAGTATCTATACAATGCAATTATGCAGAATGAAATAATATAATCTAACATACAAACGAGCTTCTTCAAATATTATATTTTAATCGGCTTTGTTTTGCATTTGGCACACAGGATTCGTGTCAGCCACAAGTAAACTCAAACCCTATCTTCACCATTTTATTCTTATGAGTTATAGTTAACAACATGTATATGATATATATATATATATATATATATATATATATATATATATATATATATATATATATATATATATACACATGTGTATAGTGGCGAATCCAGAAAGCTGGTTTTCGACAGGTTTGGGGTGGGGGGATTTCACTTTTGTCAGATTTAGGGAAACTCCAGATTTGAACAGCTATCATTCGGTGCGGGTCCGTTTAAGACAACACTTGTATAATAAAATGTTAAGATTTCGTGAAGTTGCCATTTTGTGCAGAGTTTCGGACAAATCTGCCTTTTGCCGGGGGGTCATGAGCCCCGTAGCTCCATCCTTGATCCGGATGTGACTTATTATTACGTATCCCGAGACAACGCTTCACATTCTAATCAAATAGCACATTTCCTTCATATCTATTTGCAACCATTGTTCATGTCTAAATCATATTTGTAAAATAACTCTTCATGCTTTACAATCTATGTAATTTTTACGTCGAAACGCGATGTAATACCTCGAATTCTCGCCGCCCATCCATGTCTATAGGAATCGCTGTACTGCACGTCACTAGCAGTTTGCATTGATGATTGTTTATACTCACGAACTTGGCGCGACTATGACATCACCCACCGGAGGAAAATATCAACCGGCGAAGCCGGTGTAAAAGCAGAAGAAACAGTGAATCAATGAAAACATGAAGTAGAAGGATCGGCGATGTCTTAAGCCGTCTACTAAGGCCTACGAACCAGAGTTGTCACTTTGCATGCGCTAAGGGGAGCAATTGGGCCCAAATCATTGATTTGGCCCTCTCAGTCAGACCGAAGCTTAGTCATGCGACTATGGAGACGCCCTCGCAGAACGCTGGGGTGCAACCCTCATCGCACGAGGCTTTTTTCGGCTGATGGCGCCCCTCTCCAGAAAAAAATCATCAAGAACATCAATTGTCCCCCCCCCCCCAATCAATTGCACAAAGTGACACCCGTGCTACGAATGACCTACACCCTGCCTTCGTGCGTGATCTCCGAGAAGCCTGGGTCCAGCTAGACAAGCTGAATCTTCCACTCCCTCACAACAAGCAAGAAGCACTGTCATGACAGCGCAATACCTACAACTTAAGGATTTCCATGTCGGCGTAGCTGCTCTTCACACTATCCTACATCCTTCAGTCTAAAATGATCGATAATTAGAAACGGATTGAAAATTCCAACCTGACAACTCACTGTTAGTCTAGTGATGAGATGCGGATAACGCCAATACCATTTCCATATCCTGTTCTGTAGCCTTGACCGTATCCACGTCAACAACTTAGGTAGGCGTTTGTATCTACGGAGACGCATGCAGAAAGATCAGACACTAGATAATGTCGAAATTTGTCATACATTGGTCCCCATAGCGGGTCCAAAATAATGACTGATGACAAGTAATTAAACCGAAACTAAGGATTCTGATTTATTCCGATCTGATATGGATCGAACAGCAAGAAGGGATTGCGAAGGAACTTCACACTACATTTTCAGCACTTCTAAGTTTGTAATAAATGTTTGAGCTCAGCTGATATAAAAGCATACTCATATCCAGCATTATTTAAGTCCACAACTGCTTAGCAAATAGGTCAACTTCAAAAGCATTCTTTCGGACATTGAAAGCAGTTTTTAACCATACGATCGTATACCTTTCATTGATTGGTGTATCGCTTTAAGGCATTATCTCACCTTTGTTTGTTGCAAAAGGTCTGACATTCCCGTTAATGCTACAACACAATCTTAGTGCATGCGATACCGTGTTTATTATAATGAATAAGATTGACAAGATAACATGGATAATACAACGAAGAATGGCTCTTAGATGCTCCTGGGTTTTAGACATTGCGTGTAAAGAAAGCATACGACCTTCAATATACCAGGAGGTGCTGAGTTGACATCAAAAGTAACGTTAAGGATTATACTTTATTACTCAACGTTTCGGCCAGGGGCCATCGTCAGGAGTGATATAAAAATGTCAAGTTTAGCAATTGAAAAAAAGCACGCGAGAAAAAAAGCGTGCAAAAGACACGTGGAATGCAGAAAAGCCTCCTCAGTGGTGCAGACACTTAAAGAAACTCCAAACCAGAAACAAACTATGTCAAGATAGAATCCTCTGAGGAAGCCCGAGCCGATGGTCCACATACATATCGATACATACACTCACGCACATATATAGACATAGATCCAATATAACGCGTAATACATAAAATATAATTTATGTTTATCTAATTTAAGTGATATACCAAGACGTCGTTTGCGTGTTTAGTTGCGGCCGTAGATTACGTATGTGTAGAGATTCGAGGACCTTTAGATCAGCGTTGTCCCTGGCTGTTGCTAGAATTTCTGCTTTGAAGTTTGTGTTAGTGTCGCTGTGTTCCATGTTATAATGTTTGTCGATCATGTGTTCGCCTAAAGGTGTGTATGCTCTTCGAAGTCTGGCATCTCCCAAGTGCTCATTGTACCTATCCCTGATACTACGTTTGGTTTCACCGACATAAAATATTCCAAGACAGCGGTTGCACGTTATTTTATAAACTACGTTTTTTCGCGTGCATCTACCTTTGAGCCCGTTGATACAGGTGTGGCACGTTCTTCTACCAGCAGGGCATGGCGGAATTTCCAGGGTAATAAAGTATAATCCTTAACGTTACTTTTGATGTCAACTCAGCACCTCCTGGTATATTGAAGGTCGTATGCTTTCTTTACACGCAAGATAACATGGATGTACGAGCTGAAGCAGCAGCTTGATCAGCGTCGAAAAACATGGGTATAAACATACCCCTGCTTTTAAGGGCGGCGGCTTCAAATTCGTGGGTGATCAATGGATCATGTGCCCGGCAGCAGACCACTCCACACAAGGGAGTTGGGAAAAACCGAGCAAAGTAAACTATGAAAACGTTTTATGGTGTATTTGCATTGAGTTCTCGTTAACCGGGTAGTGTGGGGGGGGGGTGAAAGGCGAGAGGGTGAAGCTTGACGGTCACTTGTTTTTAAGATAACTAAATAACCACAAACAGCTCAGCGCTTTCAAGTTTGTAGAACCCCACCGGTCATCAGTTACACCTGTGTGACCAAAGAAGATGCAGAAGTCGTCCTATGCCACTGGATATGTCATCATCAAGGACCTTCTCACTTTCTTCGTTCCCCCGCTCTGAATGGATATTCCTGCGCCAGTTGGTAGGACTCCGATAGAGCTGCAACATGCCTGCTCTGCTCCAAGTATGAGCCAATGGCACAGGAAGTCGCTCGCTCGCTTATAATCAATATTAACCTCAACATAAGTCATTGTATGTCATCATAAATCTTTCAATTTCATTCGAAAATGTGGGTGGGAGACGTACTGAAGTCAATTGCATTTCGTTATTACCTCTCGCTGATAAAAAAGAAATATAGTACCGGTGTGGCGGCAGATTAATCACGGGAGCGCGTGACATTGGCACCATAGGTCAAATATATGATGGTCTAGGTCCCGGATACGAATCCAAACTGCATCGGGCTGTGGTATTTTGCGGTAAGCAGCGCGAAATGCTTTCTTACGGCGGTCAGCACAGTCAAATATAAATTTCGCATTACTTTCGTATGAAGCATATGATAATACAAAACATGAATTCGGCATTTATGGTGGGTTTCAGAAGCCAATTTGATTTTTGTCCAGTTGCTCACCTCTTCGCATTCCCATGCTGTATTCTGCTTCTTGCATGTATGTGGTCTTACGTGGAACCGCAATAGCTGACTGGCACTAGGTTATGACAGCCAACATATGATGTCCCGAGGAATGGCTCAATGAGTGTCATCTGCCATTGCTTGTCAATGTGCATCATAGCAAGCTACACGATACCCATTTTTCCATGCTGGCGCCACCACCACATTTTAATCAAAGTCACTGGCTCAAGTAAGCGGCGGACAGTAGCAGGGCAAATAGTTTGATAACATTTTCGGTGCCAGTCATTGATGTATTAAAAGGATTAATAAAGCAACAATTCGCACATGCACCTGTGCACATCGTTCCAAACCAGGCCACAGCCAGGTTTTACCCAAGGCTAAGAAGCGACCAAAAACAAACTCATTTTATTCAGCGTAAAACGATATTTTCGACGCATTGGTATGGGATTCATATGCACCGCTTTCTAGGGAAAGCGGGGTTGCTCGGCAGCCCGGAGCATAACCAGAATTTCTATGATGTGGAGGGAGCAATTATTCCTGAGGCCTCGTACTCAAAGCCTCATAAAAATATATGTCGACACCATGGACATACCAATGCTTCGAACAATACAGGCAGGTCCAAAAGTAGTCTTGAGCGGGCAGATGCAGCATTAAAATTACCAGGACTAAAATGCTGGACGTTGTTATATGCTTATGAAGTACTGGGCTTCATTTTGTTATTATTCCCAATAATTTCGCCTTTGAGGTAAAGTTCCACGAAGAGATTTTGAGTACTTCAAGACTTAGCCTTAGTCGAGACTGAAGGCGTAATCTTAGTCAGGACTCAAGACGTGGACTCCTTGATACATTAGGGTGTCGAATGGTGGGGCATTTGCACTGTTGTTGGCAGCTCTGGGCTGGTTTGTATGCGTGCTCAAGCTGATGTCGAGCCCCTGGATCAATGTTGTGCGCTCCACGTCGTTGAAGACCTATTAACCTATTGTTGGGACCTGTGGGGAGAGCGGACCGGTTTGCCTGTGCTGCTTTCAGGCCTCTAATGGGATACCATTGGGGGTTTAGGTCGTTGTTATGGATCATAAGACTTGGACTTGGACCGCAGTGCCCCAGATAGTTTGGAGGTCGCCGGACTGTTGGGAGCCCTGGATTGCTTTGCTTCCAACACCCAACTGCTGCTGGGCACCCGGGTCAATACTGGGAGTTCCAGGCCATTGGTGCGGGGCAGTACCCCGGACCTTAGTGGAGCCTCCGAGCTGCTGTTAGGATAGCCGAGCTCTCGTTGGGCTCTGGGCTCTTGGAGGTGCCCTCTGACTCTGACTGCCGTTGGACTCTTGGATCAGGTTTGTGTGCCCCATGCCTTCGGTGAGCCATTATCGGGCTTCCAGGCCAGTGTCTGGGATCTCTGAGCTGCCAGTAAGCGCCCAAGACATTGCTGGGCGCCCGGGACATTGGGTGGATCGGGAGCCACCTACAGGTCGAAGGTCAGCATGGCTCCCCAGACTATTGCTGGGCGCGAGGATGTTTATGGGGTCCCGGTCGCCACTGGGGCCTCCGAGCCGCTGCTGAGACCCTCGAACCACTGCCTGATCTCCGTGGATCGATATTGTGACTCAGGTCACCACATTGGGGCCCTGCTCTGGGCTGCTAAACAACCTGGAAGTGGGTGTTCGGGACCAAGGTATAACCAAGGTATTTGACTTACAAATTTTGCAATCATGACAAGGGTTCACGCAGGATACTTTGGCTTAAGCTGAGAACACACTGGCCATCACCAGCCATAGTCATGGACGATCTTCCGCCGGGTATTGACAATGAATGAGTCGGCAACCCTGTCTTCGATAAAGCCCTTGCTCTCACACCAGGATTCCCCGTAGTGACCCTAGTGGTAATCCTAGTGAAATTTATTCTGTTTATTGCTAAAACTCCAACTCGGATCCATTAGGGATACCTACTTCAGGCCACCGTAAATCCTGCTCAGTAATTTTTACAGAATAGCAGTATATTGGAATACATTGTTGCGCTACCCCAGGAACGATCCGTTCAGAGAAGATTCCGCTCTCGAGCCTCCCCACTCAGCTAAGGATGAACATATATTAGCATTAGGACATATTCTACATTCGAGGTTGGATGGGCACGTGCCATTCAGAATATATACCAAGATGTTACCTGTTCTTGTAGGTCTGGAAAGGGTCCTTGGTGTCGTCAGAAAACGCCCCTAGCCCACCAACAGACCTTATTCACAGTAAGCTTCTCGAATTATCCCAAGTTGCCAGAGGCTCTGCAACTCCCAGGGCGCCTCAAACTCCAGTGGTACTCATTCTTCCTGGATCTCTCTAACGCCTGCGAGTGCCATCGAACTACCAGCGATCTCATGCAGACAAAAGTGTCCGAAGCACACCCTTTAAGAAGCACCCCAGCTTGATGTGTCCAGCTTGAAGGAGCATCTCCAACATGGAGAGAGCCCTTTCACAAGGGACCACGTCAGCTCCCAGGAGCCACTACTGTTCCCATCCAGTCCTCTAACTCTTGGGACCTCCCCAGGCCTCAATTCCCCTCAGTTTCCACTCAGTTCCCCTCAAGAGTTCAATAGGCCTCACATTTCAAAGCGTCTCCATCTCCTATGGCCTCTACTTCAGCTCTCTGGGATCCACAAATTCACAAATGTGCCTGGAATTTTTCTAATTCTGAGGGCTCTCCATCTCCCACGGCTCCCAAACCGGTGCCCTCCTTCCAGAGGCCATTCAATTCCTGCAGAGATAATCGAGATCATGGGGCCATGCAGCTACGAGGGTCCCTCCACCTTCAAGAGCCCCTCCTGCTTCAATGGCTCCTCCAGCTTCAATTCAAGCTGTCCCACCAGCCTCAATGGCCTCTCCAGCTTCAAGGGGTCCACTCAGTGTCAAATGGCCTTCCAGTGTCAATGGCCCTTCCAGCTTCAATGGTCCTTCAGCTCCCAGGGGCCCTCCTGCTCCCAGCTAGGTCTCAAGAACTCCCGAGACACCTCCATTCAGCTGAAACGAGACCACTTTCGGCTCACTAAGCTTGGGATTCTGGTCTGGGATTATGCAATGCCAATTTCATTTGTTTGTTCTATATCGTTGTTGTTGTTTTTGTTTATTGGGTGTTTCACGACGCACTTTATGCACGATCACGGCTAATGGCGCCGACCACACTGTTTCGCCGGTGGACCGCAGGATTGGGGAATGTCCCAAGTGGTGCGAGTGTTGAACCCGGGACCTTTGGTATCCAGAGCTCAACACATTACCCACTCGGCCATCCCCGCCCCTTGTTCTAGATCGTGTTTGTTATGCTTCCTTCCTTTGCTGCGCCTCTGATCCAAACGATTCAGATATATACACACATGTATGCATATGCACACGCCCGATGAACACCCGTAGGCGAAATAGTTAAGTTTGTAGCTTGCATACGGCCCTCTATGCATGGTTGCAAGTGCCAAGGCGCCCTACAAAGACAGGAAACCACATTCAGGCTTATGTGGCCCCTGCACGCTGCTTCTGTACCCATACCGATGCCCATGGAGGTGGTCGGACGTCACATGAACCACTAGTTGATACGTTGGCCACAAGGTGGCAAAAGCAGGCAAGCGATGTTCACTAATTTCAACAGCTGGTCACCTTTAAGCGGTAAATTGAACGAGTCCCCCTTTGGCTGCGCAGACTTTGGAAAAGCTGGAGTTAGGGGAATTAAATCGATCTTAAAAAAGCTCATGGCTGACTGGCTGACTCGCCATAGCTATAGCTATAGCTATAATAGCTCATGGTGACTCGCTGACAAACCTTCACGGACATTGGAAATTAGGGTATAGGTGTATGCTTCTGAAAATGATTGGGTCGGCACGAAATGGCCTGAGCAGGCCGAAGTGCCCAACCTAACAAAACAAAAACAAAAAATGATTGGGAGGGCACAATACATGAAAGCGATTTGTGGCCAAAATGGATTGGGGGTCATATCACATAGGGTCCCATGTTCAAAGTTCAATTTATTGTGGGGGCAAAGCCAACATGGGGTGAGCAAGTGCTCTCCCAAAAGCATGCAAAGCTACACATCTGCATACGGATGTCTTCAGGGTGCGTCAGGTTCACAGCTCCGTGCTGCACATGCATGGCTGTAGTAAACGGATCCTGAGTATGGCCATGGGAGGTCAGCAGCTGAAGATAACCGCCGGTGGACAGCGAACGGCTATGATTTTGAGCAAGAATGAAATAAACCCTGACTGGAAAAGGCGAACAATTAATGCGGCATTGGTTAATCTCGCGCCTTTCAAAGAAGTGGTTAAAGAATGGTCCGGGGCGGATCCAGAAGCCTTGTATGGAGGAGGAAATGTTAAGCAATTTTTTTTCCTCCGATTTCGGAAACTCGTCAGAGTCCAACAGCTGAAATTCATCTGGTCTGCTGGAGACAATATTTATCTCATAATATTATTGGGTTTCAAGTAAATGCATTTTTAGTATAAAATATCGGCACAAATTGGTCTCCTGGGGAGCGGGGCAACATGGCCCATTTGCCCACTGCATCTCCCTGGAAATGACAAATTCAGTAATGCCCTATAGAGGCAAGAAAATAACTCACATAATCCTGCAAAACAATTTCAAGCAAGCTGTTCTGAAAGGTCCAATGTAGTTTACAATTACATTTGCAAACATATACCTAAACACACAATTGCGCGAACACAACTAGAATACTAGTACAAGCATGGGTGTAACCATGGGGGGGGGGGGACATGTCCCCCCCCCCAAAAAAAAAAAAACATTTCTGAAAAGTGGCGATTTGTCCCCCTCATTTTTTAACGTGTTCTCCCAAGCCTCAGCTACCTGAGTATGATGGCCGCAAAATTATACTTAATCATTTATAAACTGAAAATATATATGCAAGAGAATCACCAAAAATACTAGAAACCGATCAAGCCAATCAACGGGCTTCACAGGCTATCTCTCGTCACAAAATCTCCGAATTGTAAATCAGCAAACGTTAGAAATTTCTGCTTCCAGACCATTCTTGAATAACATGAACCTTGGCTATCTTGTGTTTCGCTTCGGTGGAAAATTGTGCTTTGCCAGGCAACACATTTGCATTCTCGCAAGGTTTATAGTCTTAGGTTGCATTCCCCTGTGCATATATTTATATATCTTGAACAAACGTGACTCTGGGTGTCCTCGGGTATCTCGAAGACCATGGAGGGGAGTCATGAGCAGCCTTAAGCAAGTACGTCAAGTTAACGTCGCATTCGTATTCGTATTCAGCGCATTGACCTCTATAATAACCAGGCGGCCGATTCGCCGCCCGACGCACGGGCGGCGGCCGGCTTTATCCGGCCGTTCCCGGCTGGAGGCGGCCGAGCGGCGGTATATGGGCAAAAGGTCGGGCGCGCCGCACGCTCCCATGCAATTGAGTCCTGGAATGAAATGTTGTAAAATGAAAAATTGTTGATAGATTTTCATAAAAAGAATGCCAAATGATGCTTCGTTCATGATGAGGAGATAAAAACGGGGAAACACCTTGTAAAATGTTGTAATTGTACTTTTGAGGCCAAACTCGTATCATTGTTTTGCCAACTTTGTGCGGTATTCGGCATGTGTACCCCGTGGGATCCTGAATACCCGATAAATGGTAGCGAAGTGACGCTGGGATGTTCGTAGTTGACAACATAATGTGTACTGTGTGTACATCCTATATGCTAATCAGGGGCGGACCCAGGCACGGGTTGACGCTCAGACAGGGGTGTTGTTATATATACTTTTGAGGGGGCAGGTGTCCCATCAATGTTGGCACTGCCCCCAATAATTTCAAGCTTTAGCATGGAACCCTAGGGAGTGTGCTCGCCCAATCCATTTGGGACTACCCATTGCCTTCATGTATTTTGTCCCCACCAGAAGAAACATTCATAAATCAACATCCGTGCGCTCAGGACTTCCTCTTTAATTGTACTTCTTTCTATCAGCCTGGGGCCCCTTCCAAGGGCGTAGCCAAGAGGGCAGGCGCGAATCCAGGATCTTTAATGGAAGGAGGGCATGTCTGGAGCCACTGGATGAGCTCTCAGGGGCACCTTCAGCTGAAAATTTCAGAGGGGCGCACTCGAGGGTTTCGGAAGGAAGACTTCGGCTGAAATTCAAAGAGGGTGCACTCAATGATTCTATAAGGGGCATATTTTAATCTCGAGGGGCGCCTTTAGCTAAAAATTAGAAATGGGTGCACTCAAGCCTGACTGGAGGACCACTTTTCCTGGTAAGATGGACACCACCTTGCCATCAGCGGACACATGTCCCCTGTGCCTTCTGTATCCGTCTCTGCATGGGGTTGAACGACAGGGACGCGGCAGGTCGCAGTGCAGGCTTAATGGGTATAGATGATGTGGCTTTGCTTGATATGTGAATATATATGAAGCAAACGTTTTTGCTTCATATATGGCCAATCATTTGAAAATGACAGTAATTTTCACCACCTAGACCGCCCCAGCACCACCATTTTACTTCCACACTACAACACGCAGCGCCTACCAGCGCCAACGTTTTTCCCATATGCCGCGCTGTCGTCGGGAACTTTTTGAAAAGTAGAGCTGTCTGTCTAGTTATATATCGAGGTCAATGATTCAGCGATGTCTTCGCCGGAGGCGTATTTGTATTGACATCGGCATTCAGCGACGGGTTTATGATCGTTCGAATCAATTACCACAAATGCTTCTGCTTGCATTGAACACGCTGGAAACACGCTGGAAGTGAGACATAGGTCTCACATTACTTACCTTAACGGTCAAGGTCCAACGCAAACCGTTTTCTTCGCTTGCCTCCAATTTGTTTTTCGTTTTCGCCCAAACCTGCCCAAATCTGCCCAACCCAACATTGCCATCTCGGGGATATGCCAATAGTGACAGCATAGGCAATAGAACCTCACAGTCAGCAAATAGGGGTAGCAGTAGATCAAGGGGGCAGAGTGGTAGCTCATCCAGAGATGATAGAGCTACTCAACATGAACAAGCCAAAGAGGGTCATGGAACTTTTGTTCAGTGTATGATGCTTAATGCTCAGAGCATTCGATCCAAATTTGATGAGTTCAAGTGCTATGTTGCTGAGGAGAAACCAGATTTTGTTTGCATTACTGAGGCATGGGTCAGTGAGGGATATTTTGGGGATAACTTGCAGGACTATGAGATCCAGGGATACAATATGTTTTCATGCAATAGGGGTCCAGCAGTGAAAGGGGGTGGTGTAATGCTCTATGTGAATAGCTTATACAGTTCTCAAAAAGTAGCAGATGGGGTAAAAAATGTGTTTGTGGAGTCCATTTGGCTTGATGTTGCTGTGGGAAAAGGCAACAGCAATAAACTGAGGATAGGAGCTTTGTATCGATCAGGAACCTTGCCACATTCTCAGCAACTGGAGCTCGATAAGGTGATTTGTGAGGAAATCAGTAGAAACTTTCAGAGGAAATGCCTTATTCTTGGTGACTTTAATCTAAAAGGATATGAAAATGTAGGTGTTGGCTCCCCATCATGTAAACTGTTTAGGAAATGCCTTGAAGAGGACTTGTTCTTACACCAGTTTGTAACGGAACCAACCAGGCAGGGCTCATTTTTGGACCTTGTCTTCTCAGATTTAAGTGATTTAGTTCAAGACTTGACTGTAGGAGAAACTCTGGGAAGAAGTGACCATAACATAGTGAGATTCAAGGCACAGGTATCAGGGAAAATCAAGGATAATTTGGCAAAGATTCCAAATTTTAACAGGGCAGACTTTGACTGCATGAGAGAGGCTTTAAGTACCATAAAATGGGAAGAAGAATTCTTTGATTTAAATGCCTGTGAAATGTGGGAAAAGTTCAAATCCTACTTGAGGGAAATTCAGATTAGACACGTCCCCCAAAAGCAAAGACGCAAAAGAAGGGTAGGAAAGCCAGCATGGCTTACACCAGATGTGATGAAAACAATTCAGGCTAAGAAAGGTGCATTTAGAGTATTTAAGGAAGCTTCAAATATCGTAAATCCAAGGTCGTATAAAAATCTAGAGATGCTGTGAAGCAGAAAATCAGAGCAGCAAAGTGAGCAAAAGAATTGGATTTGGCTAGGAACTGTAATGGGGACAGTAAAAAGTTATTTAGTTTCTACAAGCTAAGTAAAGTTTCAAGCACAATTGGTCCACTGGAAGTAAATGGGACTATATTGAGTGAGGATGGTGAGATGGTTGAGGAGCTGAGCAAGCAGTTTAAATCAGTGTTTACAGTGAAGGATGTGACTAATCTGCCAACCGATAACCACAGTTCAGTGACAGGTGATCAGATACACGATGTTGATTTCATTGATAGTGATATTGTTTTAAATTATATCAGAAAAATAAAGCCAAACAAGGCAGCAGGACCAGATGGAATTTATGCTAGGGTATTGCGGGAAGCTGAAAAGGAAGTGGCAATTCCACTTAGTATAATATTTTGTAGATCAGTTTCGCAAAATGAAATTCCAACAGATTGGAAAGGGGCAAATGTAGTTCCTATTTTCAAGAAAGGAGAAAGAGGGAAAGTTGAACACTATAGGCCAGTAAGCCTCACATCCCTAGTCTGCAAGGTACTCGAATCAATTATCAAGGATAGAATAGTTAGTTTTCTGGAAGGGAACAGATTGATTCAAGATACTCAACATGGGTTTAGAAAAGGGCGATCGTGTTTCACAAATCTCTTGGACTTTTTGAATTTTGCTACAGAAAAATTTGATCAGGGAAATCAGGTTGATGTAGCATATCTTGACTTTAGTAAAGCCTTTGACAAGGTACCCCATAAACGGTTAATGATGCAGCTTCAAGTCCATGGTATTGCAGGTAGCATCCTAAAATGGATAGAGTTGTGGCTTTCAGATAGACAGCAGAGAGTGATGCTAAATGGTACAAAGTCATCATGGCAAAATGTTCTTAGTGGAGTCCCGCAGGGGTCGGTACTGGGGCCACTATTGTTCATTATATATGTGAATAGCATTGAATGTGGCCTTAGCAGTAAGGTTTTGAAATTTGCTGATGATTTGAAGATCTTTAGGGCAATAACAGGGCACAATGAGCAGGTTTTGCTGCAGAAAGACTTAGACGAGCTAGTGAAGTGGTCCGAAAAATGGCAAATGAAGTTTAATTTTGATAAGTGCAAAGCCATGCATGTAGGTAGGCAGCATATGAAGGCTCCATACCTATGGGTGGCCAAGTACTATCTGTGACTCAGCAGGAGAAGGACTTAGGTGTTATTTTGAACACAAAATTGGGGGCATCAGAACAGACCAAAGAAGCCAGGAAGAAGGCACTAAGAATGCTTGGGGCAATACAGAGGAATGTGTCATACAAAAGTGAGGAGGTCATCAGGAAGCTTTACTGTGCATATGTCAGGCCACATTTGGAATATTGTGTACAAGCTTGGTCCCCTAGTTATGAGAAAGATTGTTGGCTTTTAGAGAGAGTACAAAAGAGGGCAACAAAAATGGTTAATGGTATAGGCAACCTGGCATATGAGGAAAGACTGAAGAAATTGAATATGTTTTCACTTAGATATAGAAGGCTGAGAGGAGATCTCATCGAGGTTTTTAAATTTGTTCATGGTCAGGAACAGGGATATCTCAGGGAAATGTTTGAAGTTAACAGAAATGATGCAATTAGAGGTCATCAATTCAAAATTAAAGTTAATCACAGCAGGACAAGGTTAAGACAGTCTTTCTTCACCAACAGGGTAGTAGAACACTGGAACCAGCTGCCAGGAACCATTGTCAGTAGCAACACACTGACCATCTTTAAAAACGGCATAGACAATCATTATCAGACTAGGGGGATTGTTTTTCTGTATTCCAGGGAGGGTTGATCAACAGGGAGGAGTTGGGAGTTGGGAGGAGTTTGTAATTGTTGAGTGTGTTATGCAATAGCAAGTGAGTCTCTTATTAAGTCTAAGCGCTTTATAACTTTATATAGGGTGTACCTAGCAGTGGATTCAGCACCTTCCTTCGGGATGTGATACTGATGAGATTGTCTATGGTAGCACAATGGGTATGATGGGAGGAGTTTGTAATTGTTCAGTGTATTATGCAATAGCAAGTGAGTCTCTTATTAAGTCTGAACGCTTTATGAATTTGTGTGGGATGTGCCTAGCAGTGGATTCGGCACCTTCCTTCGGGATGTGATGCTGATAAGATTGTCTATGTTGGCACGATGGGTATGATGGGAGGAGCTTGTGATTGTTGAGGGTGTTATGCGGTAGCAAGTGAGTGGTGCTAGATAGGCTGGGATATATAGCTTCCTAGGAACTTTGGATAAGGGATTGATTGGGGTGGGAGTATGTACATTTCTAGCACCTTTTCTAGATAGGCTTAACCCAGATGGGCCCCTGTGGCTCTTACTAAGCCTTAATACTTTATGACTTTAATACTTTATGACTTTAATACTTTATGACTTTAATACTTTATGACTTTAATACTTTATGACTTTAATACTTTATGACTTTAATACTTTATGACTTTAATACTTTATGACTTTAATACTTTATGACTTTAATACTTTATGACTTTAATACTTTATGACTTTAATACTTTATGACTTTAATACTTTATGACTTTAATACTTTATGACTTTAATACTTTATGACTTTAATACTTTATGACTTTAATACTTTATGACTTTAATACTTTATGACTTTAATACTTTATGACTTTAATACTTTATGACTTTAATACTTTATGACTTTAATACTTTATGACTTTAATACTTTATGACTTTAATACTTTATGACTTTAATACTTTATGACTTTAATACTTTATGACTTTAATACTTTATGACTTTAATACTTTATGACTTTAATACTTTATGACTTTAATACTTTATGACTTTAATACTTTATGACTTTAAGACTTAAATCTGGTATTAAGCAATAGCCTGTGGTGAACCATCGTGTAACATTTGAAACCAGTACATGTCAAGGACAACCTTCTAGGTCAAAGGTTAGCTTGATTTATTAGATGGCGATATTGAAGCGATATCGACCGAACGCGAGGTTCGGTTGCTATCGCTTCAGTTTCCGTCAAATGAGCGTCATTCGACGTGGCTTGTTATGCGGTATCAGAAAGCTAAGCAATCGAATTATTTTTGCACGGGCAAAGGCCAAGCTGATCATCCGGTCCGCTCAATTTTCCTTCGTTTTCGCTCAAACCCATCCAAATCTGGTATCAAGCATAACCAGTGGTGAACACTCGAGTAGCATTTAAATCCGGGACATGTCAAGGTCAAACATTTTATTGAATTCTTCGATGACCTAACGTTTCGTCGCTATGGCTTCAATTTGCAGGAAATGGATGTCATTCAACGTCGCTTGTTGTGCGGTATCAGAAAGTTGATAATTCGACATCATCTCGACGGGTCAATATTCAAGCTGACTTCTTCGGTCGCCTCACATTTTTTGTAGGGTTTTTGCCCAAGCCTACCCAGATCCACTATCAAGCGATAACCCATGGTGAACCATCGAGTAACATTTTGAAACCGGGATATCTCAAAGCCAAACCTCAAGGTCAAAGGCTGGTTTGAATTTGTCGAAGTCCTCGCGATTCGTCGCTAGGGGTTCAATTTGCATTTGCATTCAATTTGCATTCGTCGCTAGGGGTTCAAGTGGGTGTCATTTGACGCGGCTTGTGCCGTATTATAATGTTCCCAAGTCGAACTAATTTTAATGGTCAAAGGTCAAACCGATTTCTTTGGTCGTGTCGTATTTTTTCGTCCCCTAACCTACCCACATCTGGTATCAAGCAATAGCCCGTAGTGCACCTCGAGTAACATTTAAAACTGGAACATGTCAATTTCAAACCACAAGATCGAAGGATAGCTTAAATTGCTCGACGTCCTCGCGCCTCGTCACTATGTCTTCAATTTGCATCAAGTGTGAGTCATTCGACGTGCCGTGAGGTACTCTAGCAAACTGTTCAGAAATCACATTAAGTTGCAGAGTCAATGGCCGAGCTCATTTCTTCGGTCGCCCCGCGTTTCTTCGTTTTCTCCCAAAGCTACCCACATTTGGCATCAAGAGGTAGCCCGTGGGCAACCCTCGAGCAAACCAGATGTTATTCAGATTAACTTAACTGAACCAACAGCTTTGTTCGGAGGTTTCGCCTTATATACTACATAGAGGCCATTTACCTTCAATGTTGATTGGTTTCCCATTGTTTTCCAGCTTTAACATGGAACCATATGGATGCCCCTTAATGCACGGAGAGTCTCAGACAGGGGCTCCGTCACTGGGGTAGCGGGAAAGGAGTGGGGGAGGGAGGTGCGAAGTGGACGTATCCCTTAACCTTCAATGGAGAAAGGGACTGCCTCCAAACCTTTTGGCGGACAGCAATGAGTATGAAGAATTGCATGCTCTTCGTTGCTTATTGATCAAACGTGTTTTTAAAGCATTTTCGGCTGGTACGGCATGGTGTAAAAAGCATGGTGTGCTTCTCATGACCGCGTTCAGACCTAGCTGACAGTGCTGATGTCAGCAAACTTGGACTGAGCCACCGCATGATCGTTCAAAATTTGCTGACATCGTCAGCTGGGTCAGGTGGTATGTTTTCTATGGGGGGATTTTCCAGGTCTCGAAATCAGTATAAGAGGCCCAAAACAATGCTCATGTTGAGATATTCCGAAGAGGGCCCACATGAATTGCATTGGCACAGGATAACATTCTACATCCCGCTGAATTGGCAGTCAGTCAGTGTCCAGTAGTAAACGGAAGAAACTAACGAGATCAGACTGGAAACTAACGCCCAAATTATAACCTACTACTTTGCTGCGGCGGGAGCATTTTTAGCAATGCTGCAACATCTTCGTTTTGTAGACTGTCGGCAACTTAACATTATTCGAACAAATATATCTCATGTAAAAACGGCAAAGGAATTTGAGGCCAAACTGGTACCTTCTTGTTGGAGAAAGCACATGGTCCCAGCCGATTTCTATCTTTTGTCTGAGATGCTCTTGTTCTGATTTGGCTAAGTGGGGAAAAAATTATTTCCAGCAATTACTTCACAAGATACAAAGTAATATAAGGTTTACCTGGGAACGTGCTGCAAGAATCTCAATAGAAGTAGCACCAATTTTCTCCCGGGCGAAGAGGGGGGGGGGGGGGCACATTTAAAAACCATCTGAGGGGCGGCTGGAGTGTGAGTTAGGCTGCTTCCGGAGGTATATCGGTCGGAATTCGATTACCGGTGTGTGCGTATATATATATATATATATATATATATATATATATATATATATATATATATATATATATATATATATATATATATATATATATATATATATTGATGTATTATTTGCAGAAGGGGGTAAAAAAAGAAACACTTACAGGGACACAACACCATTATTGCACGAGACATCCAAACACCCAACGCCTTTATGCACGACGCAGCGACCGCACCAGATTCACCGCACGATAAACACTACATTGGTGATCAGGCACCCCGTACTAATCTTCAACATGCAAACCAATCAACTGACATAACTCCCACTGTATGCGTGCGTTATGATTCAGTTATGCGGGGGGGGAGGGAGGGAGTTTAGAGGTGTGCCGTACGATATAGGTTATTTGCGCCGCCTTTAAAGCGAGTGGGTTTTGCATGCAAGTGTACATTTACGTTGAGGGAGTCCTACGTTATAGTCTACGTGTATGTGACGTTAAGATGCTGAAGGCGGGGGTCTGGGCGGGAGACATCTCCCGGATGTTTAGTGTTGTTAGTTTTACTTTACTCCTCCGCAAGATAATTTGTAGTTTGGGTGGGGGAGGGATGACGAGAAAGTTGGTTCTGCTGGCATTATCATACTCTTCTCAAAGAGCACCGAGGGGTCTTTACCGCGTGGGCAAGGAAGTAATTGTCCACACCGTCTAGCTCGCCGGCTGTCGTAGTATATATATATGCGTAATGAATGCACGAGGTACTGTGGGTTCCGAGATGCCAGCCAATGAACTTGAAATCACAACTCTGCTTCTTGGGCATCATTCTTCGTGTTTCTTTGTTCAGAAGATCCATTACCATAGACGCACCATAATTTGCCTCTTCTGCAAAAGGACGACATCTCTCCGTGACAGTTCGCTGCAAATGACCTCACAAATTTACATGAATTGTACCAGGAAAACGTACATCTAGTGCCACTGGTGTGACTTATAAATCTGCTGCACCTCGCCAGAATCTGTTCCATGATCCTCATTGACTACTCTACCTGGAAGCGTATCATGCCCATCATCCCGTTAAGCCTGCCCTTCCGAGAAGCATCAATCCATTGTAGGATGGGCGCCGCGGTCCCTCCTGTCCCGTGAGATTCATAGCCCCCTTCGCCCCGCAGGGCATGATACCGCTCTGGGAAGCACGTCAGCAGGCGTGTCTCGTGCCTGAGTCACGCGCGCCTTGTGACTATTCTGGCGTGACTCACGCATATTCCAGCGTGGACACTATGGGCATCGAATACTGGTCACGTGACCACACCTCGGCGCCGCAGCGTCGACGTGTGGTGAAGCTGAGTCGTTACGGGTGACAGACGGCAGGCATGCCACCAGTCACTGTCTCGTATGATACAGGAGAGCTTGCAGAGTCGCCTCAGCCGACGTTTCGGTGAATTGCATGCTGCTGGCTGCCGAAAAGCACTCTACCTTGGCATCATGCACCATTCCAAGGCGGGCAGGATGTAGGTCTTCGCCACCTCATTCGTCACTCGGCGGACCATACGGTAGCCGTGCACAGACAAGTCAGCTGACACACATTGCCAGCGCCCGCTCTCCCGACACGCATTCAGATTGGTTCACTTTAGAGGTTCTGAAAGCCAGCGAATCTTGCTCGGCCGATTCGGTGTTGCCCCACCTGTCGCAGCACGGAAGCAGTGTCCTTCAGCACGAGCACTTTGCCTGGTAGCCTCCACGAGCTGTAGAGAACTGCGCTGTTGAGCAACTGTTGAAGTTGCACGACGCTGAGAACGGGTGCTGAGCTGATCGTATATTCTTGCCGGTCGTTCTCGCGCTCTCTCCACGGTCTCGTCACCATGGCCGGTCTCGGCTTCATCATCGCTCACGACGTGGTCACCACGCTTCAGAGACACGGAGAACACCTCATCTTCCGAAAGATAAATCGCACACTGACTTCTGAATTTGTCCCGGATTCGCTTACACTTAACCCACTTTCATTTTAAGTTCTTGGCGATCAAGTGGATCTCCTTTTTCACGTCCACAATCGACGACTCACTTTGGAGGTAGCCCCGAGGGAGCTCATGCACCAACTGCAAACTACAATTAAACACATGATCAAATTAGTTGCCACGCCTAAACGCCTTTGCACTGGTTAACAAGCCCACTAATTCCTCTCTGCTGAAAGAAGGTACGCAAAATCCAACCACACTGACCCGACCCGTACATGCGAAGACAGCTCTCCTGCCATGAGAAATGCTCAGTACGTGGCCTATCTCGACTCAGTCGCCTCGTCGGTTAGGGGAGTTTTGCTGTGCATAACGACTGTTGGATCAGGTTACCCGATCAAGACACACCGTCAGCCGGCGCTTCGCGGCGTCCGGCTCGGGCTTCCCCGTGCCGCCCGTGCCTGCCACAGCACCTTACCGCGACCTGCCGGGATACAATTGATCACTATCGGTGTTGGGGCAGCTAGTTGCAGCTGAAACATACGGTACGTATAGTCAAATGATCGCTGATTTCACTGGAATTGGTCTCTGGTTGTGCGCTGTTGTGCGTTAAAAAAAAACTGTATTGGAACCTGAAGGTGCTAAAAAAATTGAACGACTAATGTAGTGACTTCGTGTTTGACCAAAAATTGCACATTGTGAACTGTGACATGCATTTTTGAACTGCTTAACGTAATGAGAATGTTCTCACCTATCCTTTCATATATCAGCCCAGATTTTTAGAATGAGTCTTACCTTTATCAGTCGTCAAACGCTGGCAACATTTGTGCACATTTGCGTCGTCTTTTTTTCCACGTAATGTTGTACTTGTTCGTGGGCTTCTTGTCAATTCGTGTGCAAATTCTCATATAAACTGTGACCTGGTGTGCTTGAGACATCTGCTGACGCAATGGCGCCACAAATAACGGGCTGCCTTTTTGTCGAAAATAGTAGATAAGTACATTTCTGGCCGGTTTCTCCCTCAGTTATCACACTGTGCGCCGCCGTCCCGTCACGTGACCCATCCTGTTACGTGATCAGGGCCGCGACCCCCGTCACGTGCACTCTAAAATTCCAAAGGTTCGTTCGAAAGTTCCAGGGGACGCTTGACATCTCGAAAGGAGCACCCCTTCACTCCCGCATGCATGACTGGAGATGCATCTAGAGGTGGGTCGGAGGGATAGGGTCGTGACTCCCCTGAGTTTGGGAACGGGCAGAATCGAGGAGGGCAGGGGGTCCACATCAGTACTTATGGTTCATGTTGTCATAGGACCCATGAGCCCGTTGGAAAACTCCCTAGATTTGTGAGGTTGCTTATGGTGCTTATATATTATATTTTATTATCCTTTTTGTGTGGTGTGTAGGCGTATGGCCTTATAAGTCCACTAATAGTTATTAATGGTGTAATTGACGTGCATAAATTACTTCCATTTTAATCAAACTCAGCTAAATTTTCTCATTTTGGCAGCATTTGACGCCTGGGAACTGACGGAAAATCATGCATTCTCCATTGAACCCGCTCGGTTGTTAAAGAAGTGGAATCTGCTACCAAATATGATGGTCAGGGTAAAGCATGACTTCATAAATCATACTAGTGATAGCGGTAAGTGGACGAAGATAAGGGTCTCCAATGTAGGGGCGGAAGAATGGGGGACAGGTCAACTGCTCCTTGTGGAAATGATTGTTAAAATCATATTTTTGACCCCAGTCTCGAACATTCGTTTTTTTAGGCAGTGGCATTCCAAACGAGGACAATATGGGCAATTCACCCTCCTGAGAGGTGGTGGGCCCCAAAGAATCGCGCCCGGGCTTGGATAAATTGCACCGGGGCCCCGAACAATGACGCTGGGGACCCAAAAATCCCATCGGCGCCTAAAAAAATCGAACAGAGGCTACACAAATGTAGGCCGGGTAGCCAAAAATCAAGCCGGGCACCTGAAAAGTAACGCCGGAACACCGTGAAGCCACCCGGGCTACAAGAAATTCAGAAGAGGTTCCAAAAAATCACGCCGAGCCCAGACAACTCACGTCGGGACCTAGTAGACTTGCATCTGGGCCCGAAAATCGAGCCGGGCTCCAAAATTCCAATTGGGGACTACAACACTTGAACGCTTGAGCTAAGTACTTGTACGCAAATGTAAGTATGCGCAAATGTACGTAAGCGCAAAAGTACGTGTGCGCAAATGTACGTAAGCGCAAATGTACGTATGCGCAAATGTACGTATGCGCAAATGTACATAAGCGCAATAGTACGCAAACGCAAATGTACGTATGCGCAAATGTGCGTACGCGCAAAGATACGTATGCGTAAATGTGCATACATTGTCTCATACGTACTTTTGTTCTTACATACTTTTACGTTTACGTACAATTGCTCCTACATACTTTTACGTGTACGTACGTTTGCGATTACGTACATTTGAGCATTCGTGCATTTGCACTTACGTACTTTTGCGCTTACGTACATTTGCACTTACGTACATTTGCGCTTACGTACATTTGCGCATACGTACATTTGCGCATACGTACATTTGCGCGTACGTACATTTGCGCTTGCGTACTTTTGTGCATGCGTACATTTGCGCTTACCTACATTTGCGCATACGTACTTTTGCGCTTACGTACATTTGCTTACGTATATTTGCGCACGTATATCTGCCATAAGTACATTTGCTTTACTTACATTTGTCCGGTTACCGCTTTTGCGCTTACGTACATTTGCGCATACGCACTTTTGCGCTTACGTACATTTGCGCTTACGTACATTTGCGCGTACGCACATTTGCGCTTGAGTACGTTTGTGCATGGGTACATTTGCGCTTACATACATTTGCGCTAACATACTTTTGCGCTTACGTACATTTGCGCTTGCGTCCATTTGCTTACGTACATTTGCTTACGTACATCTGCCATACGTACATTTGTCCTTACATACATTTGTCCTAGAATCATGAAGCACACCAATAGACGGGAAAACGCAACGGGGCCTAAAAAAACTAAATCATCGCCTGGTTTGTGTAGTCAATCTGGGAGCATGTTCATACAAAAAGACGAGGTAGGTCAAGACTGAAAGAGGTATGCCGATTTCTTTTCCACCAGATAATATGGGAAGAAGAGAAATAATCTTCGAATTTTTCAAAACTAATTTCGAATGTTCCCAGTGAACCACCATACGAAACATTCTACGATATCAAATGTCACAGCAGGTCATCATATGGCAGCAATTAATGCAACGTAAGGTATCTGGCAGAAACCGCAAAAAAACGGCAGAAACACAATAAGTGTGACGAATGCGACGAATGCGCAAGGAAGGCATGCGCGTACACGAACGTTGGAGTGGTGACGACTGGGTGGTATTGACTACAATGCGTGACACTGAAGACAATATTTATCACAAGTTATTTGTACAGGTGTAAGCTTACCAATGCGAACTGACTTATCAAGAGTTACCAGAAAAAAACCTCTGAACAAGGGGAGAGGGGGATGAGTTCTGGTGACGGAAGCGATGGTGGTAGGTTGCCCCCCGCCACATAAAGTTATGTAGTCATTCGTTATTTTAAGTAAATGATGAGCCCGTTTGCAAAAATAGTGGTCGAAATCCGGTGCCATTTAAAAAAGGGTAGGCAAAGGTTGGGCACCCCCCACATCTGTTTCCCCATGGTTCCACATTGTTTCCCCTATGAGCATATCTGTAAGCATACGCTTTGTAAAAGAATGCTGTGTGGAACGATATAGACGTACTTCCAAGCAGTGATGCAAACACAATTGTCTGTTAGTTGCAGGCGGCTTTGTCATAAGCAAGAGATCGGAAATGTATTATTTTTAATTGCGCTATTTCCGCTACACCCGGACTTCCAGAACCGAGCAATGACATGTTGTTCCATTATGTTCTGAACGTATCCCCTTTCAGCTACCAATGTTCATTTCTGCGGCTGTTAAACTATTTTGCATGATTATTTGAAGATCAAATATGTGATGTGGCCGTTTTACTGCAACAGGGCCATGCTAAGCGGAGCTTATTGCGTTGATCCTGTACCTGCTTCCCCATCGGGAGCTTCCAGTTCAAGGCATGGCTTTGACCAAGCGCTTAGCTTGCCGTCAGCGTACCGACAAGGTCCAGATAGCGGAGATCCTCCCTGTCCGGTCGCCAGCCGGTCTCCTCTTTAAGCTCTGCTCTACGACTCTACGTATTCATTCAAGTTTCGACTCCATCCTTGTTGCGCCAACAATTCATCTCTAATCATCTTCATCTCTAATCTCCACAAGCTCACTCCAAGAATCACTAACCATTCCAAGACCAGCCCTGCTCTCCACATCACCATCAGTGTACACACACACACCCCAACTCAGCACACAACTCGTCAGCCTTAACACTACACTCATACGCACATAGTACGCACCAGACACAGCCAACATCACCACCTGGTGGCAGGCGGACCAAACCTCATCCCCACAGATTCCCGGGCCAAAATCACGAGCATTTTGATGAGACCCTGACGCACATTCCGCCACGGACGGCTCACAAAACCGGCTCTGTCTCGTTGCTTCCGGAGCTTAACGTTTGCTGATGTAATTATACCTTGAATGTCAATGATCGGTTCATGAGACTGCCCAGTAGAGTCAGAGATGGACTGAGCAAGCAAGAGATGGCTCCCACTGTCGCATGTCGAGCCAGAGATGAACTGAGCAAGCAAGAGATAGCTCCCATTATTACATGCCAGGTCAGGCCATGACAGACTAATATCATCGGTACTGCATTATCACAGCAGACACTTGGTGTTCATCGCGTTTCGCTATAGTCTGTTAATGATAACTTTTACTTTAAACGTATTGATGTTATGAATTGTACGGCCTATCCCGTACATTCGATGCACAATACGATATATGCAGATAACCAAAACAATGCCACTTCCCACCAAATATTCAGCCTCCAGTCCGGAAAAATCGGAAGTTCAGACCGTATTCTGTCGTTCGCTATGCGTGCAAACCACAACTTGTAACATTGATTCCGATATGAGCCGGACGTACACGGAGGGTCCGACATATTTCTGGACGTCCTGTTTATTAGTCGGTGCATGTTAAAAGCAAAGGCCTTTTGGGCAAGACTATTTTTGTCTTATTTTTGTCATATTTTATTTATTCGTGATGACGTTTTGAATAAAAGATCATTGTCGCGTGAAGAGTAATAGCATATTGCTTATGGTACTGACCGGATACAAGAAAGCCAAAACATATAGGTATAAGCGTTGTAGTTGCAGCTTGTTTATCCATAGCATTATGCAGATAAGACAAAAACCGAAGACATTGAAAACCGAAGACGTGAAATAATAGCCGAGGTTTCGTTCTTTTTAACGGCATAGAAAAAAGGTGTTGGAAATGTGCATTCCCACCAATACAGACGCGAACATATCTACAAAAGGATATGGAACCTACCTCTGGGGGCTTGCAGAATAGTTGCTTCTTCCATGCTAATGTGTGAGTGGAATTCTGGAAAGAAACACTCGTTGCTTTTTAGTGCCAAAGCTATTTGATATTCACTCGATGCCTTTTATTAGGCGCCGCCCTTGGACGTGTTTGGAATGCGGCGCTCCTATCAGACGTCCCACCCACTTATTGCCTTGCGCCTAAATCCCTGTTCATGTGACCAAACACCAGGACTGCAGCTCTGTCACGTAATCATGTACATAAGTGTAGCCACGGTTTCGAAATTGGGGGGTGGGGACAAAGCAGGGACACGGTACGTTTGGACAAGATAGAGGGGTAGCCCCCCCCCCCAAAAAAAATCCTTGGATTTCAGCCACTTCTATTTCAATATCGGGGTTGCCATTGTTAAAAATGATATTTTGCGGACAAAATGGGTACATTTGCAGCATAAGGTGTATTTTTAAATATTTTTTTTGAATTTGTCTTCAGATTACCATGTTGATGAAGGTGACTAAGATGATGGGATCACTTATTTTCTGTACAAATGAGAAAACACAATTTGAAAAATGTTTGAAAAATGTTGAACTTAAAAACCTAAACTAACCTGACCCAACCAAGCCTAACCCCTTTGTTTGCTTTATGGAGGCAAATGCGTGTAAAAACGTTTCTTGTTACCATCCTAAAGCACAATAATACCGAAAAGCTTACAAAAAAATTTCCTCACATTTGGTTATTTCATTTTTTTCTTCAAAAGCAGCCTAGGTTAGGTTAGGCTGGGTTAGGCTTCTTTTTTAATTTTGATAATTTTCAGGAAATGAATTGCTTGACATTTTTATAATTTCATTTTTGGGGATTTCTTTTCTCCAAAAGTAGGTTAGGCTAGGATAGGTTAGTTTATGTTGCATTTTAAAAATATTTTTGTAACATTTCTTTTTGTGGAATATTACCTAACTCAAACCCTTTTTGGCATTATCTTGGTCACAACTTGAAAAGTAAGCTTTTGCACAGAAAACAAGTGGTCCCATCATCTTAGCCACCTTCATAAACATGGTATTCCAAAGAAAGGCTCCAAAAAAAACAAAAAACACCCTATACTGCAAATTTACCACAAAATGTTCCGCCAAAATTAGCAAGTTCCACTCGTTATGTTGCCTACGAACATCTAGCTTTTTGTCGTATGGGCTGGGCCCGATTTCACAATCACCATACAGCCATGCTGTAAGTATGTTAAACGTTGCCCTATTGTAGCATGAAAAACATAAAATATTGGGCGATGTTTTTGTAGTAAATATGGACATAAAATAACCTTGCCCATGCTTTCCTGTTTTATGGGGACACATTTCGATGCGATGACAACCAAGGCGGATAAAGAATGTGGCACTGGGGGCAGGTGCCCCCCTCGTGGAAGGTGGCGTCCCTCAGGCTGGAAAAAGGCGCCCATCTGAAAAAGGTTCCAGTGTACTCGCTCGAATTTGTATGCCAGTCTGCATGAAAAAGGCACCCCCTTGGAAGGAAAGTCGCCCATTCGGGAAGGGCATTGACTTTAAAAATTAATGTGATTTCTGAACAGTTTGCTAGAGTACCTCACGGGACGTCGAATGACTCCCACTTGATGAAAATTGAAGACATAGCGACGAGGCGCGATGACTTCGAGCAATTTAAACTATCCTTAGATCTTGTGGTTTGAAATTGACATGTTCCAGTTTGAAATGTTACTCGAGGTGCACCACGGGCTATTTATTGCTTGATACCAGATGTAGGTAGGTTAGGGCGACAAAAAAGCGAGGCGACGGAAGAAATCGGTTTGACCTTTGACCCTCGAAATTAGTTCGATTTGGTAACATTATAATGTGGCACAAGCCGCGTCGAATGACACCCACTTGATGCAAGTTTAACCCATAGCGACGAATCGCGAGTACTTCGAAAAATTCAAACTAGCCTTTGACCTTGATGTTTGACCTTGATATATCCCGGTTTCAAAATGTTACTCGATGATTCACCATGGGCTATCGCTTGATAGTGGATCTGGGTAGGCTTGGGCGAAAACCCCCCAAACAGTTAGGCGACGGAAGAAATCAGCTTGAATTTTGACCCGTCCGGATGATTTCGAATTATCAACTTTCTGATACCGCACAACAAGCGACGTCGAATGACATCCATTTTCTGCAAATTGAAGCCATAGCGACGAAACGCGAGGCCATCGAAGAGCTCAATCAAATCTTTGACCTTGGCATATCCCGGTTTGAGATGCTACTCGAGTGTTCACCACTGGTTATTGCTTGATACCAGATTTGGGCAGGTTTGGGTGAAAACGAAAAAAAAAATTGGAGGCAACCGAAGAAACGGGTTTACCTTAGACCTTGGCAGTTAAGGTGGTGATGTGAGACCTATCTAGTTGCTTCCAGCGTGTTCAGTGCAAGCAGAAGCATTTGTGGTAATTGATTCGAACGATCATAAACCCATCGCTGAATGCCGATGCCAATACAAATACGCCTCTGGCGAACACGTCGTTGAATACGAATACGAATACAACGTTAACTTGACGTACTTGCTTAAGGCTGCCCATGCCTCCCCTCCATGGTCTTGAATATACCCAAGGACACCCAGAGTTTCGTTTGTTCAAGATATATGAATATATGGGAAGGGGAATGCAATCTAAGACTATAATAAAGCCTTGTGGCAATGCAAATGTGTTGCCTTGCAAAGCACAATTTTCCGCCGAAGCGAAAACACAAGATGGCAAAGGTTCATGTTATTCAAGAATGGTCTGGAAGGAGAAATTTATAACGTTTGCTGATTTACCATTTAGAGATTTTATGACGTCAGATAGCCTGTGAAGCCCGTTGATTGGCTTGATCGGTTTCTAGTATTTTTGTTGATTCTCTTGCATATATATTTTAACTTTATAAATTATATAATAATTCACTTTATAAATTATATAAAAGTATAATTTTGCGGCGATCATACTCAGGTAGGTGAGGCTTGGAGGGGGGGGACACGGAAAAAAGTAGGGGGACAAATCGCCACTTTTCAGAAATGGGGGGCCATATCCCCCTAGCCCCCAGAGGTTACACCCATGATTCATGTGTCAGGACCGTGGGCCCGTCACGTGACCAATCTTCAACCGGAATTCAATAGCGCCTTCCGGACTGTGTAAACTCTGACTGCACCTAAAAGCCACCGAGAACAAGTATGCTGGCATCCAATATTTCGAAGTATTGTCGTAAATACACTAGCAATGCACCTTAATCCCAGAAAGGAAAGATCTGTCCAGCCGACAAAGCTCTCATGTGTACTGCTGATAATTAATATAACTGATGCGAATAACCAATAACGTCAAAGGTCAGGAACTTCTTAGTTATGGAGGATGAAATCCTCGCAAACTCAGTTGCGGGAAATGTCAGGGACCACTCACTGCTATACTTTAGTGACGCAGTGACATGTCGGGAGTACGAGAGGCCGTGGTTGTGACTTAACCCGGTCTATTTCTATCGGAGGTTATCCTAAGTCTCGTCATACGAGGGCAGTATATGCCAACCCAAGCTGTTTTTTTGTGCGACCGCTAGAAAGTCACTGAGCCGACACTTAGTATGACTAATGCTATATTCTTTTCTCTTTGTCTCGGTAACATAATAGTCATGCTATGCGAGGCCACCAATTGATTAGTTCATTCCTACACACATGTTTGGTGCGTTGTATGCAGATAATGTAGCTTGTTAGTTGTATTCCAGTTGGTGCGGTCGAATGATGAATATTCAAATGTTTAGATGTTCTGAGGTGACGTCGTCAAGCTAATGGCCTTTTCAATGTTAAATGCGGTCACTTGCCTTGATTGAACTCCACTGAGTTTGTTGGTAAAATATGCTTTAATTCTCTGACTTATGGGGTGGATTCAAAGTCAGATACCATTTTACCCTGTCAACTTCAAAGCCGCCTGTTTTTTTACAGGCCATTGAATTTCACCTTTGCATCGGCATGAACTCTGGGGTTTAGCTTTGGGACTTAGCTCCTGGACCTAATCCGTTCACCATGCACTTTCTAAGACGACATGAAATGTCTGTATATTTGTAGAAACATAATCTACACCCTAGCATCTATTTCGCTGCTCTAGATTCGGTGCATTGTGAGGCCCAAGATGGTGACATGCAACACTTGCGAACTTTTGCCTTTCACCTGCCATGGAGGTTCACCGTCTGGAGGAAGCATAGGAACCGAACACGATTCGGTCTGTCTAGCACGTAAGACGGTGATTTATGCCCCATGGATCTATCTCAGTTAAGTGTGGGGTGGTGATGACACTCCCCTCGCATGAGAAGGCTGGCGAATGCGCATGGTCAAGATTAATATGGTAAAGATAAGATTTAATTCTGGCAGCATCGTAAAGTTTCCTACCAATGCGGTACCTACCAAAATGTCTTGGCCCTACTGGAAAGTCTATGTATGAAAGGGGGCTAGTCCTCCATCGTCCTCCCCTTGCACCAACTACGTCCATGGCATTTACCATCACGTACCATGACGTGTGGTTAGGTTAGGTAGGTCAGGTCAGGTCAGGTCAGGTCAGGTCAAGTCATGTGACTAGTTGGGGCGGTGGCTGAGCAGCGTGTCAGTCAACTGCCTTTCTGGCTTCGAAGCCATGGTGGGCGGACGTATCCTCCCCTAAATCTGATACTTTACTTGGGCGGTGTTCAGGCAAGCAAAACACAAAAAAAATCGGTCTGGATCGGTGGGGTGACGGTGGGCCGCTGTGGGCCGCTGTCGGCCCGCTGTGAGCCTGTGAGTGGCAGCAGCGGCACATTGGCCGGCGGTGCGGCGGTGCGGCGGTGCGCCCGCGTGCTGCGCCGGTGTCGGCTGATGCGGTGGGCGGTGCCGTGCCCCGGCGCCTGCCGGTCGGGTTTCTGCCGGCCCCTCGTCGGCAGGTACGCCGCGGGTAGGGTTTCGGGGGCGGCTGCGGGTTGGAGAGGGAGAGGGGGTCGGGGCTGTCCGTGCTGGAGCCGGCCACGGGCCGCCGCGCCGGCACCAGGTCAGTCTCGCGGCGGTCGTTCGACGCGCCCGGTGCGGCGGCGACAAGAGCGGCGCGTCGGTGACGGTGGCGCGCGCCGCTGCGCCATTGTGTCGGCCGGATCCCGTGACCCGGACTGTGCCCCGGGCGCCACGGCCGCCGCGCAGCTGTGATGCCGGTGTCGTCGCTTTGTTCTCGTTTTTCGGGGGCTCGCCGGGTGTCATCCTGCCCGTGCTTGGGCCGCTCTTAGTGCAGCCTCACCCATCTTGGGCCGCGCTCGGTGCCGTCCTGCGCCGTGCTTTGCTGCTCCCGCGATGGTGTCTCGTATGGGATCTCATGGCGGAGCTGGTTCTTGCTCGGGGCCGCCTGTTGCTCCGTCTACTTACGTGGTCACTTGGGCTCCGTCCACCACCCACCCAGCTATCAGTTTCACTGTGCACCCAGTCAGTCTGTTCGTATGCTGGGGCATTGTGCCGGTGAAAATATCCGTACAGCACTTGGTCTCTTGCTATGGCCTCTATGGAAAGCGGGGTGTAGGCCTTCACTTTTGCATGGTGTGTACCCTAATATGGTACGCATAGCTTCGCCTATGGTTAACCCTGGTCTCTGTACGGACGAGCTCGATAAATTATCTCGCCACATGCTTTTGGTGGGCTTCTTCCAATATGTGTATCGTTTTGCGTATGGCTGTGGTGTCAAACACATTTTATGTGCAATTGTATGATCATGATGCATCAATGCTTTCAAACAGCAACTTCAAATGCCACCTTGAGAACGCCCGCGGACACAAGTTCTCTGGAACAGGGCATAATTCGTCAGAACTGCATAATTATCCCATCTCTGGAACAGGACAGACACAAATTAGCTTCCGTTATTGCAGCCGTCAGCATGGACTGCTAGGTGTGTAATGGTCTGCGGTGATTTCAGCACCTCTCCGGGAGGCGCCGCTTTCGATCGTCTGTCAGCTTGTCGTCCGGCGTGTTGTAGTAGGTGCTGCCCGCATGTTCGCGACGGCGGCGCCGCCGACTGCTGCCGTGTTGAGCCGGCCACGGGAACATTCGAGAACCGGCCTACGCCGTGCGCAGCTCTTCTCTGACCTTCACCTTGGGCGCTGGTGCAGATGCGCGGCTCTGGCTTTGTGCCCATTGATCGCGGCCGGTCGGCTTGTTTTGGTTCCGAAGCCAGAGCCGGCGAGCTGGTCGGGCGCCTGAGCCTCATAGGATCGATCGGGGGCGGCTGGGTGGAAGTGCCCGCGGCGCTTCTGCGCGCCCCGATGCCGCGAACCGCCCCCGTGCCAGTGTGCCGCTATTTTGGCATGCAATTCGCGAGATTCGGCACCGATTTGCATGTGTTCCAGAAAGTCGCCTCGCAGTCTGTCTGCCCGTGACAGAGCTGTCACCATTGACAGCTCTGTCCATAAGGTCGCGTTCCTCTGCGAGCCGAGCAGGGCATAAGACCAATGTGACATCGTACACAGATACGAGCGCTCATGTCAGGCATGTCAAAGCTCTTTGAGACTCCCGGTCGTGATGACTGCACTTATTTATTGCATGAACAGGATTGTGCCTAGTTTGACCCCAAATAACGAAAGCGCATGGTTGTAATTAACAAATAGTGAGCTTCGTTGATGAAAATCACATGGTGCATGAAAACTATGTGATGTAAAAACACACTATGTAGAGATGCTCTGGTCATTTTCGTGAAATATCTAAGCGTTTCAAGATCGAATAACAACTCAAACACCGCAAAAGCTCACATGTCGTGGCACCGCTGCCATTTCAGTCTTGGTGTGGAATCTAGTTTGGCGCGAACGGTCTTCGTCGAGTCAGGAATTATATGCAATGGTTATGAATGTCAAAGGTCAGGCCAGGTCAGCTCATCTAACAAAATAAGATATAAATGCTCGATTTTCAACATTAATTCTGACCGATTTAGGATGTGCGCGATCTGTTGTCAGCGCTGTGCTGGAGAGTTAGTTGTCCTGAGCACTGTTTCCGCTGACATCGTCCGCGATCCGATGTTAGCGCTGTGCTGGAGAGCTTCCCTGGACACTGTTTCCGCTGACATCGTCTGCGATCCGATGTTAGCGCTGTGCTGGAGAGCTTCCTTGGGCACTGTCTCCGTTTGTAGCCTCTCTATTGATCGACATATTTACATTTACATATGCACACATGTACACATTTGTATGTTTACATGCATATATGACGTTGTAAGATAAAGTTGATTATTCTTCAAATTGCACTTCGAAGGCTGAAGCTCCATCTGGGTGGGTATCTTATAGCTTGAAACAAGTGATTCGGAAGCATGTCATTTTTTTCCAATCTGCATGGGGCCTGATAATCACAATTCAGCCGAAGCAGTGTACGATGGGTGAGTTATGCTCCGACACGGTGCAGTTAGAAATTTGCGAGGCGAAAGTTCAGTATAATGGAAGATGCTTCCTAATCTGGGTCAGACAGGTAAGATGATGTGACATCCCTGCTGTGCTTACAAACATATTTTGTGATACCTGGACGGTGTCGAAATCAGACAGATGAACGAGTCGAACATAGCCAATTCTACTTATTATCACAATGCCTCACAATGCATTGCAAAGTTAATAATGTACGCGCATGCTAGGTGCGACTGGGCCAGGCCAATATTCGTTTTAGAGTACATTCAGGTTCTCATGGTACTATCATCTTAGAAGTACATATATCATGCCAAAGATGTGTAGCAATATTGCTTCTGGGATATCAACTCGTCACCATTACAGGAATTGTTCCAGCATTTGAATTACTAGATAGCGCTCGGTATTCCTGAAAAGTGACGCTAAGTTCACATGTAATAACATACATGCACATGATATTGACAGATCTCACTATTTTGTAATTGGCCTACGCAAACTAATTTCGGCAGAATCGAACACAAGAATCGACAAGAATCGATTCGTTCCTAACGCGTTCGGGATAAGTTCAAGTGTCAGCGCCTTATTTGTTCGCGAGTCCACGGGGTCTGGCTGTGTGCTGCAGCTGGCCACTGTCGCTGCCGAGATGGCTGAACAGATGCCGGTACTGGTGCAATCAGTCGTTGCCATGTCCACAGGCGCTATGCTAAATGTCACAAACATGGGGAATCTGCGCCTCGTATCGCGGACTGCCTCGAAGTGCCTGGATCTTATACGGAGGCATGGCCCGCGGACCAGTACAGAGGTACAATGTGATACTCAGGGTCCACGACTGCCGGACCAGTACAGAGGTACAGTGCGGTACTCGGGGTCGACAACTGCCGGACCAGCACAGAGGTGCAGTGCGGTGCTCAGGGTCGAGGACTGCCGGACCAGTACAGAGGTGCAGTGCGGTACTCAGAGTCGACGACTGCCGGACCAGTACAGAGGTACAGTGCGGTGCTCAGTGTCGACGACTGCCGGACCAGTACAGAGGTACAGTGTGGCACTGGCGGATCTAGCCCACCGGTTTAGGGGGTGGGCAACTTTCGGTTTTCGGCGTCAGCCCAACCCCGCCATCCAGTGGCGTACCTAGGAATTGCATCAGGGGAGGGGTCGAACGGATTTGGAGGGTGCCCATCCTCCCACTGTTTTTGGTTTAAAAGCACCGAATTTCGACCACTATTTTGCAAAGGGGCCCATTAAAAAATAACACAATTTCCTGTGTAGGCGCCCCAGCCTACCTCGACCGTTTCTAAGTTACCGGATTGTTGTTCTTGTTTACCATAACGTTCACCTTCACGTTCAACGTCTTGTACCACGTCAACGTTCTTGCACGTGTACACACTGACGGATCCGATTTTTTTCAACTCTTTCTGTAAGCAGAACGTGAGCAGCATGGAACCCTCGGTGTGCGTCAGAATTTACTATGCTCCAATATTGGGCTTCCAAACAATTAGGAAAAAATATCTTTAAAATTCGAGATTCTTTCATCCGGACGTTTTTTTAAACCCCGTCAAAGGTTGCTGCATTTTAATTTAGTTTACTTCTTTTGGTTTCGGTGGGGGGAGGCAAAACACACTATGGCTCCCCTTTTAAGCGCTTCGGGGGGGGGGGGCATGGCCGGAATGGCCCCTCACTGGATCCGCCATTGCAGTGCGGTACTCGGGGTTGACGACTGGCGGACCGGTACAGAGATACAGTACGGTACTCGGGGTCGAGGACTGCCGGACCAGTACAGAGGTACAGTGTGATACTCAGGGTCGACGTCTGGCGGACTGGAACGGCGGTATTTTTCGCCGCTGGGGGTCGGCGACTTCGGACCGGTACGGCGGACCATCTGGCAGCCATGTGGCAGCGGAAGACTCGTCTCTGATCGACTGCACTGGGAGCAGCTGGCCATTGAGGGCGGGGGCCACCCTGCGTTCACAGCACATTGAACTCTGTGAACACAGCTGGTGGTATCTCAGTTCTCGGTGGGCGCAACCGGCGTCGGGGACCGCCAGCGGCGGATACCGCCATCGGGAGGTGCAGGCATTGGCGATCATCGCCAGGGCCGACCCCAAACACAACCGACTCCCAGACACAGCCGACTTCAGATGTGGTCGGTTCCAGGCACAACCGACTCCAAATATACCGACTCCATAAACAGCCTATTTCAGATGCAATTGATCAAATTCTGAAATTGTGGGAACACACGAGGGCCCGGTAAGTTTGGACAGGATAGAGATGTACCATCCCACACTACACAAATCCATGGATTTCAGCCACTTCATTTTCAAGGTGTAATTTTCAGATTTACGTTGGTAAATCTCAAATTTGGGGTAAAAAGTTCGTCCAAAATTAGCAAGTTTTACTGCATATCACAACCTATGAACAGCTAACGTTTTGCCTAATGTGCTGGCCCGATTTCACAATCGCCATAGATCGATGCTGTAATTACGTTAAACGTTATCCTCTTGTAGGAAGAAAACAGAAAATATTGATTGATGGATTTTGTTCAAGTAAATATGGACTTACATGAGCATTTCCAACGTTTGCCTGTTTTCGGGGACACATATTGATGCAATAACAACCAGGAATATCCATTCCTGCCTGGGCATTCCATTCCAGAGGGTGGCACTGGGGCGTGTGCCCCCACCATGGAAAGTGGCGTCCCTCCAGCCGGGAAAAGGCGCTCCTTCGAGGAGGTTCGAGTGCACCCATCGACTTTTTTGTTCAGCCAGAGTCGCCCCTCTGAGAGAAAAAGGCCGCCCTGGGAAGGAAAGGTGCCCCTCCGGGAAGGTTGGATTGGACTGGACTTGCGTTGGATTGGACCTTGACCGTGAAAGTAGTCACGTGAGACCTATGTAGTTGCTTCCAGTGTGTACAGTGCAGGCAGAAGCATTTGGGGGAAATGTTTCGAACGAAGATAAACCAGTCGCTGAATGCGGATATGAATACGAATGCACCCTTGAATAACTTGTCCCCGAATATGAATACGACGCTAACTTGACGTACGTTTAAGGCTGACTAAGACGCCTCTCTATGGCATTTAATATACCTAAGGACATCCAGAATCACGTGTGTTCAAGATATATCGATATATGCGCAGAGGAAGGCAACCTAAGACGTATAAGACCTTGCGACAATGCAAATTTGGTGCCTTACAAAGCACAACTCTCCACTCAAGCGAAAACAAAAGATGGTCAAGGTTATTGTTATGCAAGAATGGTCTGGAAACAAAATTTTCTAACACTTGCTGATTTACCACTCGGAGCTTTTGTGACGACAGATAGTCTATGAAGCTCGTTGATTGGCTAGACCGGCTTGTGATGTTTTTGGCGATTATCTTGTATGTATATTTTCACTATATAAATGATTAAGTATAATTTTGCGGCGGTCATGCACAGGTATTTTAATACCTGGGTCTTGGGGGACAGGAAATAAATTGAGAGGGACAAAGCACCACTTGTAAAAAATCGGGGGATATGTCCTCCCAGCCTCCCCCCCCCCTCAAAGATTACACCCATGATTCCAAGTACAACCGACTTCAGATGTGGTCAACTTCGGACCCAACCAATTCCAGATGCGAACAACGGAGGACATATGGGCGAGCTCATCATATTGGAGAGTCATACGGTGGAGCCATTGGCGCATCAAGTTCTTGGAGGGGGATGGGGTAAACCCACGACTTCTGCACCAAGGACAGCGCTTCGCGGGCGGAAACATCACCGTGAACAGTGTGGGAGGAAGAAACCTGAGTCGAAATCTGTCGAGAGTGGATAGATTTCGTGACCCTACCCTGTCGTTTATGTGTGCTTGGGAGTGTGCGGATGTAAATGCAGCCGTATAATTTCAGACGCTGAACACTAAATGACCACCATGGTCACCTTGAAACGCCAATCGCCAATCGCCAATCGCCAAACGCCAATCGCCAATCAACCAAACAGTTAACCGCTGGTGTTCGTTTCACCCTGCGAGTGCGTAAAGAGCAATGCACGCATGGGGTAAAGCGGCAACGGCTGGGCCATTTCAACACACGAGAAAAGCCTGAGCTATCCATCTATCCGTATCTCCACAAATAATTTCCAGATGACCAAAAAACAAACATTTTCAATCAACAGCCAAACATCAGAAGGTCTACGCAACCTGTCGCGTGAGCGCAAAATGCAAACTTAGGTCACGGAATAGATTAGCTGCTAGTTAGTTAGTTATTTGGGTTATTGGGGATGTGCAACAGTCTATTATGATCTCCGTATGATGTCTTTGTGATATCCTTATGATACATGATAGCTGTGTGGTCCAAAGCCTTGGATGCACATGCAAACACGCTGTACGTGTTATGTCGCTAACTTGGCTGGACAGCTAACCCACCTACACAATGGATGCTGCACCCATTCGAGATGTTCTCAGCAGAGCAGACGAACACTATCTGTATCTGCGCACGCCCTCGCAACAGAATCTTCTCCTTTGTAGTCACAAATGGCAGCCCCAACACCCCCACCTCCGCCAGCTGTTTTTGGCATGCTTCGCTGTTGGATTTTCGGTCTGAGCCCAACTCCCGACAGACCGCCATCCAGCGGCGGTAGGGTTGTTTGACGTTGGAAGTAAGAATACTCGACACGACCGCCCACGGTACTCCGTACTTGCGTTCTCAGAACGATGACAGCACGTTCAGCCCGTCTGCGACGGCTCACGACTTCGAATGCAGAATGGTCACCGCGGCGACTGACCTTGGGTCGTGGCGCACTGAGACAGAGCGCGATTCTCCGCGGGGAGAGAGGGCGGGGTCACACACACACAGGGCCAGTCTGTTTCGGTTGCTTCATACACAGGTTGGACTCCACACTCCAGATCGAGGACGGTCGTCCCACCGCTTCTGAGTTCGCTCGTAAACCTGAGAGAAAAGCTTCCTGTTCAACAGAAGGTGGTGCTTGTGTATTTGTATATATGACAGCGACGGACGTTTTATTATTGTATTTGCAAGCTTGTTAAGTTGTTTACTGGGGATGGTCTCATGTGACCTCTTTTCTACGTACCAGTGCTCATTGGCTCGGTTTTGATATTTTCACCACTGTGGCATACTGCAATGCAATAACATGTGCAATGCGTATCTATCTGTCTGTCTCGTGTTTATCATAGAGATGCTCTGAAGGCTTAGGAAGAGACAAATACGAATAACGAAACTGGGGAGTGAAGGTGCTGGATTGTTCAGCCGGAACCGTATTCAGTTGAAGTTAGCCACCAACTATTCAATTAGCGGTAGTGACAATCACATTTATCGCCATTAATCATTCAGTTATGACGCTAAATGATCAGAATTGGTCGATACACCCTCTAAAAATGAAAATATATAAAAGGAGATGTTCGATATCGACAACAAAGCACATCCGCCAGTGTGTGGCCATTTCAGGCAAGTTGTTTTTGCTGAATTTCATCCCATCAACCCTAACATATTGGAAAGTAATCCCTACGTCCGTGTGAAAATGATCCGTCAAACAAATATCGGTATGTATGGGTTCTCTCTTTTTAGATGCGTGGGTCTTGGAAAAAGGAAGGTGAAATAAATGTTTTGTTCTCCACGGACTATTATGTCACGGCTTAATCAACTAGCTTTTCTTATGACGGCAGACTGAAATAGTTTGTTGAATAGTGGGACGTACAGTATGGCTCAGTTTGCTTAGACGAGCTCATAATGTGCGTGGACGGTGACACCACAGGATAAACTGGGTACTAAGGTGCTAGTTATTTTGGCAGTTCACACGAGAGCCCTGGGTATGGCGTCGGAAGAATGCAGCCCAAGCGTAATTAATTCCGACTTTCCTTGAAAAGGAATGTTCACAGGAGATGTAATGTATTCCCCAGAAGAACATGAAACGCTTCACGAAAATATTTCCGCAGAAAGCAGTCTTAATCGTCTATAATTAGGCTTCGAATGCCGATGCGCCACAAAGTCCAAATAACCAACTTAGCTTCGAATGCTACACAATGCAGTTGTCCACCACAGTACATTAGAGGTGGTGATCTGGTGGCACATAGTAATTTGAATGGTTATTTTCCTACCGAAAAAAAAACATACCACACTTTTACAAACGATTAGCACATTTGTGTTTCTATGGATATTTTGGTTAGCATTGTGGTACCTTCACCTCGGGAAAAAGGAAAAGAAACAGATTGGTTCCCTAGTCGCACATTATTTTTTTTCCCTCGAACGGTGGTACTCCTTATGTCGTGGCTCAATCAGCTTCATTGACCAGTGATGCAGCCAGGATTTTCCTAAGGGGGCAAACCCCTAGAAATGTAAAGAAACTGAGACAGCTTCGGGCGCGAGAAGCGCGCCGAAAACCTATGGTTCTGCATGACGAAAGTATCAATTCCTTGTTTCATCTAGCGTGTTTTTGGTTGCTTGGGGGGGGAGGGGCGGCCCCCGTGGCTACGCTTCTGCTAGTGATTACGTATTGCACCGCACTTGCACTTACGCCACTCTGGGACAAAAACATTCGTCGGCGAGAAAGAGGGCAATATGATGTTTACTTAGCTTCTGTCGCGACTGAGATACGTTGGTTGCACCGCATTTGTGCTTGAACCATTCGGGGTTGTCATGAAGGCATTCGTTGGTGGGAGATCAAACAGTTGAACGATTCATTAAAACTTGCGTAGCAGCTGTGTGGTAATCGTCATGAGTGGAAAGGGAGTTGACGAGTGAAATAGTAAGTCTGTTTAAAGCCAAGAGCAGTTAGGCATCGTGGCTGATGATCGTTATTCACCTTCTTTGCTGATTTTATTTTGCGACATGATGATTTCAATTTTGTTTTCTCCAACAAGCTTAACCAACAAAAAGGAACTTGCTCATTCCTTTTAGACAGCTGCCGTATCAACAATAATTGTCCAGCTGCTCCGAGCTTGCGTAGCTATCACGTTGTACAGCCCTAGCTACGACCAGCTCTCGTCTTTATACACACCCTGGCATGCAGTACGTGTAATGTCGAAAGCATCCGAATCTGAGAAAAGCTTAACTGCCCCTGTATAATACGTGATGGTTGACAGTCTTTATTTCCAAAGAAAAACATCTATGCTAATTGCACATCGTCCGGCGCGGGAATACGTATGTATTGGCCAGACTTGCATTTATCATGCTGCCATGTTTTCGCCCACACTATTCGGCAGTACCCGGAGAACGAAAAACGAGGTGGGGTTGGCAGACGCTAAGCGGGCCAACCCTGCTTCTCAGCATCGATACCCGAGAAGTCATTGATCGGCCGTACCGAATGATCGCAGGTGCTTGGACCGTGACCAGAGTGCTGACGCGCTCAAATTCGCCGAGCTGAAGTGCGCTTCGCCGGCCGTTTGTGAGGAGGGAGGGAGGGAGCGGGGGCGGAAGGGGCTGCAGAAGTGACAGATCTGACTTATAACCGAATAAAGAAGCTCAGTACAGAGATTAGCTAGATATTCATGGTGTTGCTGATCACTGGGTCATCCACCCCACTCGGCAGGTTTATGCCAGTCAGTATTCATATATAATGCAAGCTGGGCTGCCCGCCCCGCCGGGCAGGCTTATGTCGGCCGGCATTCAGATATAGTGCTAGCTGGGCTACCCACCCCGCCGGGCAGGCTGATGTTGGCCGGCATTCAGATATAGTGCTAGCTGGGCTACCCACCCCGCCGGGCAGGCTGATGTTGGCCGGCATTCAGATATAGTGCTAGCTGGGCTACCCACCCCGCCGGGCAGGCTTATGTCGGCCGACATTCAGATATAGTGCTAGCTGGGCTACCCACCCCGCCGGGGAGGCTGATGTCGGCCGGCATTCAGATATAGTGCTAGCTGGGCTACCCACCCCGCCGGGCAGGCTGATGTTGGCCGGCATTCAGATATAGTGCTAGCTGGGCTACCCACCCCGCCGGGGAGGCTGATGTTGGCCGGCATTCAGATATAGTGCTAGCTGGGCTACCCACCCCGCCGGGCAGGCTTATGTTGGCCGGCATTCAGATATAGTGCAAGCTGGGCTACCCACCCCGCCGGGCAGGCTGATGTTGGCCGGCATTCAGATATAGTGCTAGCTGGGCTACCCACCCCGCCGGGCAGGCTGATGTTGGCCGGCATTCAGATATAGTGCTAGCTGGGCCACCCACCCCGCCGGGCAGGCTTATGTCGGCCGACATTCAGATATAGTGCTAGCTGGGCTACCCACCCCGCCGGGGAGGCTGATGTCGGCCGGCATTCAGATATAGTGCTAGCTGGGCTACCCACCCCGCCGGGCAGGCTGATGTCGGCCGGCATTCAGATATAGTGCTAGCTGGGCTACCCACCCCGCCGGGCAGGCTGATGTCGGCCGGCATTCAGATATAGTGCTAGCTGGGCTACCCACCCCGCCGGGAGGGCTGATGTTGGCCGGCATTCAGATATAGTGCTAGCTGGGCTACCCACCCCGCCGGGGAGGCTGATGTCGGCCGGCATTCAGATATAGTGCTAGCTGGGCTACCCACCCCGCCGGGAGGGCTGATGTTGGCCGGCATTCAGATATAGTGCTAGCTGGGCTACCCACCCCGCCGGGGAGGCTGATGTCGGCCGGCATTCAGATATAGTGCTAGCTGGGCTACCCACCCCGCCGGGCAGGCTTATGTCGGCCGGTATTCAGATATAGTGCTAGCTGGGCTACCCACCCCGCCGGGAGGGCTGATGTTGGCCGGCATTCAGATATAGTGCTAGCTGGGCTACCCACCCCGCCGGGAGGGCTTGTCAGTTGGTGATCATGTGCAATGTTAGCCGAGACCCTAGGGATACAGTTCCCTATTCATTTGGTGGAGCCATGTATTGTTCCCCCACCAACACTTTTCATACTTGTTCACTAGAGGTGGCAAATACCCAAAATATTGAGACCGAAGCCCGGGACTGGTCGGTCTGATGGGACCAAGCCCGGTTGGGGACCGGCCAAAATGCCCGGTGAAAAGATCGGTTTTATAATAAATGTTGTTTGTTTAAACACATAAAACAGCGCCATGAATTTTGTCTAACCGTTAAATTCAGGTAGTACCATTCACGTCTCAATTCATACCTCTTTGAAGACCTCATTCGTTCCCAGAAGATGAATTGAAATAAGCCTGTTATTAAGACACTGCATTGGATGGCATGAACAACAACATCGTGACGTTAGGCGTCATGAGCGAACATATTGCCGGTGGCGCCCACCTGCTGGTGCTAGTTTTTACAGGAGGTGCAAGTAATTTCCAATGGTCAAATTCGAATAACATTTAAACAGGCTCTCTTATAATGTGTAGTTCGTTTTATTATCAAATCATTCCACACTGTCACTTTGCCCTCAAATTGAAATGAGTCATTGGCCACTAAACTTTTTGTAATAAAATGCGTCATACGGCTGATGTGTGATGTGCTGACAATTTCCAGGGTTCGTAACTAAACGAAAATCGAATGTGCTACATTTTGATATCATCTTGAATTGCTCCCATGCAGTTTTAACCCCGTCATTGTTGCATTCAATTTCAGGACTTGTGTCCTATTATCACCTTGTATTGATTTAAATTATATATCGGATGTTTTGCATTAGCGAATGAATTTCCAATGGTCTGAAATAAACCGGCATACACTGTAAAAAAATGATGCATACGAATGCATTAAAAGGGTATATCGCCTGTAAGCATCCTGTTCGCTGTAATATTTAAGATGGGTATCGGACGCTAGCATGTAGCAAAAGAAGTACTCCGTCCGTATAAATACCGTAAGCCAGCAACACCCGTACGCTACTATCAAGGAGTCCAATTTCGGTTTTAGTACCCAATGGGTGCTAAATATGCTGGCACCATAGGCGAACCGTACCCAGGAGGTGCTGGTTTTTGGCGTGATAAAAAACTGGCACCCTGGGGGTGCTTAAGCGCATGCACCCCATGGGTGCTCATTTCAAGTACCATGCTACTAAATATAGCCGAATAAAGAGGTGCTAGATATATGCACCATCCTTATATTTAGCACTTGCAATTTTGCGATGCCATGCCAACTACAGAAAGGTGCTTAATTCAAGCAGTCCTGTGGTGCTGGAATTTGACATTTAAAATAGAACCAAAGGGATGCTAATCTTTTTTTACAGTGTAGAATCAGCTGCCTTCTGATGCCATAATCGACCATTTTTACAGATATCTAACCTTGTCATTTTCACATCTTGACATTAAGCTTTCCGGCATTATGCAGACTGGTATGGCTCGATACGCGTCAAGCGTCGACATATGCTGCCCAGAATACCCGTAGAGCCACCGAGCGGCGGCACGTCAAAAATAAAGATCCAGTCTTGATCAATACCAAGCAACATCGGCTCTGCCACGCCAAAGTTGTGTACGGGAAATTAATGGTTGTAGATGCATTCTTTCCATTCAACTCTCATGAGCGCAATGCTCTTAAACAATATCGAGGGAGCCTGTCGGCCTCAACTCCAATGGTGGTGGAAATCATGCCAGGCACATTGCCTACAGTTTCAGACATGAAAGTCTGCCTGCAACTGTTGGCAATGTGTCTGGCATGATCTCCGCCACCATTGGAGTCGAGGCCGACAGGTTCCCTCGATATTGTTTAAGAGCATTGCGCTCATTAGAGTTGACTGGAAAGAATGCATCTACAACCATCAATTTCCCGTACACAACTTTGGCGTGGCAGAGCCGATGTTGCTTGGTATTGATCAAGACTGGATCTTTCCTTTTTGACGTGCCGCCGCTCGGTGGCTCTACGGGTATTCTGGGCAGCATATGTCGACGCTTGACGCGTATCGAGCCATACCAGTCTGCATAATGCTGAAAAGCTTCATGTCAAAATGTGAAAATGACAAGTTTAGATATCTATACAAATGGACGAATATGACATCAGAAGGCAACTGATTTTATGCCGGTTTATTTCAGACCATTGTAAATTCATTCGCTTATGTAAAACAACCGATATATGATTTAAATGAATACAAGGTAATACTAGGACAAAAGTCCTGGAGTTGAGTGCAAAAATGACGGGGTTAAAACTTCATGGGAGCAATTCAAGATGATACCTTGAATATCAGATTATTCGAGATTATTGAATCTCAGATTCCCTCGAGTTATTCGAGGTTCCCTCGAATAACTTGAGGGAACCTGTCGGCTTCAACTCCAATAGTGGCGGAAATCATGCCAGGCACATTGTCTACAGTTTCAGACCTGACAATCTGCCTATAACTTTTGCATTGGGGCCCATTAACGTTCAGGGAGTAGTCCGCACCCGGCCATGGTAGTGGCGGGCAGTCGGCGGCGAGCCGCGGACAATGTGAATGAATACCAAAAATATAGTTCCAGAAGATTATTCCCAAAGTAACAATATGTGCAGTATATCAGTGTAAGTGACAATTAAATTCATATCTGAAGGCAAGCTAACCTTAATAAATGCACTTCGCATTATATGTTATGAAGTGTCTCATAGATTGCAAGTATATTCTTCGCGCACACATTAGTGACCATCTGGGCGCGCTTGTCGCGGACGCATATTCCAGAGTTGTTGAATGGCATCAAGAACCTACCAGTTTTCATTCCTTAGCTTGAGATCGCACGATGTCCTCATTGCCATTGTTTCTGACACCTAACGGATACAAAACAATACTTAAAAACGCCAGGCAATGCCTATTGTCATCCTCAATCTAGGGATAACAAAATGAGTAAAACCACCAAGGTTTGATTCATTCTGTGCTCAATAATCTGTGAAATGTGGCACCATCATGCCATACACGTATCAGATTCAGAAGTCCAACGTGTAATATTATTGGGTCTTCAACCTCATCATAATCTCCTATAAAAACCAACCATATAAATGGCCTCACCTACCATCGTTAGCTACACCGCTTTTGCCTTCAGTTGGCACTTCCTTATTTTAGCTCATTTCGTGATTACTGTGAATTTTGATGCGCCTGTCATAGCTAATGCATTAAGTAACCTTTAATGATTGCAATGCACAGTGAATAACTCGAAAAAGTATCATATATTGAAGTGAATACCAACTGACAAAGCCTTACATAACCCCCATTAAACAAGGATGGCTGAAAAGATGACAACATGGCAACAGCTACAATAATGCGATAATCAGCTTGTAAAGGAATGACGTAATACATGATGAATCTTGTGAGTCTGCAGTGTACTGTTTTGCTATTGGGTGGCGTTATCTGTGTATGAATTTAAATTATTTACATATAATTTGGTAAGTAGATGTATGTTTTTATCAGCATAATTCTTGCAAGTTGTGTTCAACGTTGTAAGTATCATTATTTTCCGTGCATCTTCATCTAATAACGTCGCGTATTACCTCGCGTTTTCTTGTTGGAAGCCACAGTTTCTCATTTTTTCTAATATGCTATTGAGGAAAGTTTCGCATTCATTTCAGCTTAGCTCAATTCCTGCACAATATATGGGCGTGGTGTTGTGCACTGCATATTAATATGTTGTGCGTGATGCATCTCGTAAATCGATGCAGGCTACCATAGTAGCTCTGCGTGCGTATTTCTACTACTGTGAGAGACAATGATGAGCTTGCCACCATTTGTGGTACAGAATGGCCCACAGAGGGCTGATTTCCAACGACTGCAAAGATCGAGTGCGAAATCCAAAGTCTGGGCCATACTTGGTCGGTTTGCTTGGTGTGCTGATCAGGCTGGTGACATCCCCAACAGCTCCACTTTGGTGAGCAGAGCCTCAGGGCTGCTACGTCGAATTCATTCTGATCCACATCACGTTAGTGAGATCGATTCGAGTGATCGCATGGTGTAAAGCTCAGGTTCCAACCCACAGCCTCTGTTCGTTGTCAGCCTCGGTGTTACAGAAATATCGAGACAGACAATGAGAGCCAATGTGTAAACAACGTGCTGGAATATCGTAATGTCGCCATGGAAACTGACGCTGCAAAGAGAAGAGCTCCAATGTTTGATAGTCAATTCTGCATGCGAAAGTACCATGGATAATTCCAGGGCTTTGACATTCCAAACATTCTTCGTAAAGCACATAACAGTATGCAGACCTTCAAAGAGAATGCAGTTTTTTTTAAATTGAATTATAGTGGAAAGCTGCGGCGTTTTACTGAAGTAAACAACGGTAGCTTTATTTCAAGTAAGCAAGGGTTGGTTTGCTGTGAGTCCAGTGTATGATTAGACGATCCTGTATATGACTTGCGGTCGTGAGTGTCACCAAAGCGAGGGACGGCGGACGCCTCCTCCAGTTACTTAGCAAATTTAACATCACAGCTATGGAATAGAAAGAATCGACGTCGGAGCCCTCCTAGCCCATACGCACTCCTACACAAAACCCGCGGCGACACCAATGGCTGTGGTGGACTACATCCACACAGCGGACCGGTAGGAACGTCCTTGGGGAAGTAGGCAGGGCGGACTGGACGTGGTGGCGTCCAGTCGGCGACCTGTCATGCCGGATCAGTGGCGTCCAGTCGGCGCCCTGCCAGGCCGGATCAGTGGCGTCCAGTCGGCGACCTGTCATGCCGGATCAGTGGCGTCCAGTCGGCGCCCTGCCAGGCCGGATCAGTGGCGTCCAGTCGGCGCCCTGCCAGGCCGGATCAGTGGCGTCCAGTCGGCGCCCTGTCATGCCGGATCAGTGGCGTCCAGTCGGCGCCCTGCCAGGCCGGATCAGTGGCGTCCAGTCGGCGCCCTACCAGGCCGGATCAGTGGCGTCCAGTCGGCGCCCTGCCAGGCCGGATCAGTGGCGTCCGCCAGTCGGCGCCCTGCCAGGCCGGATCAGTGGCGTCCAGTCGGCGCCCTGCCATGCCGGATCAGTGGCGTCCAGTCGGCGCCCTACCATCATCTTCAGTCGGCGCCCTGCCAGGCCGGATCAGTGGCGTCCAGTCGGCGCCCTGCCAGGCCGGATCAGTGGCGTCCAGTCGGCGCCCTGCCAGGCCGGATCAGTGGCGTCCAGTCGGCGCCCTGCCATGCCGGATCAGTGGCGTCCAGTCGGCGCCCTACCAGGCCGGATCAGTGGCGTCCAGTCGGCGCCTGCCATGCCGGATCAGTGGCGTCCAGTCGGCGCCCTGCCAGGCCGGATCAGTGGCGTCCAGTCGGCGCCCTGCCATGCCGGATCAGTGGCGTCCAGTCGGCGCCCTACCAGGCCGGATCAGTGGCGTCATCACAGAGCCGTGAAATGATTTGCCGCGGCAGTTGTTGTTGCTGCTGCACCGTCTAAGTGCCGGTACCGAGGCAGTCGCATGCTGCTCTGCGCCATTGCCAGTGCGGCCAAAGCCAAATTACACCCACTCTCACCGTTGCGGTCCGCTATTGCAATGCCTTTACGGTCGCGTTTTGCATACAATCATGGGCGGCAGCAGGCCGCGGTATGTCATTATTTTAGAACTCAATGCCTTCGCAGTTCTCTTGGCATTCAACAAACACGAAGACCTCGGCCATGAACGTCAACAGCGCTCTCCCCCTCCCTCCCTCCCTCCCCTCTCTCTTCTCAGCTCTCCTCTCTCCTGGCTCCTCTGTCATTCTTATATCTCCTTTCTCCTCTCTCCTCTCATCTCTCATCTCTCATCTCTCAGCTCTCATCTCTCATCTCTCATATTTCATCTTGCATCTTGCATCTTGCATATTTCATCTCTCATCTCTCATCTCTCATCTCCCCTCCCCTCCACGACCATCCACTCATCTCTCTCCTCCCCTCCCACTCACCACACCATCACCATCACCACACCATCACCATCACCATCACCATCACCATCACCATCACCATCACCATCACCATCACCATCACCATCACCATCACCATCACCATCACCATCACCATCGCCATCGCCATCGCCATCGCCATCGCCATCGCCATCGCCATCGCCATCGCCATCGCCATCGCCATCACCATCACCATCACCATCACCCTCACCCTCACCCTCACCCTCACCCTCACCCTCACCCTCACCCTCACCGTCACCGTCACCGTCACCGTCACCGTCACCGTCACCGTCACCGTCACCGTCACCGTCACCGTCACCAAACCCTTACCCTTACCCTTACCCTCACCTTTACCCTTGCCCACACCCTTCCCTCTCCCCTATCCCCTACCCCCTACCCCCTTCCCCCTCTCCACTCACCGCTCTCCTCACCCTCCCTCCCTCTTTCCCTATCTACCTCCCCACAATGTGACTTTCTTCAGCGGTCACAACTTCAACTCGACCGCTCCTTCCATAACTACTACAACATCTACTTCAACTTTCGCTACTGCGGTACTGGACGGATGGCTGGGCTCATCTGGTGTACGCTCATCGCACACACTGGTTGTTTGTGTATGAGTCATGGCTTGACTCTTCATCAGACGCAATCCTTGGCTTAACTCTCCTCGTCACTCAATGCACAATCCACTCCGCTGCTTCCCTCCCCCCGTCAAAATGCCGAACCGGGTCGGAGGTTGGATTTTTGGGTTGTATCCAAACGTTGAAGACCCAAGCATACGATGGGATTGGACCACGGGTGTCACCACTGTGTGGGTCTCTGGGTCCTGACCCTAATTGGTATTTTTTTGGTGGGGTCCAACCTCATCTGTAAAATAATGCATCTTCTTCAAGTTTCCCAGTTTCTGCATCAGGCGACCTCTCAATCGGGTGGATGGATTCGTCCGACGGTACCTCCACGGGTCCGCCGGGCGGTTAATGCCACTATGGCCCGCAGCGGGTCCGACGAGTGGACTCGCCTGCCTGTCTTACCTCTACTTAAATATATACTACCTTTATAAGTATTGTACAGCTATTGTTTAGCGTTGTGTACAACAAAATTGCAAACTTGATTTTCCCTTCCTCCGTTCTAGTGCTGGAACGATCAACTTCATTGCGGCTTTGGTTGCCAGCTGCACAATACAATGTTTTCTCTATTGCAACGACCAGCAATGACAGTAGCCATCGGTACAGCAGGAATGCCAGACGGTAAAGGTATAAAGGCATAGGACTCGCGCAATAACATACCATTGAATGACCGCGGAAAAGCGCTGTTCTGTCCCTACGACAGACATAAAGACATAAAAGATCAGTGCAACTATGAGCCACAAGGGCCCTTCTTGGTTGCACTTTGTACACTGAACCAGTTGCCCACCAAATCTGTCAATCAACCCTCCCTGGAATACAGACAAACAAGCCCCCTATTCTTATAATGATTGTCTATGCCGTTTTTAAAGATGTTCAGTGTGTTGCTACTGACAATTGTTCCTGGCAGCTGGTTCCAGTGTTCTACTACCCTGTTGGTGAAGAAAGACTGTCTTAACCTTGTCCTGCTGTGATTAACTTTAATTTTGAATTGATGACCTCTAATTGCATCATTTCTATTAAATTCAAACATTTCCCTGAGATATCCATGTTCCTGACCATGAACAAATTTAAAAACCTCGATGAGATCTCCTCTCAGCCTTCTATATCTAAGTGAAAACATATTCAATTTCTTCAATCTTTCCTAATATGCCAGGTTGCCTATACCATTAACCATTTGTGTTGCCCTCTTTTGTACTCTCTCTAAAAGCCAACAATATTTCTCATAACTAGGGGACCAAGCTTGGACACAGTATTCCAAATGTGGCCTGACATATGCACAGTAAAGCTTCCTGATGACCTCCTCACTTTTGTATGACACATTCCTCTGTATCGCCCCAAGCATTCTTAGTGCCTTCTTCCTGGCTTCTTTGGTCTGTTCTGATGCCCCCAATTTTGTGTTCAAAATAACACCCAAGTCCTTCTCCTGCTGAGTCACAGATAGTACTTGGCCATCCATCAAGTATGGCGCCTTCATATGCTGCCTACCTACATGCATGACTTTGCACTTATCAAAATTTACTTCATTTGCCATTTTTCGGACCACTTCACAAGCTCGTCTAAGTCGTTCTGCAGCAAAACCTGCTCATTGTGCCCTGTTATTGCCCTAAAGATCTTCAAATCATCCGCAAATTTCAAAACCTTACTGCTTAGGTCACATTCAATGCTATTCACAAATATAATGAACAACAGTGGCCCCAGTACCGACCCCTGAGGGATTCCACTAAGAACATTTTGCCATGATGACTTTGTACCATTAAGCATCACTCTCTGCTGTCTATCTGAAAGCCACAACTCAATCCATTTTAGGATGCTACCTGCAATGCCATGGACCTGAAGCTGCATCATTAACCGTTTATGGGGTATCTTGTCAAAGGCCTTACTAAAGTCAAGATATGCTACATCAACCTGATTTCCCTGATCAAATTGTTCTGTAGCAAAATTTAAAAAGTCCAAGAGATTTGTGAGACACGATCTCCCTTTTCTAAACCCATGTTCAGTATTTTGAATCAATCTGTTTCCTTCCAGAAAACTAACTATTCTATCTTTGATAATTGATTCGAGTACCTTGCAGACTAGGGATGTGAGGCTTACTGGCCTATAATTTTCAACTTTCCCTCTTTCTCCTTTCTTGAAAATAGGAACAACATTTGCCCTTTTCCAATCTGTTGGAATTTCATTTTGTGAAACTGATCTACAAAATATTATACTAAGTGGAATTGCCAGTTCCTTTTCAGCTTCCCGCAATACCCTAGCATAAATTCCATCAGGTCCTGCTGCCTTGTTTGGCTTTATTTTTCTGATATAATTGAAAACAACATCACTATCAATGAAATCAACATTGTGTATCTGATCACCTGTCACTGAACTGTGGTTCACGGTTGGAAAATTTGTCACATCCTCCACTGTAAACACTGATTTAAACTGCTTGCTCAGCTCCTCAACCATCTCACCATCCTCACTCAATATAGTCCCATTTACTTCCAGTGGACCAATTGTGCTTGAAACTTTACTTAGCTTGTAGAAACTAAAGAACTTTTTACTGTCCCCATTACAGTTCCTAGCCAAATCCAATTCTTTTGCCCGCCTTGCTGCTCTGGTTTTCTGCTTCACAGCATCTCTAGCTTTTTGATACGACCTTAGATTTACGATATTTGAAGCTTCCTTAAGTACTCTAAATGCATCTTTCTTAGCCTTAATTGATCTCCTCAGATCTGGTGTAAGCCATGCTGGCTTTCCTACCCTTCTTTTGCGCCTTTGCTTTTGGGGGGACATGTCTAATCTGAATTTCCCTCAAGTAAGATTTGAACTTTTCCCACATTTCAGGCATTTAAATCAAAAATTATTCTTCCAATTTTATGGCACTTAAAGCCTCTCTCATGGAGTCAAAGGCTGCCCTGTTAAAATTTGGAATCTTTGCCAAGTTATCCTTGATTGTCCCTGCTATTTGTACCTTAAATCTCACTTCTTCCCAGAGTTTCTCCTACAGTCAAGTCTTGAACTAAATCACTTGAATTTGAGAAGACAAGGTCCAAGAATGAGCCCTGCCTGGTTGGTTCCATTACAAACTGGTGTAAGAACTGCCTCTTCAAGGCATTTCCTAAACAGTTTACATGATGGGGAGCCAACACCAACATTTTCATATCCTTTTAGATTAAAGTCACCAAGAATAAGGTATTTCCTCTGAAAGTTTCTACTGATTTCCTCACAAATCACCTTATCGAGCTCCAGTTGCTGAGAATGTGGCAAGGTTCCTGATCGATACAAAGCTCCAATCCTCAGTTTATTGCTGTTTCCTCTTCCCACAGCAACATCAAGCCAAATGGACTCCACAGACACATTTTTTACCCTATCTGCTACTTTCTGGGAACTGCATAAGCTATTCACATAGAGCATTACACCACCCCCTTTCACTGCTGGACCCCTATTGCATGAAAACATATTGTATCCCTGGATCTCATAGTCCTGCAAGTTATCCACAAAATATCCCTCACTGACCCATGCCTCAGTAATGCAAACAATATCTGGTTCTCCTCAGCAACATAACACTTGAACTCATCAAATTTGGATCGAATGCTCTGAGCATTAAGCATCATACACTTAACAAAAGTTCCATAACCCTCTTTGGCTTTTTCATGTTGAGTAGCTCTATCATCTCTGGATGAGCTACCACTCTGCCCCCTTGATCTACTGCTACCCCTATTTGCTGACTGTGAGGTGTTTGCAAGACTTCTCTCTCTATCAGCTACTTCCCCCCATGACCTGCCTAGTTTCCCTGTTTCCTAATGAGAGCCTCCTCATACCTATTGCTGAGCAATTCAACTCCTCTCTTGCTCAAATGTAACCCATCTAATGCAAACATTTCAGTCCTCCCCCAGAAATCCCCCCACAAATCTAAGAACCCCACCCCAAGTCCCTTACAAATCTTGGCCACCCTGGTATTCAGCCCAATGGCCCTCGAGTACCACTCTATGCTTGCGTTAACCATAGGGAGGATGGATGTTACCATTCCTCGTTTCCTACTCACAGCTAACCTACCTATCAAAGCCCTATACTCTTGTATTGTTTTCTCTGTTTTTGCTTTTCCTACATCATTTACACCAACCTGCACAATTACTGTTGTGCTCTCTCCACTACCCTTCATCACTCCTTCTATCCTATCACCAACATCCTTTACCTGGGCCGCTGGGTAGCAAACACGAGTCCGTTTGTTGGGGTTCCTGCTACAAAAAGTACGGTCCATATACCTCACTCTTGAGTCCCCTATACAGACAGGGAGGTGAGTGTGGTCAGCTGCTTGTGTTTGGGTTGTGTCCAAACGGAAGTATAAGGATATGACATGAGCAGAGGCTAAGATTTCGAGTCGCTGAACTAAAAAATTTGGCCGTGCAAATAAACACCGAAACAAATGTTGGGCTGCTGAAGCAAAGTTTCTGAAATCAGTTTCCGTTATGTGCTTTTTATGTTACGTGGGTGGGGGAGGTGACTGTGTCCTAAAGCAGAAGACTGTCACGGTCGTATCCCTCTGTTTAAAAAAGCGTTTCTGCGCCCCTAGGTTTGGACCCCAGTTGGAAACTGAAGGTGGCGACGCCATTGGATTGCACTGGTTCGTTCAGAGCAGCAGTAAGTAATTAGTACGGCAGTGAAGTAAATAAATGACGTGGATGATAAATACCTGCATCAAATCTTTCGAACTTTAATCGCTATGTTTTTTTCTGCACTTAAGCGTAACTTTGAAGTTCCTTATCGAGATCTGGACGCTGGCAGTTCGTGTCAGTGTACGCTTATGACTTCATGACTTTCCAACTATCTCAGCGCGCGTGCCTTCTAGTTTGACTACAAATACCTTACTGCGGAGCTGCCCAATAGGTGTCATAAATGGTGCCGGTGCAGAACCTGTTGCACACGATTTCTCTGCAGGCCTGCTGCTGTGTACGGTCATGCAGTGGTGGCCTTGTTACCTAATCTGGCAGTGAGATCCCACACTGCACAACATGCCCGTACTTGGTGGCGTCACGGGAAACCCGCGCCACTGCCGCTCGACATGTGGGTCAGCACCACCATCGGCTACCAGCCCGCTTCCTGGCGCCGTATCGCCTTGGACGCGTGCTCGATGCACTTCCTGATGCTGTAGCCGCTGTTCTTGCCATGTGCCGACATGTTGATGTGGCTGCAAGCTTTGCATGCGTGCCAGTTCGTCACATGTCAGCATGGCGTGACTCTCGACCACTGGCGGAACTCGCAATCCACTCCCGATCGTCGGCGAAATGTACGGCGTCTTCAGATGGGGCGATCGCTTGCCAACGTGTCAGTCACCGTGTAGGTAGGGAATCCAGTGTCTGATGACGTGAGACAGAATGCCTTCACACCTAGACCATGCCTTCGTACTTCATACTTCTCCGTTCGAACCTCATAAAGATGGTACACACACACACACACGCACGCACGCACGCACGCACGCACGCACGCACGCACGCACGCACGCACGCACGCACGCACGCACGCACGCACGCACGCACGCACGCACGCACGCACGCACGCACGCACGCACGCACGCACGCACGCACGCACGCACACACACACACACACACACACTATATGTATATATATATATATATCTGTATATATAGATATATATACATATACATGTATATATATATATATATATATATATATATATATATATATATATATATATATATATACACACACACACACACACACACACACACACACACACACACACACACACACACACACACACACACACACACACACACACACACACACACACACACGCACACGCACACGCACACACGATACGATACCTACAGGCGTTGGTCATGTGTTGGCATACAGGTGAAGATTCGTTGATATGGTTGACAGGCTGACTGTATCAGGAATACGATTCCTCTGACATACTCAAACATAGGTCCAAGCCTTTGCATTCGTGTTCTCGTTCTGGGTGATAGCGATCACGGCCATTCACTACTTCTATGGCAAAGATACAAATTACAGTATCGATACGTGCGTGTTCCATGTATGTTTTAGTTATTGGAACTCCAGGGCGCTCTATGTTTACTCGATGTTCAGCAAGACAAATTATGCATTATCCAAAACGGTGGCCATTTCTGGTTTGTTTGGCACTCAAGTCACTTGAATACGCTAATGTAAAAACACACCTGACCAATTTCCCTTCAATTATTCTGAATGAGCCAACGACGGACACTGGCCCTGAGTGGGAACCAAACAGACCGCAGCTAAATTACCTTCCACTGCGGCCATATCTCATGCTGACCACAAAGCGGTTGTGCTGGGCAATGGGCATAACGCTATTTGCTGTCATGCGAGTGGCCTTGACAATGTCCCACGACCGTGCCTGCGGCGCGGCGTCTGTCGCCGCTGGCGTCGACCCTTGTGCCGGCGAGCCGAGCCTTCCGAGAACACGTGTCGTAATTGTCTCGTATGTTTATGCCGTGCATGTTCAGTGGAGGGTCGTTCCGCGAAGCGTGGGCACGCGCGTCATCTGCCTCGGGGTCCGGGGGCGGCCCGCCACCGGTTCGTCATCGCCCCCGCCGGTCCCCAGCTGCTCCCAGTAATATCGGCTGTCGGCAGGGGTAACCTTCGCCGGCGTAGGCTGCGAATTTGGGCGCGTCTTCTGTTGTCCTTCACAATGAGGCTGAAATTCATCGACGTATCCGCCAGTTTCCTCACCCGAGATCGATAGGATCACCACGTGTGCAGGCGATTCGAGCCCAGACATATTGTGTGAGAAGTCTTTATATATGGCACGAGAGCTGAGAATGGTTGGCTGATCCGGATGTACAAACAAAAAGTACATTCCATTTTTTTTAAAGGCACGATTTGTTTCAAGGCTGTAATGTTACTATGATATATTTAAATTTATAACACCCATCCTTCTCAATAGTTCCCCCAATGGCAATGGCTCGTTTTCGTGACGTGCCACGTCGGATACACGCTTAAAAACAGCTGTTTTACTTTTGAAGTGATCAGAACCTGTGGAATCCCGAAACTGAAGCACGGAAAGATGAATACAGATCCGTCATTTATCAAACTCATCGGCGCTGTATAACCGGGGTTGAGAAAATGGGCCTTTCCTGGATGTTTGGCATCCAGAACATTATCCACTCCATAAAATTGCCCTCTTATTTTCTCCTGTGGATGTTAAATGGTGCTGTTTGACAAGGAACTGTTCTGTGATAAAGTTGCTGGAGTTGTTGGGAGGTGCAAGCTGAGATTCTGATGCCACAGGTATGAAAAAAATATCATCTCCATTTTCGATTACTCCAGAATGTTCCTCTCCACATACAGTATTGCAAATCACAACTGCAACCCTGCGTATATCCCATACAGTTGATGCGCCCCTAAACCCAATAACAACAACAACATTTACCTACCTCAGGCTAACAAAAGAAAGCAATGCTGACTAGTACAGCACAGCTGAGTAGCGAAGCGATTGATGGAAATTGAGGAAATTGATGGCCAAGAACGTCGCCAGCGGCGAAATATCCGGGACGAAAGGTACTCCGTTCCGAAAAGGTATGTCCGCTCTTCACATACAATGCTCAAAAGCACAATGCCGAAGTGCGAAATGTCAATGAGTGCTTAGCGCGATGCTTTTCGCAGTCCTGGTCATATGCATCTACAGAGAAATACTCCCGGAGATGCATAGATTCGAACCAGCGACCGCGGCATCGCTCCTACCCGACGGTGAGTCAGGTCATCGACCTCTCAGCCGTACACACCACACCTGGTACAGAACAGCCGGGGGTGAGTCAGGTCATTCGATCTCTCAGCCGTACACACCATAACTGGTACAGAACAGCCGGGGGTGAGTTAGGTCATCGACCTCTCAGCCGTACACACCACACCTGGTACAGAACAGCCGGGGGTGAGTCAGGTCATACGACCTCTCAGCCGTACACACCACACCTGGTACAGAACAGCCGGGGTGAGTCAGGTCATTCGACCTCTCAGCCGTACACACCATAACTGGTACAGAACAGCCGGGGGTGAGTTAGGTCATCGACCTCTCAGCCGTACACACCACACCTGGTACAGAACAGCCGGGGGTGAGTCAGGTCATTCGACCTCTCAGCCGTACACACCACACCTGGTACAGAACTGCCGGGGGTGAGTCAGGTCATCGACCTCTCAGCCGTACACACCACAACTGGTACAGAACGGCCGGGGGTGAGTCAGGTCATACGACCTCTCAGCCATACACACCACAACTGGTACAGAACAGCCGGGGGTGAGTCAGGTCATCGACCCCTCAGCCGTACACACCACACCTGGTACAGAACAGCCGGGGGTGAGTCAGGTCATTCGACCTCTCAGCCGTACACACCACACCTGGTACAGAACAGCCGGGGGTGAGTCAGGTCATTCGACCTCTCAGCCGTACACACCACACCTGGTACAGAACAGCCGGGGGTGAGTCAGGTCATTCGACCTCTCAGCCGTACACACCACACCTGGTACAGAACAGCCGGGGGTGAGTCAGGTCATCGACCTCTCAGCCGTACACACCACACCTGGTACAGAACAGCCGGGAGTGAGTCAGGTCATTCGACCTCTCAGCCGTACACACCACACCTGGTACAGAACAGCCGGGGTGAGTCAGGTCATTCGACCTCTTAGCCGTACACACCACAACTGGTACAGAACGGCCGGGGGTGAGTTAGGTCATACGACCTCTCAGCCGTACACACCACACCTGGTACAGAACAGCCGGGGGTGAGTCAGGTCATCGACCTCTCAGCCGTACACACCACACCTGGTACAGAACTGCCGGGGGTGAGTCAGGTCATACGACCTGTCAGCCATACACACCACAACTGGTACAGAACAGCCGGGGGTGAGTCAGGTCATTCGACCTCTCAGCCGTACACACCACACCTGGTACAGAACAGCCGGGGGTGAGTCAGATCATTCGACCTCTCAGCCGCACATACAACAATTGGTACAGAACAGCCGGGGGTGAGTTAGGTCATACAACCTCTCAGCCGTACACACTACAATTAGTGCAGAACAGTCGGGGGTGAGTTAGACCATTCTACTTCTCAGCCGTACACACCACAATTGGTACAGAACAGCCGGGGGTGAGTTAGGTCATACAACCTCTCAGCCGTACACACCACAATTGGTACAGAACAGCCGGGGGGTGAGTTAGACCATTCTACTTCTCAGCCGTACACACCACAATTGGTACAGAACAGCCTGGGGTGAGTTAGGTCATACAACCTCTCAGCCGTACACACTACAATTAGTGCAGAACAGTCGGGGGTGAGTTAGACCATTCTACTTCTCAGCCGTACACACCACAATTGGTACAGAACAGCCGGGGGTGAGTTAGGTCATACGACCTCTCAGCCGTACATACAACAATTGGTACAGAACAGCCGGGGGTGAGTAAGGTCATACAACCTCTCAGCCGTACACACTACAATTAGTGCAGAAGAGTCGGTGGTGAGTTAGACCATTCTACTTCTCAGCCGTACACACCACAATTGGTACAGGACAGCCGGGGGTGAGGTCATTCGACCTCTCAGTCGTACACACCACAACTGGTACAGAACAGCCGGGGGTGAGTCAGATCATTCGACCTCTCAGCCGCACATACAACAATTGGTACAGAACAGCCGGGGGTGAGTTAGACCATTCTACTTCTCAGCCGTACACACCACAATTGGTACAGAACAGCCGGGGGTGAGTTAGGTCATACAACCTCTCAGCCGTACACACTACAATTAGTGCAGAACAGTCGGGGGTGAGTTAGACCATTCTACTTCTCAGCCGTACACACCACAATTGGTACAGAACAGCCGGGGGTGAGTTAGGTCATACAACCTCTCAGCCGTACACACCACAATTGGTACAGAACAGCCGGGGGGTGAGTTAGACCATTCTACTTCTCAGCCGTACACACCACAATTGGTACAGAACAGCCTGGGGTGAGTTAGGTCATACAACCTCTCAGCCGTACACACTACAATTAGTGCAGAACAGTCGGGGGTGAGTTAGACCATTCTACTTCTCAGCCGTACACACCACAATTGGTACAGAACAGCCGGGGGTGAGTTAGGTCATACGACCTCTCAGCCGTACATACAACAATTGGTACAGAACAGCCGGGGGTGAGTTAGGTCATACAACCTCTCAGCCGTACACACTACAATTAGTGCAGAACAGTCGGTGGTGAGTTAGACCATTCTACTTCTCAGCCGTACACACCACAATTGGTACAGGACAGCCGGGGGTGAGGTCATTCGACCTCTCAGTCGTACACACCACAACTGGTACAGAACAGCCGGGGTGAGTTAGGTCATACGACCTCTCAGCCGTACATACTACAATTGGTACAGAACAGCCGGGGGTGAGTTAGACCATTCTACTTCTCAGCCGTACACACCACAACTGGTACAGAACGGCCGGGGGTGAGTTAGACCATTCTACTTCTCAGCCGTACATACCACAATTGGTACAGAACAGCCGGGGGTGAGTTAGACCAATCTACTTCTCAGCCGTACACACCACAATTGGTACAGAACAGCCGGGGGTGAGTTAGACCATTCTACTTCTCAGCCGTACACACCACAATTGGTACAGAACAGCCGGGGGTGCACTTGACCGCCACAATTGCACAGTCACAACCAGTGGCGGCTGTATCGTAGTAGTAGCACCCTGTCTCCCTGTGTGTGTGTGTGTGTGTGTGTGTGTGCCCGGCACACGAGGCCAGAACGACGCTGAGCTGTCCGCTCGAGGCCGGGCGGGACCGACCCCGGCGGCGAGTCACACGACCACCTCCCGCTGAGGCACACGACGCGCCTCCTGCGAGGGGGGCGCCTCCCGTGACACAGCCCCTCTTCCGCGGCTGCCCCCACGCTCTGCCCCCACGCGGCTGCCCCCACACCGCAGCAGTGGCGTCAGCACGCGGTCCCAGCGGGCGGACCAAGGCGACAGGTCGTGCCACCCCGTCTCCGTTGGCATGCACACTCACTGCTTGAGGGCTCTTTTTCCTGCATGCCTGCGTGGAACCGGCTGGGTGGCCGTGAAGTGAACGCTGGCTGAGTTTGCGTCGTGGCGCTGCGAAGAAGCTTGTGTTGCATAATGTAGTTTAAACTCCAATCATGAATTGGGGACCTTCAATCAAATGTCGACTTGCGTGAATGTCTCTTGTGAAGGTAATTGTACATATGCATCCACCCAGTGTCTGTTCTTACCAATGTCAACAATGTGGTCGGTGCTCTAAAACCCAGAATAGCATGTGGCGGATTGAAACGAATGCTTACTCGCGCTCCCTCTCCACATCATGCGGCGCTATTTCTTCTTTTTAATGCAGAAATGTTATGCGAACAACATTAATGGCACATTTCGACATCTCTGGCAAAATAAACCGCACGTTTCACTGAATGGTACATGCTTCGCCGGAATGTGAATGGGAGCAGGAACAAAACCACTCGGACACGTCCAGTTCTCTGGTACGGACAGTTATAGGTACGTCTCCTTCTCTGGTACGGACAGTTATAGGTACGTCTCCCTCTCTGGTACGGACAGTTATAGGTACGTCTCCTGTGAAACGGACGGTTAGGTACGTCCAGTTCTCTGGTACAGACAGTTAGGTACGTCTCCTTCTCTGGTACGGACGGTTAGGTACGTCCAGTTCTCTGGTACGGACTGTTCTAGGTACGTCTCCTATGATACGGACGGTTAGGTACGTCCAGTACTCTGGTACAGACAGTTATAGGTACGTCTCATTATCTGATACGGGCGGTTAGGTATGTCTACTTTTATGGCACGTACGGTTAGGTATGTCTAGTTTTCTGGTACGGACGGTTAGGCACGTCTATTTCTCTGGTACGGACGGCTAGGTACGTCCACTTCTCCGGAACGTCCACCAGAGGTACGGACGGTATCTCCGGTGGAAGGCTTTGAAGCTCGTAGAAAGCTCAGAGCAACAAACATGTGTCATCATGGAGCAGTTCAAGGGTACACCCAAAAACCGGTCTTGTAGGTTCTAAAAGTATGAAAGGAAACGGGAGGTTTACAATATGAACAACATGCTTGGCTTAAGTGGCATGTTTGTTGGCAAAGGAAGTGCACATGCGCTTGGGAAAATTAACTTCGCAAAAGTAGAGCGCCTTAGAGAGGCGCTCTTGACCCCCAATTGGGTGAAGTAAACGTACGGTACGAACTCTCTATATATTGACGGCATAAACCAAGTGCAAAGGATTGGCAAATACTTCAAGTTATGAACAGTCGTAATGTGATGGAAGTTGCGGCTTCAGGGCTGTATGTGTTTCCCATCAAAGATATTACATTTGTAGTCAAGTCCTCAGAAATGCGGTGAAAATGTGACACCATCAGTAGACACCAATGCCATTCCAGTGCTGGAAGTGCCACTGAAAAAGCAAAACAACGGCAAAGCACGCGTTGATTTAGGTGGAACGTTAGGTGGTCGTACTCCTCAACGTGTATCTTATCCATGTCAATTATCCTTCCCCGAATACGACCGGATGGTCAGTGTTGTGTTTCCCCGGCCGGCCTCGTGCTGATCACTCAGACTATGGTGAAAGCTTCACTTAATGCCTTCCGGCTTTAAACAATGAGCCTTCTCATTGTCATGGCCTTAGGCTACAGAAGGTCCGAGTTTGCATGCAGCCCAGCTAAACTGGTGCGGTCTCCGTTTGGCTGGTTCTTTTTGTCCGTCAGCAGTGACGCCAGCTATCCGCTAGGGGAGGATAATTATAGTGACGTATCATTTAATCCGGCCTCTGCGTCATCCGGCTATTGGCTGTGCTTACCGTCCAGCGTGGTTCAGCCAGCCTGATCCGGACGTGCTGGACGTAAAACTATTTGCACTCACGTGCCAAATGCAACTCTCACTTGAAGGCTGGCTGGGCGCCCAGTTCCGGGGTGTGTCGGCTCTGGGTTCGCCCCGACGCGGGGCGGCGCTTCCGTGACCCGCCAGCTGATTCGCGGTCCAAAAGATATCAGTGTGTCCACGCGGCAGGGCGCGTGTTGACCGGGATCGGCGCCGACCCGCCTCGATCGGCGCCGACCCGCCAGTCGCGGCGTCACGCCGCCACTGAAGTCGTGCATCCCGCTTCCCGTCATTGTTGACCCACTTCAGCTGCCCTCCTGCCCCACCCCTCCCCTTCCATTTGCAGGCGGGTGGTGACGCCAGGTGACGTCACTGACGACGGTGACGGCCACTGGCGACGGTGGCGGCCGCGCCGAAACCGATATCGTCCTCCGGCTTCTGGCGCAAACCCCGGTAGCCAGCCCTTGATCGCGTGTACAGTCCTTTTTATCAAATAGAGCTGAAGCTCAAGCTCGCGCTCCCGCCCCCGCCCGCGCCCGCGCCTCCTCTCGAAATTGCGAGTTGGACCCCTCTTCGCGCCTGCTCCCCAATCCCCCACCCACACAACTGGGAATATCGACACCGCTGCAGCGCTCTCCGGTGTACGTCCTCAGCGCGACCCATTATCCCAACATTCTCCATCTGGCACCTGGACACAGTGGCACGTCTGCAGCGGCCTGGCGCCGCCGCCGGTGACCTGTTTTGCCCGCTGTCGACGCGTGGCACCTCCGCCGCGCAAAACACCCGGCTCTCGTACTACGGGCGCCCTCCGGCCGGCCGGCGCCGCGCGACCCCCCTGGAGATCTTGGCAGGCCGGCCTCCCGCCGGGCGCGCCTCCACCCGACGGAGCGCGGCGGCCGCTGCCAGTGGCAGCGCCGCCGCCGGTCGGGTCAGGTCAATGTCGCCGAGCCACGGGCGACGGCCAGCGAGTGCGTTTACATCGTCTCCAGCTGTAAATGCATTCACTGGTACGTCATTTGTGGCGGGCCCCGCTCCGGCCGCCGATCGCGCGTCGGCGCCGACAGTGAGACGCGAGGTGGTGCGCGCGGTGGTGCACGTGCACGTGCACGTGTGCGGTGGTGGTATTCTCCGGCAGCGGCAGCGAGTGCGCAGCGGCGGCGGCGGCGACAACTTCACCGGCCGCGCAGTTGGCGGTGTTGCCGAGGACGGCCGGCCGGCAGTGGACCCCGACTGGCGACGCACCTGATGGCGAGGCAGTCACCGTCGGTGGCCGGTCAAGGAGTCACGGACAAAGGTGTATCGGTACCGCTCTGTCGGGGAGGGCGCAACGATTACCAGCCGGGCAGCCATTGCACAGGTCGACAGGAAGACAGTTTTTGATCTGCCACGTTGCTATTTGACCTATGCAGTCGATGCGCCCCTAAACTACAATGCGATCTGTCACGTTAAATATCCCAAGGACGTCATCAGGGAGGGGATATCGGATTACTAAAGGTGATTTCAGACCACTATAAGTGTGCTGGAACGAACTGGGGAACACAGTCGACGGTCTTTTCTCTCCCTCCCCCCCCCTGGCGGGTACAATTAGAGGGTGAACTTGTCCGCCTCTAGGGAGAACGATGGTGCCACATCTGGCGTGCATTAGGACCACCACCAAGGCGCACAAGGGCAGTCGAGATGTACCAGATGTACCAGTGCGTAAGATTTACCAGTGCTGAAAGGAGATGCACCGGTACCGTAAGGAGATGTACCAGTACCATAAGATGTACCAGTGCCGTAAGGATATGTACCAGTACCGTAATATGTACCGGTACCGTAAGGAGATGTACCAGCACCGTAAGATGTACCGATACCGTAAGGAGATTTACTAGTACCGTAATATGTACCAGTACCGTGCAGTGTACCAGTACCATAAGATGTACCAGTGCCGTAAGGTGTACCAGCACCGTAAGGAGATGTACCAGTACCGTAGGAAGATGTACCAGTACCGTAAGATGTGCGAGTGCCGTAAGATGCACCGGTGCCGCAAGGAGATGTACCGGTACCGTCAGGAAATGTACCAGTGCCATCAGGAGATGTACCAGTACCGTCAGGAGATGCACCGGCACCGTCAGGAGATGTACCAGTACCGTCAGGAGATGCACCGGTACCGTCAGGAGATGTACCAGTACCGTCAGGAGATGCACCAGTACCGTCAGGAGATGTGCCGGTACCGTCAGGAGATGCACCAGTACCGTCAGGAGATGCACCGGTACCGGGCTGGGCTCCGCTCGGCCTGCTGGCGTGACAGCGTCATGAACCGCGGTCAGAGTGGCGCGCTGCGGCGCGGCGGCGCGCGCCGTGCAGTGATGTTGCGTCATTGCAGTGGGGCCCCACCGGGGCAACGTCCGGGAGCGGGGCCAGCCACCGCGCCGCCGAGCGGTCGGCAGCCGGCGGCACGGCTCACCTGAGCTGGCGCTGCCGACCACCTGACACGTCCACCCGCCACCTGTCCGAGGTGTGCCCCGACTCACCTGAGCTGGCGCTGCCGACCACCTGACACGTCTATCCGCCACCTGTCCGAGGTGTGCCTCGACTCACCTGAGCTGGCGCTGCCGACCACCTGACACGTCCACCCGCCACCTGTCCGAGGTGTGCCTCGACTCACCTGAGCTGGCGCTGCCGACCACATGACACGTCCACCCGCCACCTGTCCGAGGTGTGCCCCAACTCACCTGAGCTGGCGCTGCCGACCACATGACACGTCCACCCGCCACCTGTCCGAGGTGTGCCCCGACTCACCTGAGCTGGCGCTGCCGACCACATGACACGTGCACCCGCCACCTGTCCGAGGTGTGCCTCGACTCACCTGAGCTGGCGCTGCCGACCACATGACACGTGCACCCGCCACCTGTCCGAGGTGTGCCCCGACTCACCTGAGCTGGCGCTGCCGACCACCTGACACGTCCACCCGCCACCTGTCCGAGGTGTGCCCCGACTCACCTGAGCTGGCGCTGCCGACCACATGACACGTGCACCCGCCACTTGTCCGAGGTGTGCCTCGACTCACCTGAGCTGGCGCTGCCGACCACCTGACACGTCCACCCGCCACCTGTCCGAGGTGTGCCCCGACTCACCTGAGCTGGCGCTGCCGACCACCTGACGTGCACCCGCCACCTATTGGAGGTGTGCCCCGACTCACCTGAGCCGCCGACCAGCGCTCTCGCCTGTCATCCGCGCGGTGCACAGTGCACACTGCTCTTCTCCGTGGCCGTTCCACCCGTCACGCGCCGGTTATATGTCCATCTGCTTCTGGGTGCATTTTACGACGTGACTTTTGACAGTCATCGGCCGATGGATAAATATTGGTCTATATCAGAATCTCTGAGGCTCATAGCCTCTAACGGTTCAAAACATCTAGGAATCAAAAGGACTAAGAGTTCAAAACCTCTAAATTCGGAGATTTCATTCCGTATTGGGGAAGTTCAGACCTTCTAATGTTCAAAACCTCTAACCGTTAAAATTATCTAGCAGTTCAAAGCATCGAAGACTAAGACTCAAAAGCACGAACGATCAAAAGCTCTAGGTATTCAAAACCTCAAAGGTTTTGAAAACATCGAATCCACAAAAAAGCAAGAGTTCATACCGTCTAATAGCAAACGAGTTCAGAACCCCTAGCGATCAAAACCTCTAACGTGTTCAAAACCACTAATCAAGAACTTTTTGCCTGGAAGAAGTGTGATATTGCTCCGAAAGGTGTCGCGTGAGCGATAAAATCCAAGCAAACATTTCCTTTCCAAGTTTTCGCATACGAACTTCACACCCTTCCCTCCCACACAAGCAATTCAACCGGAATGACGCTCACCTGCCCGATGACGGCATCGAGCGCTTCACGCGCAGTCACCGATTTTACCATAGTTCTTGATTTAGATGATTTGAACGCGCATTACTTCTCAAGGTTTAGAGGTTTTAAACACTTAGAGATTTTGAACGTTATGATTCTTGAACCTTAGAGGTTTTGAACGTTTTAGAGGTTTTGAACGTTAGATGCTTTGAGCGCTTTGAGGCTTTGAATTCTAGTTATTTTGATACAGTATAGTTATTTTGAACCGTTAGGTTTAATGAATAGTTAGTTCATGTGAACGTTCGGAGATTTTACCGTTTTAGAGGTTTTGAACTGTTAGATGCTTTGATATTTTAGAAGTTTTGAACATCCCCAACAGAAGGAAATTTCCGCCGATTAAGGGTTTTGAACCAGTAGAGAAATTTAACTTTAGAGGATTTTAGAACTTTTGAGCTATTCGATGCTCTGTATCTTTAGACGTTCTGATACACCCCCGATAATATCCGACCTGTGACGCATACCACAATTGTTGCCCCTGTGTTCTGTCCACTCTCACTCTCTCCCTCCCGCCTCTCCCACCCCAAAGCCAGAATGTCTGACTGCCGCGAAGTGGCAAGCCGGCAATGAAAGAAGTCAGTCAATCAGTCAGTCAGTCAGTCAGTCAGTCAGTCAGTCAGTCAGTCAGTCAGTCAATCAGTCAGTCAAACCTGTGCCAATGCAAACTGATGTGTGACAATGCTTACGAATGCTGGTGCATTTCGAACTATTGGTGCGTGGAATTGCTGAGATTTTGTAAGGCAACAATGGTGTTTTGCTCAAGCCCACGATGTTTTCGACAGCAGTGTAAGCTGGCGGGAGTGGTTGCGAAAAGCGTGTTTAACAGCTCGCATTGGCATCCATTCGCTGTAATGACTTCGTATCAGATGTGCAAGTGCATGGCAGTTTTGGCGTCGGTCTGCTGACGCAAAATAACTTCGCACAATGATTTCGGTGTCCTTTCTTCCACAGAACGTCCTGGCATTACGCTACCGTGATTGCGGTGAGTTCACGTAGCTGCACTTGGACGTGTTTTCCTGCATCGATATATCGTGGCGAGCGTGTCGAGACACTGATTATTTCTCCAATCGGCAAGGGAACACAATACTACCGTGACATGGCGTGCTTGTGCCCACACACCCCAAAACTCGTTTGCTCAAGTTGGGCTGATGGCTCATTCACCGGTCTGAAGCCGCTTATACATCCCCGGGAGCATCAACGTACTCTTGTCACAGCTCAGCGTCAGGGCTGAAAGGTTAAAATCGAAAATTTTACCGGGGACATCGTGTGCTTTGGCGCCAAAACCCTAAGAACTAACTCTGAGGTGTCCAGATGGACACATGTTAATGTTTCTAGGTTATTCAAAGCATTCCTTCCAATATGCCTCCGCGCCCAGCGCATGCGTCCACTAATAGGGCATCCAAATATATCACTCGTCCAGAGCATGTGTCTACTACCAGGACATCCGAATATAGCACTCACTCAGGACATGTGTCCACCACCAGGGTATCAAAATATATCACTCTGCGTCCACTGCTAGGACAGCCAAATATATCACTCTGCGTCCACCACCAGGGCATCCAAGTATATCACTCTGGCAAGGATGGTCTGTCACCATCTCTGGGCGAGTGGCTGTGGCCGGACTCCAGCGCAGGACCGGTTGTTGCGGCAGGTCCGTTCCAGAACACCGGACGTGCACTGGCGTGCTGACCGGCGTGCGAGGTGACGCGGTACCGGCGGTGTTCGGCGGGCGTCAGGTCACGCGGGACGCCCGCTGGTGACGCACGGGTCGCGCGGTCCGTCAAACTATGGCTGATAAGCCTCAGAGCCTCACCAGCTCGCGCCCGGTGAACCGCCAACCGTCCGGGCGTACAGAATTGTCTCAAGAGAGGTGTCAACAGAGCAGCCGGACGGCGTCCGAGGATTGTAGCCCACGTCGTGGAGCTGCAACTTCTGTAGCCCGGTGCCGAAGTTTTCCTGAGCTACCCATTTCGAAGGTTTCTTTTTTAAACGTACGAACCGTCATTTGCTGGTGATTTTAGTGGCGTGCTTACATCGTTGCTTTTGTCACAGCTGCCAGAGGCTGCCGAGTTACAAATCGAGCTATGGCTTGATTTTGCCACTTCCCCTTACCTGCGACGCTCGGTCTGAAGCAGTTCCCATTGCCTGCGATGCTCGGTTTGAAGCAGTTCCCTTATCTGCGACGCTCAGTCTTAAGCAGCTCCCCTTATCTGCGACGCCCGGTGTGAAGCAGCTCCCCTTACCTGCGAACAGCCTGATGTTAGGGGATCATCTCAGCAGGGAGGCAGAGGCGCTTTCTTCCGCGGCGCGTGCGCTCAGCGGGGGAGGGACACCCAATCCTCCGCGACCGTTGCAGTTTGAACTGTGCCGAGGTGATCTTCAGACCCCCACAGTGATCTCGTCATTACCGGATGTTGAGCTTGGCTGAAGATTATTTGCTCATGTAGACGAATTGGTGAAAGCAAAAATAGAAGGAATGTAGCTTGGCTGGAATCGAGATTTATGAGTACAATCCATTTTACGTGCGCATATCTGGTCAAGTATTTGATTAGTGATGATGTTTTTAACTCACATTTCACACTCACACAACTAGCTTGCTACATCAACAATACAACGGATAAATAATAATATATGGCAAACATCTCAAAGAACGACGAGTGTTTGTGCATGCCACCGAAACGTTTGTAATAAACTGAACATGATAATAAACTGAACAATCTGTAAAAGCTATTTACAAAGGTTGATATGCAGCTGGCATCGAATTGCAGTCTGTTGCACAAAAGAAACGTGTATATGAGTATGTGTGTGTGCATGGTTTCCTCCGTCAATGTTCATCACAATTTCACCCACAAGAACCCACAAGGACACACAAGGAACACGGGACCATCGTAGTGTTCATCAGATGTGCGCATAGTTTATTTTATATATTGATGCGCACTCTCAGGAAGGGTTTGAGTACTCGGCACGATGTGCAGACAAGCCTTCCTTGTGCCATTTGGTACTCTCCGTCTCACGTGTACTTGCATCCAGGGCTGCTCCGGCGCTACCTCGAGCCCTGTGCGCTACTTCAGACACGAAGCGAGCCGCACGAGCCGCACGAGCCGCACGAGCCGCACGAGCCGCACGCACAGATAATGACGTCAGTCGAATGGTATGCTATACCACGCAGTGCGGAGGTCAATTTAACCTCAGGCCCAGATTTCGTTCCGAGGAAACTCCTGAACCATTCATATTATCGCCATGAAGTTTGGCATAGTTATTGACAATTACTGAGCGCATATTGCCACAAATTGAGTCTCAGCTTGGGGAGATGGAAGTTATGTCACGGTCTCGTATCAATAAGGTCTTTAGATGTGCATTTAATTTTTTTTTCATAAACAAACCATACAATATACAGTCCGAAGTGAAATAGGGGTGTATCGACGAATGAGAAAACAAAATGTATATAAAAAATGCGATCTCAAATCAGGTGCCCAGACCAAATGTAGGCTAAAGTTTGAAATATACTCACATGGCCATTTTGGTCCCCGGGAATATATTTGTTAAATGTCGATATATGTGTAGTAGCAGATCATGCCCTCCAAAACCGGTTCAATAGGGTGTCGGACTCTTGGTCGCAAGTGAGTGGGTTCGCATCCCGCAACCGGCGGGATTACCGCGTCCATCCACGACCAATCAGCGTGAGAGGTTGGCGACGTCATATGACCTAGCAGTTGAATGCGTCGTAAAAGAACCCAAGGTTCCGATTCAAGTTTCAAGTTAATATCAGGTCATGTCACTGATATATCATTTGAAGCGTCGCGAGGGTGCATGATGTCCAGGTGCTAGAGGCTAAACTACGGACAACTACCAGGTAGATATTAATCAACCAGGTAATTTTGCATGCCGAATTCATTTACGATGTTATTTGGCTAACAAATTTGATTGGAAAATTCTGGATTTTTGTATCGAATGTTATGTAAAAAGCCCTCAAAATATATATTTTTGGATTAAGAAACCCAAAGAGGGTTGAAACACCTGGTTTCACTTTCGTGACACTCTTTACCTTTTCCTTAGTGCATCTGTTTCGAAAATTGCCATCTTCAACAGTTCATCATATATTTCCAGATATTTAACCTTTAAGGGATCGATGACTTTGACCTTTGCACATGTCGCCTGTGCCAGACTAAGTCTTCAGTTTGCATATCATCAATACTGAAGCATGAAATCGCGTTTTTTACGACCGTGGTCGGCAATCTACGGCGAAGACGGCTGACTGAGTGCACGCCACCACTGGCCTGTTTAACCTGTTCAGGAAGGTCAGCCAAAAGAGATGGGGAAAATATTTGAATTAGCTCTAAAAGTCCAAGGATAGAGATGCTATTTACCGCATCTCTATCTTGCTTAGAGCAAAATATCGTGGAACAAATTTAATCCCCCCTCCCCCGTACTGTGACATCAAAAATGTATCGCACGCTGCGAGCGTTGCAGGGCGGTGACGTGTGTCAGCAAATCGCCACAATTTCTGACTGGCCAGTATCTTCTGGAACACAGCAGCACTTCCTGACTGTTGCCACATCAGACTGAGCCGGCTGAGGAAAGATCTGCCAAGGTCAGGCGCGAACCAATCCTCTCGCAGCTGCATGTCCGCGACAGATTCAAACGCCGAGTATGAACCGAGTCGGTGCGAGCCACCTTGGCTTGGACTCCATTTAAACCGGCGTGAATTACGGTGCACGTCTCATCAAGACTGATTGCATAACAAACGGAAGGTGTCCAAAGTAGCTGGAGCCCTCGTTTGACAACATTAAGCCGGTAAGCACGTTTCTGAGCGACACTCAAGCCGCCTATGCCGCGTCATCTTAGCCGGCTCTGGCATTTCTTAACACGCCTGGTCACAGGGAAGGCTTTCTTGCCACATTCCTCAGCCTATTCATCACTTTTCAACTGGCATGGTCGGCGTCGCTGGGTGGTCGGTGAAGGATGGTCCCAACTGAAGCTGTGCTGAACGAACGGTCTTTTACCAGCCGCGCGCTCATTTTATCAGGCAATGTGCTAGAGGTCATATCAGGAAAAAACACCAAGAAGCCAGTGTCTATCTTCGCTTACTATGAGAACGCAAGAACTCTTACAATGGTGATCCCAATATCAAACCACACAGGCCGCCATTCATGAGAGGTAGCAGCTCTTTGAATATGAAGAGTATGCACGTGCTCATTTTATCAGTCCCAGGATGTTGTCCAAGAAGCGCAGATCTGCTCAAGCATACCGATACCATCTTCTCATGACATGTCTGAGGCTTACCATCCATACCCTTTCTCATTTAAAGAGCTTGGTCAATCTCCAACTGAGATCCTCTCCAGGGGCGGATACATGGGGAGCATTTGCCCCCTTCCCCATGGGAAAGTAGCGCTCCTCCTGCCGGGAAACGGCGCCCCCTGGGAAGGTTCGAGTGCAGGGGTGAAGGGGCATCCGCCCCCTGGTGAGTCCGATGGGGCCCCCTCTAGGCGACAGCCCTGAGAAGCAGAGATACAACCGAGGAAAAATCACAACGCATCTAACAGCTTGTGTAGGAAGGGCCCTTAAGACCTGAAGACGTCTACCCAGGGGGCTGGCAAGGGCCGTAAAGATAGGAGGGCCAGCCCGAGAGCTGGAATGTCCATGCCAGCTAGAAAGAGCAATATCAGCTGGAAGTGGACCCTAACAGCTGAGGAATAAACAGGGCGCCTGAGAGCCAGAGAGGGCTGGGATGCTCTTGGAGTTCCAAAGGGCCCCTGAGGGATGAACAGGACCGCTATGAGGTGTAGATGACTGGTGAGGCCCACGTCTTACCCCTCGCCTGGGCAGAGAGGGAGGGTTGTTGCAGCCCGCTCCTAAGGTTTTCGGCGACCACGGGCAAACGGCTGGCGTCAGCGTGCCGCCGCCTGGCAAACCTGATGGCGAATCCCTGATTAACTTAATGGTGTAAAACACGTCAAGCTGTCATGTCTGGTCACTGACCTTTGGCGTCGTCAGAGTAACATGTCTGGTCGGTTTTCTCCAAAATTGTGAATTATCCGCGATTTATCTCACTTATTGCACCTAAATGAGTGTGGTGTGGTGATGGAAAACTTAGCTCATCCTACATAGAGCTACATAGTTATTAACCTCTCCAAGGTCAGCCTCGGTCAATAACAGCTTGACTTTGGATGATCTGTTTCGTATTTGGAGTCACTGTGGGGTTAATTGGGATGTTAAAGCATAATTTTTCCTTTAATTATATCACTGGGTTCTACACAAGTCTTTTTGGACACTAATTCCGAAATATTTAGTATGAGGCCAACATTTTGACCTCATCTGACTCCCTTACCTATTTATTGAAATGTAGCACGTCGCACATGACTGATATTCCAAGGCACTGCGGAACACAATGACAATAAATTAAAGCGTGTATCGGCTATTGATTTCACACCGGCAGCGATTGAACTTTAAATTTTTCGATTTTGGCGAACAAGTGACCTATAAAGTGACGGGAAATGTCACACAGTGATCAAGAGCATAACAATCTGGTGTTAATCGCGCGATCTCGTGATGCGGAATGCCCCGGTTTTTGTTGCATGTCGCTAACTCTTTCCGTTTAGACATGCTAGGGGGAGGATCGTAACAACCTTCCCCTGTCTGAACTGCGAAGGAGGCAAGTGTCGTGCACGGGCGAGGATTAAGACGAGGTAGGTATCTCGACGAGGCGAAGGTGGGGTCTGGTAGTCTTGAATTGGGAGGCCGGTTTCCCAACAGGACGGTTGTGAGTTCGGTCTCACCTGTCGCAACTCTTCGCCCACCACCAAGGGGCGGGAGCAATTGGCGCTGTTTTGACCAGAGCGGTCGGTGCATCGTAAACACAATTAGCTGACGGGGCGAAGGTTTTGCGGGATACCGTTGCTTTCGCATGCGCTTTGGTCTGGCTAGCGCACAGGTTCGTGATTGTGAAAAGTCGCGGAAGTCGGCTGGTGAATGCATTTCATTTTGCCAACTTTTGCTCAGCAAATTACTTTAAGCATTATGCGTGGAAGATTACGTAAGTGACTTGTTGTTATCATTCATACAAAACATGTGACATTGTGCGATCAGGGGTGCTCAATTTTTAAGCGCTGTGGATCTTCGCAAGGATGTCGCGCATTTTTAAGTACCCCTGTAGACTGAGCCCCCTTTGAGTGACATAGGCTCATTGATTACTGAGTGGCTACTGAGCCATCGGCCCAGGGACCCTCCATCGGCTCAGTGACCCTTCATATTGACTATTGACTCGGAGCTCTCCGGTTGCTTGGGGTTCTCTTCGGCGACAAGGAATCCTCTCGGCCGACTCAAAGACCATCACCGTCGGCTCCGGGACCCTCTCCGGTGGTCCATGGGCGAGCTATACTGGCCGGAGCCTTCTCCGTCAGCACGGGGCCCTTTCAAGGTTCAACGACCCGGCGGTCCTTCAGTAATCCCAGGAACCCTTCATATTGGCTTGGTGGACGCCAAATGACTGTAGTCGGCGCGCCCTTAAACCCAAATAATCAATCATATCGGCTTTGGGTGCCTCCGTCGCCTCAAGAACACTTATCGGCTTTGAGCCATCTCCAATGGATAGGGGCACTGGTCGTCGACTCAGGGACCTCTCTGACTCAGGGTTCCTCCTCGTTGGCTCAGGGGCCCTCTTGACTGACTGGGGCTCTCTCCATCAGCCCTGGGCCCTTCAAAGACCCGAGTCCCCTCTATCAGCCCAAGGTGTCTTTATATCGTCTCTAGGCACTTTGCGATGACCTGGCATCCTCTCTGGTGGTTAGTGGCCCCCTCTATCAGCTCAAGGCTACCTTCCGTTGGTTCAGGGCCATCTTTTTCTGCCTAGGGCCCTCTCCGTCAGCCCAGAGGTCCTTCATGCCGTCTCGGAGCACCGCGATGACCCGGGATCCTCTCTGGTGGCTTTGTCGCCGTGCCCCACCCCCAATGAATATTTCTTTAAATAGGTCTGCAGCCCTTGAGCTCTTTTAAACACTCGGAGGCCCCTCCGTCAGCCCGAAGGCATTCATATCGGTTTGGCCTTTCCGCCGTGCCAGCAGCCCGTCAATTCAGATCGGGGCCCTCCCGATGGCCCGAGGTCCTTTCTGGTGGCTAGGGGTACTTTCGTCGGCTCAGGTCACTCCGTTGACTGAAGGTCGCTCTTTACTGGCCTGGGCTCTCCGTCAGCCCAGAGTCATTCCAAAGACCATCACCACTCCTTCCTCCCCTCCCCTCCCATTCCCTCCATCAGTCCGTCAGTCCCTGCATGTCGGCTTGGATCCTCTTTCGGCCCATTGACCCTCCATAGAGGTTCGGGGCCCTTTCCAACGGATATCGGTCATGTCCAACAGCACTGGGCCCTTTCCAATAGCCCTGGGACCTCTCCGATGGCCCTGGATAGTATCTGGTGGTCAGGGGCCATCTTTACTGGCCGGGCCCTCTCCGTCAGGCCGATGGCCCTTTAAACGACAGTCCCCTCGTCAGTCCAGGGTCCTTCATATCAGCTTCGACCTTTTGTCGGCTCAAGTGCACTTCATGTCGGCTCGGGGCCCTTTCCGATGACCCGGGGTCTTCTCAGGTGGTTAGGGTCCTCTATGTCGGATGAGGCTCCTTCTCCGTCGGTTTAGGGACCACCTCCGTTACCTCACGGCCCCTCTCCGTTGGCTCAGGAATCCTTTTATTGTCCGGGGCGCTTGAGTCAGGCCGGGGATTTTCACCGATCCAGTCCCCTCGTCGGCCTAGAAATCCTTCACGTTGGCCTGTCTCGGGGCCCCCAACGTCTGCCCCTGAGCACTCTCCATCGACTCGGGGACCTCTTGATCAGCCTAGGGCCCCTTATGTCGGCCCAGGGTCTTCACATCGGCCCAGGGGCTCTTCACGTCGGTCTCTTGTTCCTACCGGCTACCCCGCCTCAAGCTCCAGAAACCCTCCAACTCACAAGGATCACCAGCTCTCAAGTGAGGTAGAGGCCTCATCAGGTCTAAAGGGGCCATTCACTTCCCACTGGCTCCTCTAGCTTCTGGACTATCTTTGCTCGCATTCAAAAATCGAAATCGGTCTTCTAGCGATGGTCGCATTATATATTTTCGACTTCGAAAAAAGCTCACTTCGGGAGATTTCTTGGCGTGTTCCCCCTTCGAAGTCCATGGGGTGGGGTGGGGGGGAGCACGTGCCCACTGCCTCCTGTGTAAGTCTATGTGTGTGAAGAGATATGCGATTTTGTGCACGATGCCCACAAAAGTCATTCAAAATTCAACTGAATAACATGCGTTGGGCGTCTTGCAGCTCGGACGCACAATTTGTGTATTCTTTTTTCACCAGGGTGACATTGACTTTGTGAATGTCACCACATCTATGTTATAATGTTTAATGCAATCATAATGAAACTTATTCAGTCTAGTCAGGCTAGGTGCTTCGCATATTGTTTGACCAGATTTATCTTGAAGGTATCCTGACCTTAAGTTGTATGCAACTCCTTGCGGGGCCGGATCGAGAGGCCTGGTTTTAATTGGTTGGGGGAGGTCAATTAAAAATATCCGAGTTCGAAAAACTTCAGATTTGAACAGCTAACATTCGTCCGGTCTGCTGAAGACAATATTTATCTCATCAAATGGTTTTATGTCTCAAGGAAATGCAATTTTGGTGCTACATTTCGACAAAACTCAGCCTCTTGGTGGTGAGGGTGTTCCTCTTGGTAGATCTGGCATTTCCTCCTCTGATCCGTCACATTAGATTCCTTGTTCGTACTTCACTGTCAAGTACCACCTGTCGCATACACTAACTGAATGCAACAAACTACATTCGCAAGCATATTCATAGAGCATATTCATAGAGCATATGCATGGAGCAGCCTAAATGTGTGCTAGATCGACTCCGCAGTCGATGCGCCCCTAAACTACAATAACTAGCTAATCTCTGGAACATTCCCTATATTCTCGACATCGTCATACTCTGTCTTACAATTCCAACGTGTCCCATGTTATATTCTTAATAATTGTTTTATGTGCCTACCATTATTGTCTCTGGGACTCACTCCAGGCGGGTCCAGGCGGCTGATTTTATACCGGCTTGGGGTGCAGCAAGTTCGAGTGCTTTTCTCCGATGTCGAAAAACTCTTCAGGCTTAAGCAGCAAGCATTCGGTTGGTTCGTTTGAGACAATATTTTGGAAAGTAAACGTTTTGGGCTTCGGAAAATACCGTTTTAGTGCAGAAATTCGGTAAATCGGTCGTTGGGGGTGGGAGCATGGCCCTCGTGCCCCACCCAAATCCGCCAGTGCTCTGGCACAAGTTTGATGTCGTTTCCGCGAAACCTGGGTCCCGTCCCACGACACGCCTTAATAATGTTGCACTCACTGACCCTATACCATTGTATACCGACTTTGGCGTACCATAGCAACAGCCGATGCATTCTGAAGGCAAAATAAGTAATGATCTAGCTGTCGCCTCAAGGTTGCTGGCTGACAAGGAGACTTCATGAAAAACGGGCAATTCCTCGGGTCTGCTGGCTGTGAAGCTAAGTGCACGTAGCGTCCTATATTCTAGATTGCTTAATGTTGATGACGTGAATGGAAGATATGGACATTTCATATTACCTGAAGTACTTTTGTTCCCCGTGACACATCAGCGGACCTCTTTGTAGAACTCCTCGTAGAACTCCCTATGTAGAACTCCTGTATCTCCATCCCATGAGGATACTCATATACTACTGGCTTCACAGACGATTGTAAGAATTGTCCATTCACGTGATGCAACCTCATAAATATCCAGGATGTACGAGCCTATGGGCGGCCACGAGCAATTCCGCAACCCACTACGTGCATACATTATGAAGCGGGCCTATTGCAGCAGCGTGTGACTCGTGGAGAATCGCAAGTATGAGGGCCCCGAATATATTGGCGCCTTGCTGGAACAGGGACCTGGTACCTTTCCACGGGGCTCGGAAAACCCCTGCGACTGTTATAGGACAGACCAGGCCTTCCGCCTTGAAGATAAAGTTACATGGAAACTTTCAACGCCTTGACTCGTGTAATAATTGTGGAGGTGTCATAAGCACAACTAATTTAGTTTTTTATCATCTGGTCCAGGCCAGCAAAGTTAAATATAAGGTTCAGTATGTTTTCAGGTCACGTATGGTCTTTTTGTCTAAAGTGGTGTGGCAATGAATGTTCCGTGTCCAATGGGAATGGTCGAGTATAACAACCAACATAAAGCGATATCAGAGGAACAACCAACATAAAGCGATATCAGAGGAACAACCAACATAAAGCGTTATGGGGGAACAACCAACATAAAGCGTTACCAGAGGAACAACCAACATAAAGCGATATCAGAGGAACAACCAACATAAAGCGCTATCGAGGGAACAACCAACATAAAGCGTTACCAGAGGAACAACCAACATAAAGCGATATCAGAGGAACAACCAACATAAAGCGCTATCGAGGGAACAACCAACATAAAGCGTTACCAGAGGAACAACCAACATAAAGCGTTATGGGGGGAACAACCAACATAAAGCGTTACCAGAGGAACAACGAACAAAAAGCGATATCAGAGGAACAACCAACATAAAGCGCTATCGAGGGAACAACCAACATAAAGCGTTACCAGAGGAACAACCAACATAAAGCGATATCAGAGGAACAACCAACATAAAGCGCTATCGAGGGAACAACCAACATAAAGCGTTACCAGAGGAACAACCAACATAAAACGCTATCGAGGGAACAACCAACATAAAGCGTTACCAGAGGAACAACCAACATAAAGCGATATCAGAGGAACAACCAACATAAAGCGCTATCGAGGGAACAACCAACATACAGCGTTACCAGAGGAACAACCAACATAAAGCGATATCAAAGGAACAACCAACATAAAGCGTTATCGAGGGAACAATCAACATAAAGCGAGATCAGAGGAACAACCAACATAAAGCGTTATTGGAGGCACTGGAAGAGCGGGATGAAAAAGCAGGTTATGTGGCTCTTGTGCCGCAAGCACAAGATTCCGCATCATACCGTTGCCCGCAGACTACTTGTAGTCTGGCCGCAACTGCGCACTCTGGGCGATTTCGCATCATACCCTTGTCGCAGACAACTTGTAGTCTAGCCGCAACTTGTGCTCTCTGGGTGATTCCGCATCATGCCGTTGCCGCAGACAACTTGTAGTCTGGCCGCAACTTGTGCTCTCTGGGCGATTCTGCCCCAGTGGGGACACATACACCTTATTGAGTTCAATTTCGACAGGAGCCAGGAATGAAGAGTGCATGTTTAAGATGAATTTATTTTGGTTCATTTTTACTTTCGTTCAGCGTTAAAACTTGAAACACTTGCAAAGATAATATGTGTATCCCCCGCGAAATGATTTGTTCAATAGCTATGGGTAGACTTACCGACCAACGAACTTTTAGTTTTTTTTTTATAGATCACATAATGCTGTTTTCACTTTGGTGGATTAATTTGTAGCACTATACGAGCTATACTGGCAACATTTAACTAGGAATGGGATTTGTTGTAAATTCCAGGACAATGTTCAGGAGCATTCATCCCATTGTGCTTTTTCTTGGAATTCGTAAGTTATGCATGAGGTATTAATGTAGTGTTCTACGAGTGGGTACCTGTGGTATAGACATGGTAACTGTACCACAGCACAACTGGTGTTCAACTGAACATAAGTTAACTGGAACAGGCAGTGGCGTACAGAAAGGGAAAAAAAGAAAATTGCCCCCTCTCCTGAGAGGTAGTGGCACCCAAAGAATCCCGCCGGGGCTCACAAAAATGCACCGAGACAGCAAAAAAACAAACAAACAAACAAAAACAAAAACTCTGGGCTCCAAAAAAGTCGTACTGGGTTGTACAAATCGCAACGGAACCTGAAAAAATGACGCCGGAGCCCCGAAAATCGTAATAATGGTCCACAAGAATCGCGTGGGCCCCCAAAAACGTTTCATGGCCTCTAAAAAAGTGCCAGGCTACAACAATCCCGCAAAGGCCCAAAATATTGCGCCAGGACACGAAAAAGGGGAACGGGCCTCGAAAGTGATGCCCGGACCCGGAAAGCAACCGAAGTTTCGAAAAATTCAGAAGAGCTCCCAAGAAATTTCCCTGGAGCTATATAAGATCGCCCTAGGTAAAAAATTTTCCGTCGGGGTTCCGAAAATTGCTCAGGACCCTGCAAATACCGTGACGGGGCCCGCTACGTGCACTTAGCTTCACAGCTAAGTGCACGTAGCGTCCTATATTCTACATTGTTTAATAGTGATGACGTGAATGGAAAATATGGACATTTCATATTACCTGAAGTCCTTTTGTTTTCGGTGACACATCAGCGGACCTCTTTGTAGAACTCCTCGTAGAACTCCCTATGTAGAGCTTCTTTATCTCCATCCCATGATGATACTCGTATACTACTGTCTTCACAGACAATTGTAAGAATTGTCCATTCACGTGATACAACCACATAAATATCCAGGATGTACGAGCCTACGGGCGGCCACGAGCAATTACGCAAACCACTACGTGCATACATTATGAAGCGGGCCTATTGCAGCAGCGTGTGACTCGTGGAGAATCGCAAGTATGAGGGCCCCGAATATATTGGCACCTTGCTGGAACAGGGACCTGGTACCTTTCCACGGGCCTCGAAAGACCCCTGCGACTGTTCTAGACCAGGGACTAGGCCTTCTCCATTGAAGATAAAGTTCCATGGAAACTCTCAACGCCCTTACTCGTGTAATAATTGTGGAGGTGTCATAAGCACAACTAATTTTGTTTTTTTCTCTCATCTGGTCCAGGCCAGCAAAGTTAAATAAAAGGTTCAAGATGTTTTCAGGTCACGTATGGTCTTTTTGTCTAAAGTAGTGTGGCAATGGAGTTTCCGTGTCCAATGTGAATGGTCGAGTATAACAACCAACATAAAGCGATATCAGAGGAACAACTAACATAAAGCGATATCAGAGGAATGACGAACATAAAGCGTTATCAGAGGAACAACCAATATGAAGTGTTATCGGAGGAACAACCAACATAAAGCGTTATCAGAGGAACAGCCAACATAAAGCGTTATCAGAGGAAGAACCAACATAAAGCGTTATCAGAGGCGCTGGAAGAGCGGGATGAAAAGGCAAGTTATGTGGCTCTTGTGCCGCAGGCACAAGATTCCGCATTTGTCGCAGACAATTTGTAGTCTGGCCGCAACTGCGCTCTCTGGGTGATTCCGCATCATGCCGTTGCCGCAGACAACTTGTAGTCTGGCCGCGACTGCGCTCTCTGGGTGATTCCGCATCATGCCGTTGCCGCAGACAACTTGTAGTCTGGCCGCGACTCGTGCGATTCTGCGCCAGTGGGGACACATACACCTTATTGAGTCAAATTTCGACAGGAGCGCAGAAATGAAGAGTGCAGGTTTAAGATTAATTTATTTTGGTTCATTATAATTTTTGTTCAGCGTCAAAACTTGAAACACTTGCAAAGATAATCTGTGTATCCCTCGCCCAATGATTTGTTCAATAGTTATGGGTAGACTTGCCGGCTAACGAACTTTTAGTTTATTATAGGTCACATAATGTTGTTTTTACTTTGGTGGATAAAGTTGGAGCACTATACGAATTGTAGCTATACTGGCAACATTTAACCAGGAATTGGATTTGTTGTAAATTTCAAGACAATGTTCAGGAGCATTCATTCCATTGTGCTTTTTCTGAGAATTCGTATGTTTTACATGAGGTACTAATGTAGTGCTCTATGAGTGGGTACCTGTGGCATAGACGTAGCAACTGTACGACAGAACAACTGGTGTTCAACTGAACATAAGTCAACTGGAACAGGCAGTGGCGTACCGAAGGGAGACAAATAAAATTTCCGCCTCTCCTGAGAGGTAGTGGCACCCAAAGAATCGCGCCGGGGTGCGCAAAAAATGCACCGAGACAGCAAAAAATATATCTGGTCTCCAAAAAGTCGTACTGGGTTGCAAAAATCGCAACGGAACCTGACAAAAATGACGCCGGAGCCCCGCAAATCGTAATAATGGCCCACAAGAATCGCGTGGGCCACCCAAAACGTTTCCTTGCTTCGAAAAAAGTGTCGGGCTACAACAATCCCGCAAGCGCCCAAAATATTGCACCAGAACACGAAAAAGGGGACCGGGCCCCGAAAATGATGCCCGGACCCGGAAAAACAACCCAAGTTTCGAAAAATTAAAAAGAGCTCCCAAGAAATCACCCTGGAGCTATCTAAGATCGCCCTAGTTCCAAATCTTCCGTCGGGGTTCCGAAAATCACTTAGGATCCCGAAAATAACGTGCCGGGGCCCCGAACAAAAATCGCACCCGGCTCCGAAAACCGCGCAGGCACCCCAAATACCGCGCCGGGACCAGAAACAATCTGGCTGGAGCCCCCCAAAATCGTACTAGACAAATCATTATGTCTGGGACCAACACATTGCGTAGCGGGAACAATTGCGCCGGTGCCGCGAATAAATTTAAGGGTTTTGTCCATCACCACCATCATCACCAAGCCCAAGACGGTCAGGCGAAGCTTATACATAGGGACGCTTAGCGCTTAGTATAGGGAAGCTTAACGGGACGAGTTTGTCGGAAGCTCCTCATAACATTGTCCCACATGACGCATGCGATCCCAAACGCCACGCTAAAGAACATCGTAGAGGCCTTAGTGTTGTCTATAGTGCGATATTGTATAGCCGTGTATGGCTCGTGTGCAAATACCCAGGTGCATCGTGTGCAAAAGATCGTGAACTTCTTTGCGCGAGTCGTGACTTGCAGGAGACGACATGACCACATGTCAGATACTGTGAAATAATTCAGGTGGTTGACTGTCTAGCAGCTCATCGATTATCACACAGTGTGTGCTGTGTAGACTATCATTACAACCGGCCAGTCTGGCTGCGTCCATCGTACGATCGGGCAGCGTGCCAGCCAGAGACATGTACACAACACGAGACACGCAGATCACAGGGCACTTCCAAACATCCGCACAGAAGCGAGGAGGCGCCGTCTGTTAGCGAGGAATAGACATGCTGAATGGGCTCGGGATGGATCCACTATCACCGGCTTTTCGAGCCAATCGGAGGCGTGCTGTTGATTCGCAATAGTCGGCCTGATACGGGCCGGTGTGGTACCTGATTATCATGGTTGTGTGTGTGTTGCGATGGCGTTTAGATTGCTTGATTAAAAAAATATATCATGATGTGCATGAATGAAAAAGTACCAATGTAGTGGATTTTACACGAATGCATCAACTTATCTATCCTAAAACCTATTTTCATAATTTCCTATGTAATTTCCAGGATAATTTCCTAATATTTTCTCAAGGTTTGATGTGCTTGGTACTGACTTTGGGCAGCGTACTCTTCTACCCCCTCATGTACCCCTTTCACCTAAAACGAACGCCGCTCAGTTGTTCAAACATTTTAATATTTCGTAAAAACACGATGCATTTATCTTATCCTTCACCACTGATGCTTGGTGCACATACAACTACGGCACAAGAAGTTTCCATCTCGCTAATGATGTGAACAACTTTTCCGTATGCAATTCGCCACACCGTAGCGAAGAAACACATGATGCCAAGGCAGTGGCGTACCGAAGGGAGGGGGGAGGGGGGCATTGAGGGCAGTTTCCCTCTGAGATATTGTGAGTCCCCAAGAATCGCGCCGGGGTTCGGAAAAATTGCGCCAGGCTCCTTAAAAACCACGCTGGGCCCCCCAAAATCGCCCAGGGCCCCTAAAATACATTGTGGATCCCAAAATATTCCCACAGGGGCCCATGAAAATGACGCCGTGGGCCCTAAAAACGCATTGGGACCCTATAAATATCATTGGGGCTCAAAAAAGTCGCGCGGGTTTCCTTGAAAATGACGCTGGTGGCCCGAAAAATCGCACAGTGGCCCACAAAATCACACTGGGAGCCTAACAAGTCACGCAGTGTCCCGCGAAATGACACTGGACTCACAAAATTGCATCAAGGGCCATGCAAATCACATTGGCCCCCCCACCCAAAAAAATTGTCCCGAGCCCATAAGAATGACTCCGAGAGCTCCAGAAAGTGGGACCGGGACACATGAAAATATCGCTGGGCCCCAAAGCATTTGCACCGGGACCCCGAAAAGTCGCACCGTGGCCCCCAAAAATCACAATGTCGGACCGGAATCCTTGAAAATCACGCTGGGCCCAAAAGACGGTCCAGGCCCCTGAAAATCGTGCTGGAGCCAAAAACGTTGGGCCGGGTACCCTGAAAATCGCGTTAGTGCCCTCAAAGTCGGACCGGGCCCCTGAAAATCACACTGGGGGTAAAAAAAAGTCGTGCCGGGGTTCTTGAAAATCACGACGGTATCCCCAAAAGATCGAGCCTGTGCCTGAAAATCACGCTGGGCCTGGGGGTACCAAAAAGTCGCGCCCGGACCCCTGAAAATCACGCTAGGGGCTCGGCAGGAGCACCGGAAGAAGTCGCGCCCAAGAAGTCTCATCGGGACCACCAAAAAAAAAATGAAGCTGGCGCAACCAAAGCACAGTCCGGACACGGAAAATCACTCTGGGGCCCCCAACAATCGCTCCAAAAGCCTCCAAAACGGGTTGGCTCCCAAAAACCTGTCGAGGCCACTCAAACTTGCGCTAGGGATCCCAACAAATGACGAGGCCAAAAAAGTCGCACTTAGAGCCAAAAAAAGTTTTGTCGCTGCCCTTCAAAATCACATTGGAGGTAGGAAAAGTCGCGCCGGAGCCCCACAAATCGCAGCTGGCTTTCCCAAAGTCAATGCCTACACGGAATATTACTCTGCGGCTACAAACATTGCGTCAAAGACCCTAAAAAAACACGTAGGGCCGCAGAAAAGATGCGTGTTGGGGCACCGAAAACAAATGCACCTGGAGCCCGAAGAATCGTACCGGGGCTCAACAATATTGGGCAGGGGGCTTCCAAAATAGAACTCGACAGCAACAAATCACAATCGAATCGACGAATGGACCCGATCACCGGAAAACTCAAAACAGGTTCTGAAAGACAGTTCTCCGAAGAACCTTTCTACTCTGAAGGGTGCAATCGGCTGATAAAAAAAAACTCGTTGAGCAGCCGCGGGGGTCACCAGACAGGCAAATCCCCCCCCCCCCCTCCTGAACGGGTGGGCTCCCAAGAATCGCGCCGAGGTTCCCAAAAATCGCTCTAGGGCCAGATAAATTCGCATCGAAGCTCCCAGAATTCACGTAGGGACTCGGGAGGTCTAAATAAATGCAGCGGGCACCAAAAAAAATGTTCGCGCCGGGCCCGAAAATTTGCACCGGGGCCCGCGAAAATCGTGCTGGGGCCTAGCCAAGTACAACTCACCCCGCAGCCTCGCGCCGACCCTCCCAAATATCGCGCTTGGGACCCAAAATTCCGGTCGGTAGTCCCAGAGATTCTGGTCCGGGTATCAAAAATTCCCCTTGGGACTCCAAAAAATGGCGTTGATAGCCCCAATATAAGCACAACTTCGCCAAAAAAAATCGCATCGGCACCCGACACAAAAAATTAAAACCTGAGCCCTCCAAAATAAGGGGATATTCCGAAAAGTAATTTACTACCGAACATATCGCCAGACGCCTTCAAAAATTCCGTACGGCCTCGATAAAAACGCACCAGAGCTCGAAAAATAGCGGCGGGACACACAAATATGGCGCCGGGGACCAAAAAAAACAGGCCGGGACTCGGGCATTACAAATCGGAAGTCACCAACAAATGCGTCGAGCCCAGAAAACTGGCGGCGGGTCCCCCTGAATCATGCCCCTGGGCCTGAAAAGTCGCGCTGGGACTGCGAGAAATTACACCGGAGCCACAAAATTCGTGTTGGGGTCCGGAAAATGTGCGTCAGGAGCCCCAAATAAACACACAAGGACCCTAAGAGCACAACGGAAGGTCGAAGATGCACCGCACCCTCCAAAGCGTACCGAGTCTCGCAAAAAGCGGCAGGTCATGCGTTGCAGCTCTAAATAAGCACACCGGGAGCTCTAAAAAAAACAACGGAGGCCCTCAAAGCACACCGGGGCCATGAGACCGCATGTGGGCCTCAAAAACCGACTGGGCTCTCAAAAAGCGAAATGGTCCTAAGAATTTAACACAAAAAAACACCGGGCACTAAATACACACATCGCGGTCTTCGCAAACGCGCCGGTGCCTCAAAAATACCGTCGGAGCACAAAATGACAACAAAACTATTTAAAAAAAAGTCGGGGGTCTCAGAAATTTGCCGGGCCCCTAACAAAAGTTGGTTAGAACCCTAAAACACACCTGTAGATGAAGAAAAACCCAACGTGTCCAAAATAGAACGCCTAACTAGGGCCCGGGCTTCATAGTCAATCTGTGAGCGTATTTAACCAATGAGATGAAGTGCATCAAAGCTCAGCGGGTATACGGATTTCTTAACCACCAGAAAATGTGGGAAGAAGAGAGCTAATCATCGAATTGAAGTAATATAATTTTCCCAGCGATCCCCCTATACGAAGCATTCCACACGCCAAATATGGTACAAGTCTATCATGTGGCAGCAATTAGCAAACCGTAGGGAGGCCTAGCGAAACAGGGGAATCGCACGAAGTGTGGCGAATGCGCCCAATGTGTAAGGCAGGTGTACACGTGCACGAACGTTGGTGTTCGGCGACCGGGCGTTATTAACTGGAATGCCTAAACTTGGAAAATTTTACGCTTTTAATTTATTTGCGCAGGTGTGATTTCAGCAGTGTGAGGTGACTCATCAAGGGATACCAAAATACAAACATTCGGACCGGATGGGGAGTTTGAACCAGGGGTTGAAATCCGGTGACTCAGAAACAATGGTGTCTGATTAGGCCCCCTTCACAGGGTAATTAGGTTGGTCACTAATCATTATATTTCTTTAAAATGGTCCCTTTTAAAGATAGTGATCGAAATCCGGGGACCTTTTTAAATGGGGGTAGGTGGGCTCCCTCCAAATCCGTTTGTCCCCTCCGTAGCTCAAATTTTACGTACGTCACGGTGCCAAGGCATGGTTATGGTACTTTTATGATATTTCTTTGGGTTGAGCACACGCACAAAGCTATCGGTCTAGCCAGATATTGGTCAAGGCAAGGACAGCTCGTACGAGGGAGTGTGGGGGGACTGCAACATGCCCCCAGATATTGCACATGTCCCCGGAATTACCCCACAATATGTTGACAAGGGCCAATGCTGTTTTTGTTTATATTTAAAATCGAATGCTCTGAAGGGGTCCCATCTCATTTTAGCCTCATGTTCTATAAGTTGCTGTATTTTGCTAAAATCCACCAACCTACGTGCTCACGGATCTATCAGTTCATAACTGAGAAGGCCTGAGGTGATCTTTGGACGAAATTAAACATGATGTTGCATTTTTATAATTCAGAGGATTAAAAAGTGTATGATATCTTGTGCTTAGCTGGCCCCAGTTGAGGATGGTGGTCACCACGGAGCTTAGCTGCCGCCAGTGGGGTGTATGTGATCCGTGTTATGATCAGATGTACGGTAGGCTTGGATAGAATATTCATTTATGTACATGGTATTGTTATTTCTTGAAATATTTCGCGAAATTCCCTTAGTTTGATATTCAGTGAGCACACGACGACCTCTGTAGGTCTCAGCTTGCAATTCCTCGCAGAATGCTTGTCATCACAAATGTAACGCCTAATGAGGCACACATGATGCAAGTTTGGGGAAAATCTCAGGGGTCGTGATTTTGATCATCCATAGAGTCCCATGTTGCGGGACTCTACGGGAATTTGCCTACGGGAAATTAACCATTAAGTGAAAAAAAATAAAATTTGTGATGCCTTTTTACCTGTCGACCAGACCTTGCTTGGGGTACCGTGTTATTAGTTCCGTGTTATGATCAGATATACGGGATGTTTGAATTTGCCAACCATTGCTTGCTTGGGATACCGTGTGATTGGTTCTGTGTGATGATTAGCGGTGTCGGATGCTTGCCTAGAACATCATTCTACACGTCGTGGTACATTCATGAACATTTTGATCTCTGGAGGTCAGGAGACGTTATTCCCCATGAAACGCTATGGTGCGGTGTTCAGAAGCCTATCCTATATCGATGTGCAATACTCGGTGGAAATTAAAGGGGTCGTCGATTTATATTCAATATGAATATCGAACTCATGCCAACTTTATGCACGTTCTCAATGTTGGCTTGGCCCCCAATAATTTCAACTTTTAACATGAGACACTGTGGGGTGTGCTCTCCAATCTATTTGGTTTCGCCCATTGCCTTCAATGTATTTGTCCCCACACCATCATTGTCAGAAATCAACACCAGTAGTTGTGGTGTGCACGCAATCTCCCCACTAGGAGGAGCGCCTTGGACTGAACATTTTGCTGAGCGGGGGAGAGGGGCCACATTTTCCACCAGGAGGGACGCCCCATCTCCATCATGGGCGCCTTTCGGGGTGCGAAGGAGGATGGGCGGGGGGTGGAGGCTTCTCCCTTTCCCTCCCTTGAGTCAGATCCTGCATACAGCTATTGAGGGCCATTCGATTTCAAGAAACGCCTCCAGCTTAAAGGGGCCCCTCCAGCCTCAACGGTCCCTCTAGCTCCCAGGGACCCCTCCTCTTCCCAACCAGGCTTCGAAAATACCATGGACTCCTCCATCGAGCTCAAAGAGGTCCATACATCAGCTACCAGGGGCCCTGGACATCCAAAGCTCCCCAAAAGGGATTGAAAGGGGCCTTTGGACGTTTGAGGCCCTGAGCAATTAGGAGCCCGTAGAATATTTAATGTCCCATGTCATCTGAAGAGCGCGGTGTAATCATGAAAAGGTCTGTCGTCAGGAAAAAAGCACACCAAACCCTCCGGGGTTCGTGGGGAGGGGGAATCGATCGCCCCAGCGATCCCCATCCCCATTATCTTTGCCATGGTACTGCGCAAGGTTAACCAAGTCATTCAAAAGACCTCAAGTAAATTTGACAAAGGGAAAAGTCAAAGGGACGAACTTTCCGTCGTTACAAATTGACACGTTTGTTTCTCACGTAATGCTTTGCCTTCCCATCTCCAAAGCTGTTCGGTGGACAACTTGGTTTTGGGGTGCTTGGTAGCCAAAATTTAGCACAAAAAACAAAAACATTTCCAGCGGCATGATTTCCATGGGAGATATCCAATTAGTCATGAAACATTAGTCGCATATATTTATTTATAGATAGACGTTTATTTCGTCGAAGCAACACCCTTGTTACAGAATATCTGATGTTCCCAAAATATGTAAATGGATGCCATTCTCTAAATAAAGCGACTTTCAAAGGGGAGGGGTGAATTCCGGAGTAAGGTACTCACTTTATGCACCAGTCGTCATGCAAAGTAAATCCACTACGTGCCTCCTTCAACCCTCTCAAGTCCTGCATTCCTAGTAGCGTTAAATTTGGATAAATATAAGTAACCGGTCTGACAGAAACATGCCCGATTATTTCATCGAAGGAGCAATGAAAATGTCGCCATCCTTGCTCGTAGCGATTTAAAAAAATGAAATCGTGAACTACCATGCTTACCTATGACGACAATACGATAATCCCGATGTTGGAATCGAATGTTGGGGAGGAATTCTCGCAGTGACAAAAGCGAGGCAAGACTGCGCGACGCGTCTGCACAGTGACGATAATCGGCCAGTGACATTCTGAGAGTTGCCTGCGAGGCTGAGCTGGGTGGCCAGGTCTGGCCGCTCCCTCGCGCTTGGCTGTGCGACCCCAGCGACTGAACCGCGCTAACCTTGGCTCTTCAAGGCCCCGGGTCAAAGCACCGCCTTGATTCCTGGATCACTGTACCGGTCGCCATGACGGCTCCAGCCCTACCACGTAATGGATTTTCTCTGGGCGCGCCGCTGGCCGCAGCCGGTTCCATCGCTCATGATATTTGGCCGCTAATGCTATACATACCTCTTTCATTGCTGTCGGCAATTTATGCACTCGGCTGGAATGCTACTGCGCCGTTCTGTCGGCTACAGGAAGCTAATGAACTTGCCAATTACTTAAGACTGTGTGCTAAAACACGATCCTGACTATTGGTACAATACAGCACGGCGGTGGGCGGCGGCAGTGGCAACGGCAGCGGAAGAAGCCGCAGCACGACTTCCTAAACGACTTCTCTCGACTTCCCGTTGCAGTTTACGAGACGGGGCCACACACGGGGCAGAGGCTCCAGACGGCGGTGAGGCGACACCGCCGACTCCAGCCCGACCAGAAAGCCACGCTGGCATGCATGTGGCGCCGCAGCGTCACGTGACCCGCTCATGGCGCAACCGTGCCGATCATGTGACTGGCGTGACGTCACGATGACGCCGCCGGGTCATTGGCAGCCGGGCCCGCCGCAAGGTCGCCGGTTTGTTGGTCTCTCCGGCGCCGGCGGCGGTCCCAGCTCGACTGACCTCGATGCCGGCCGGGCGGGCGACACGACCTGCTCGCCTGCTCGCTTCCACCTGCTCGCGGGCTGCGCTGCTGCTGCTGTCGGCCGGCAGCCGGCAGCGACGTCAAAGAGGCCGCTGCACCCTGCTCGTCGGTCCTGCGTGCCGGCGGCCAGCCGGCGGTGGCGTTGACGCTGGCGGGGCCAGGTCAGGGGGCGGCCGCCGGCTGCGGCGCAGAAGCTGCAGCGCATTGTGTCGGTGAGTGAGTCAGCAGCGGGGCTCCGCGAGCGGCCGCCGCCGCGCCGCGACTCGCCAGTCAGCGCCTGCCGGCTGACGCCGCGCGGTAGTGGGTGGAGGCGCCGGCGCTCGCGACGACGCGGTAAGTGGTACGGAGCCTGTCGTGCAAGACATGCAGTCTCCCCCCTGTGCAGTCTCCCCTCTGCGCTGTCGTCCATATCCGGCTTGATGTCCGTTCAGCAATGGTGTGAGACCTAGTGCATTTCAGGACAGTTGTGAATGCCCAAACTGGCCTTTGTTACGAAAAAAATGTCAGGCATGGAATCTGCATTAAAATGTGCCTGATGCGTACAAAAATAACTCCGAGCGAAGTAACGTGACAAAAGTGAAACGTGTCGGAGCATTGAGGTTGTTGGGAGCATAAAATGCTAATATTTTTTAAAAGAAATGGTGAAAACCCTCATCACAGACAAATTTGTTCCACTTCAATCATGCTTGCATGCAGAGGCGCAGCCATCTGGGGCTCGGTGGCCCGACCCATCACTCTCCCGTAATAAAAAAAATACACTGGATCAAACACGAAATTGTCGTATTTGCACGACGTCAAACGATATATTTTCGGCTCGCAAAGCGTTCCGAAAGTGATCTTGGCAAAACGACATTTTTGGGCGGGCCCACCCTTTGGAAAATCCTGGCTGTGTCCCTGTTTGTTTAACTAACAACTGCAGCTATACTCGTTTTCTCCCTTTCAAGTTAAAACATTATCTGGCACCAACGAATACATGAGCTAGGCACACTTCCGGTTCCACGGAAGTGCTTGCTCAGTGCTTGCTCAACTTGAAAGATGCATGTTCTACCCCAACACCATTGAAGGCAGGAGTGGTAATACCGGGAGAATGTGGGCTATTGGGGGGCATGTGTCGCTCATCCCATCGACCTTGTCCCAGTACCCGCTGCTGAGTGGGGTGAACAGGTGTTTAGTGGAAATAGCACAGGTGTTTAGCCAGGTGTAGACCAGAGCCTATATTGGCTACGACATGAGCTACTGTGAGCGTTATAAAACAGGAATGATCAATTAGTGGATAATTAGAAGATTGATTGCTCGAATTGGTGTGGATGTTGACTCATAGGACATTATTAATATGAGGGATGCTTTAAAAAAACTGCCTAACACGTGCAAACGTATGCGATTATCCAACCATGGAATTGTCCAATGTCGTGAATAATTATGCTTCAAAAACCTTCAAAATTATGCTTCAAAAACCTTCAATTACCTGCCTAACACGTGCAAACGTATGTGATTATCCACCCATGGAATTTCCCAATGTCTTCAATAATTATGCTTCAATATCATTGTGCTTTGACCATTGAGGCTACTGTCAAGAGCGATTTATTATCTTGTTCAGGTCGTTACGCTAAGGTCCCTGCAAACAAATTGCCGTACAAATCTGGTACTGGAAGTGGTGGCTGACTTTGTAAGTGATTGATGATGTTCATGCGCTTGGCATCCACAACTCTGTGGTTTCCGGCTCGTCATAATTCCAATGGTTAAATTATAGAAGCGACGGCACTGTTGCCAACTTCTACAGCCCTAGACATCAGAGTCTGATGTCTGATGATCAGACATCACCAAATTGTCTATGTTGTGGGAACTCGCAAACCATGTTAAGACATTTGGTCACCCCTGATAGCGGACATGTGCACTGTGCAGCTCTGTCAGCTTGTGTCAGCTTGTGCCAGCTTGTCTGTCAGCTCAGTGTGGAGGTCGCTGGACGCACTGTGCAAGGATGGCATGCATTTGTTCATGGATGCTCTTCCGTTCCCTAGTTTGAACAGTGTGTTGAACGCACAATGAATGGGAGGAAACACGGAATACTCGAGTAGCCTTCATGGCTGTGCTTCCTCCGGCGGTGACCACGTATTCACACAGTACGGCCAGTGTCCAACCCACTTCACGACGACACTCCTGTCAAGTGGCTTTTTCTTCTCGTTTGCTCCCACCTGGCATTAGTGGCGGCAGCGTACTTTTGCTCTCGACGCCCGCCGGACTCGGCTTTTCCACTCTAAGCCCGTCGCACGCGGCTTTTGCTCTCGACGCCCGCCGGACTCGGCTTTTCCTCTCTAAGCCCGCCGCACTCGGCTTTTGCTGCCGAAGCCCGCCACACTCGGCTTTTGCTGCCGAAGCCCGCCACACTCGGCTTTTGCTGTCGAAGCCCGCCACACTCGGCTTTTGCTGTCTAAGCCTGCCGCACTCGGCTTTTGTTGTCTAAGCCTGCCCACTAGGCTTTTCATCGCGTGGCAAAAACTGGTTTGCCAGTTGGTCGATGTGGTGGCGATTACGGGCTGACGTGTCGTTTGCCAAGCGTCGTATTGTGAGCACCGTCACATTCCTGGGTACGTGGCGGCGTCGGCAGACATGACCAGCTGTTGGAAAATCACTATGGCCTGAAACCCGCAAAGCGACACAGCTGTCCAAACATTAATTGATTTTGCCTCCCTAGCAGGACTTCACGCCATGCGTACTGTGCACTACCTCCTGGCCACTGGCGTGCAGGAGCTGCTGTGGAGGCCATTGTCAAACTGTGCGACGTACTTACCCTCCCGTACTGCGAACATATCGCCCGGACGGCTCCATGCCCATGTCGGTGTGGTAATGCCGATATGATGCTGATCTGGCTCATGGTTTTTATGTACACCATTGTTCTTTAACTAGAAGATCCCAGTTACCGTGGACGAACGATTAGGAAGATCGTGACATTGCCAGGTGTTTTGCGGTGTGCTGTATGCTGTGTTTTGTGAGGATGAAAATAAGGATGGAATTATCCACGAAGGAAGTCTCAGAAATGACTCGGAAACGATCAAGGACGACTGGTCTGGGTATTTACCGCTCCGAAGCGTTCCCGTGCAAGCACTCGTTTGCTGGTGTTGTGCAAAAACGAACATGCAACAGCAAAGCAGCATCGGCTATCCGAAAAAAAAGGAGACTGGAAACGGCTGACAAGCTTCTGCCGCTCTCGTATCTCAACATTGAAAGATGTCGTCCGAGACATGTACAAAGCAACAGACAACACATGCATGACTCACGTGCACACACCCCAGGAAGCAGCCAGCCTGAGTCCAAGATACTGCGCCGTCGATCTCTGCCACATAGCTTTCCTCATGCACCTCGCTGCCGTTCGCAGACTACTATCTTATGTTACCCGTCGGGAGCTGATATCGGCGCCATTTTGGGACGGTCAGGTGTTCGTGCTCCAAGGAAGAGCCTACTTCGTGTGATGCACTTCGCGGCTGCTGTGCGGCCTGTTTCGGCCCATTGACACTGCAATATGTGTGACCTGAGCTGTCGGCCAGGCATCGAAGTCCGTTGTTCGAAATGTGATATGAAGAGAAGATAATTGACAACGGGGAGCTCAGGGCAAGGTCCCAGCCTACTAACTATGCTATGCTGGCTACGTTAGCCTGCCCTAGGACTGGGAGACCCGGTGGCGCCGCGGCCATTGCAGGGGGAGGCGGATGTGTGCTGCTGTCTGCGTCACAGCGCGCCCCAGAGGCTACCGCTCCCCTAGCTGATACTGCAGGCACTTTGACCGTTGCGCTGGCGTCTAGTATTCGCAGGAAAGTTTCCAACCATCGTGACAATTTGGACTGTCGCGTTGGTGGCTGCCCGTTGCAGGATACTTTCCAACCATTGCGGCATCCGTCCGAGCGACGCAGGAGCCGCTGACCATCCCCGCCCATGTTCGGTCTCTGGACCATCTCTCAAGAACGTCCTACTATGGCTGGAAGAAAATCAGGTTCACTGCATTTCTTTTCATGTATTTCGGGTTTCGGGACTACTCAAATATTTCGACGTGGCGATGCTATAGGTTCGCTCCGTACTCACGGTGGCGATTATGTCGCATCAGAGCTCAGGAGTGCCTGTCGCACATGAACGAAGGTGGACGCCGGGGAAGCATGGGAATTTGGTGCCATTGCTGTTGAAAGGATAGCTCCTTGGGTGTCACCAAAGCGGGCGCCATGGGACGCGTCCTCCACACTCTGTGGAGCTGAGCATTCAGGCTGCTGTGGTACACGGAAGAAACTGACCGGAGAAAACCCTCGCCCCTCCCTTATCAAAACTCCGTGGCAGTACCAATGGATAGATAATACCAATATTTGCATTACGTGACACTATGCGGGCGCTGCATCACCAGAACGCGCCTAAAAGTCCCAGCCCCAATATCCCCCGACCATATTACTTTGGCGGGGCCCATCGGGGAAGGGTGTCAAACCGGGCGATTGAGCTCAAGAAAGGTGTCGCGAGAACACCAGAAAACAGCGCCTGAAAGCTCGGCATGACCGATGGTGCGACCTTTGCGTATGTTTGTGTGTAACGTTGGCTGGTCACGCTCGGTCATTGAGCTTTAGCGTCACTTGTGAAGCATGTTTGACGCATCTCTGCTGCACTCGTAATTTTTACTTGTTGTTTTGCAGCTATCGTTCACAGATGATTGACATGTGCTGTGGTTTAGATGTCCTCCCATCACACTGTCTGATCGGCAAACTTTTAGCGTCAAATGAGGCCAATAGCCCCCATTGAACTGGAATGACCTTGTTTTGCTCAATGTATTCTGGGCCATTTCCATGATCTGAATTGTAATTCAGCGACGACGTTTACCAGTACGAGTTGCAGAGAAGTCATTTGCAAGCCAGTTTGGCACCAACTTAGAGTGTTTGACCTGACCTGGCCCGTTAACCATGCGCGTTATAAATAAGATCAGATGCACCATAGAAAGTCACTGGTTGGCTAATGTATTCAAATGGGATACAAAATGGATTCCATCGGATTTGCTTGCGACGCGCACCGCGCTTGTTTTGTGGCCAGCCGCCCTATCCCAGTTCGGGGCCAAATGATGGGGAATGGCATAACACGCTCGGTAGACGAGGGCTTAACATCGGACCACCACCACTACCACCACCACCAGATTGGGCCATGGAATGAGGCTAACTTGCCACGACAATTGATACTGCATGCTCAATCATGTGTACGGACATGGCTTCAGCTAATACGCATGGTGTCGCAAGGGGTTGCACAATGGCATAGCACAGCCTTGATATTCTCTCACAGCGAGGCTCATGAGCGGCGCAGTCGCCCGCTCATTTACTCTGGTTAATCGTTCCATTGCTTTTGATCATCTTCGAAGGTCGATGTAAAGGCCTGCGCGTGCCGTCAGAGGAGAGATTACTCGCGCTTGGAAGGCAGTTGAAGGCTAGACAATCGGCGCTGGCGATAACAAAGGAGTTCCCATGCTGGGCGGGTTCCGGCGCCTGAGGGACGTCGCTGGGATGTTTCATGTGGTTCCGATACACGGACGGCTGGGATGTTTCATGTGGTTCCGATACACGGACGTCGCTGGGATGTTTCATGTGGTTCCGATACACGGACGGCTGGGATGTTTCATGTGATTCCGATACACGGACGTCGCTGGGATGTTTCATGTGGTTCCGATACACGGACGGCTGAGATGTTTCATGTGGTTCCGATACACGGACGGCTGGGATGTTTCATGTGGTTCCGATACACGGACGACTGTGATGTTTCATGTGATTCCGATACACGGACGTCGCTGGGATGTTTCATGTGGTTCCGATACACGGACGGCTGGGATGTTTCATGTGGTTCCGATACACGGACGGCTGGGATGTTTCATGTGGTTCCGATACACGGACGTCGCTGGGATGTTTCATGTGGTTCCGATACACGGACGGCTGGGATGTTTCATGTGGTTCCGATACACGGACGCTTCGCATCGGCGTCAAACCAGCGCATTCAGTGATATTGCTATTCTTGCGTACTCAGCAGCGATGTCATCGGTGCTGTCAGACTTTACCGCAAATTTCATGACGGATATGCCACGCTGCTTCGCTCCCGTCGCCTTTCAAATGAGGCCCGTATTGCACTCGGGGTGTGTCGTTCCTGCGATATCGCCGAAATGTGGTGCGCTCAATTCCGCTAACGGGTGATCAGTTGATTTATGGATAACATTTCACATTCCACAGCTCCCACAAATCCATGTTTTGGCATACCGCTTTCTGGGAGGAAGCATTGAGATATTCCACGTGTCTTGGCACAAATGGGTTTGACAGGCTTGATTATCCAGTCGCCATAGCTACTTTGAACAAACAAGTAGTGGGAACTTTGGTGGCGAAATTTAGATAGATAGATATATAGATAGATAGATAGATAGATAGATAGATAGATAGATAGATAGATAGATAGATAGATAGATAGATAGATAGATAGATAGATAGATAGATAGATAGATAGATAGATAGATAGATAGATAGATAGATAGATAGATAGATAGATAGATAGATAGATAGATAGATAGATAGATAGATAGATAGATAGATAGATAGATAGATAGATAGATAGATAGATAGATAGATAGATAGATAGATAGATAGATAGATAGATAGATAGATAGATAGATAGATAGATAGATAGATAGAAGAAAAAAAAAAAAAAAAAAAAAAAAAAAAAAAAAAAAAAAAAAAAAAAAAGAGAGAGAGAGAGAGAGAGAGAGAGAGAGAGAGAGAGAGAGAGAGAGAGAGAGAGAGAGAGAGAGAGAGAGAGAGAGAGAGAGAGAGAGAGAGAGAGAGAGAGAGAGAGAGAGAGAGAGAGAGAGAGAGAGAGAGAGAGAGAGAGAGAGAGAAAAGAAAACTTCTCCGAAAATCGTGATTTGCGGTCATTTTCAGGCTATTAGCATTGGTGGATCAACCAATTACAACATCATGCCGAATATTTAGCTCAAGGGAACGACAGAACATGGCAGTAAAGGAAAGTCCTCCCGTACAAACGTAATTATGAATGACCGGCTGAAACGTAGCTTGATCTGTGCCGCTAAGAACAAGGTAGGGCTACGACTGCTATCTCACCGTGTCGGCATATGCCAGAGCTACGTGCACGTATGACTTAAAGAAGCTGGAGTCAAATATAGACAGATGATGAAGGCTCCACAGGCCACAGAGAAACAAGCAGAGGTCCACAAAGTTCGGGTTCGGCAGTTGGTCTGAGGACTATCGAAGGCTCGTGGCGAAAAGGATATCGTCATGGATGATGAAAGCTACTTGACGTGTGTGGGATCCGAAGTGCCTAGCAATGCTGGCTTTTATACTGGTCCTGGGCGAGACGCACGATATAAGACCAAATGTCGCACCATCGGAAATTTCCCGAGAAAACTGTTGGGTGTGAGTAGCGATCTTACCCAACGGTGTGTCACGTGCGGCCATCCTCCGAAGTCGGGCCTAATGATCTGCGGTGACACCTGCTGAAAAGAGTGCTTGGAAAAGTGCAGTTTCCCTACATTGAAAACATTATCCAGCTGGAGAATACTGCTTCTGGCCGGATCTGGCAGTGGCCCAATACTGCTTCTGGCCGGATCTGGCAGTGGCCCAATACTGCTTCTGGCCGGATCTGACAGTGGCCCAATACGCTGGAAGTACCCTGGAACAGCTGGAGGAGCATGAAATCAACTACGTATCCAGATATGAAGCCCCTCCTAATCTAACTGCGCCCCGGTCAGGTCTCGGGGCCGAGTCAAACAACAAGTGTGCAGAGATGGATGGCAGGCCACATCGAGGTCTTGGGGCCGAGTCAAACAACAAGTGTGCAGAGATGGATGGCAGGCCACTTCGGACCTTCAGTTGAAGTGCCGAATCGGTCTCATCAAGTCGATTGATAACCAAGTCGCACCACCACTCGTGGGCGGGTTGGGTCATCGCGTCCGCGCTTCAGCTCGCGTGGAGGTGAGCAGTGCCATGCACTAGTGTGCATACTAATGCCAATATTGTCCTATACGATCGTGCGAAGTTGTGCTGTAATGCATCCCAGTATGCTTATTCCGGAAGCATTTACATCTTGTCCAGAAATTCAACCGATCACCCGTTATTCGAGGTTCCACTCTGGTCAGAGGCGGGTCTAGACATTTTTTCCTGGAGGAGGCACAGAGTTCCTGAATGGACGTCATTCGTTGAGCGATGGTGGGAGTGGGGTGCACTCAAGCATACTAAAGGGACACATTTGACTGAAACATCCTTTGAGTGGGGGTGGGGCGCCAGTTTTCCATGGACTCGCATGGCCCCAGTCCCTCACCTCCTGCAGCCGCCCCCGACTCTGGCACGGTCTCGCCTGTTCTGGCCTAAAATGATTCCATACTGCATTTCCGAATTTTGTATGTTGCACGGAGTCGACTCCGCCGTAAGCACATTGGAGAAACAGGACTGAAATGGTCAGGAGCAACCGTGCTGGTTGAATCATTACTGTTCAATTTATATCATCAACCAGAAACATCCTTTGCTCGTGGCCCAATATTACAACATGAATTTGTGCAGCACGGTACGAAGTGCCACACATTCACAAACTGATATATATATATATATATATATATATATATATATATATATATATATATATATATATATATATATATGTATATATATATATATATATATATATATATATGTATATATATATGTATATATATGTATATATATATATATATATATATATATATATATATATATATATATATATATATATATATATATATATATATATATATATATATATATATATATATATATATATATATATATATATATATATATATATATATATATATATATATATATATATATATATATATATATATTTTATATGTATATATATGTATATATATGTGTATATATATGTATATATATATATATATCTATTTATATATATATATATATATATATATATATATATATATATATATATATATATATATTGATATATTGATGCATTTATTTGTATTCCATCTGCCTGGAACAGAAATCCTGCACGCTGCGAATGTACAGCTCCAATCTGGCGTACGCCATAACGTTGTAATTTGCCAGAGCAGCTTTGCTGGTAATCTTCGTCCTATGTGACTGCGGCTTGGGGCTGTCTCTCCGGTTGCACGCCGTAGTACACGGCTGGCATCTGCAGGTGCCAAGATCAGCCAGTCGGAGCAGATTTCCGGCTATTTTTCTTAATTTACCAACTCCCTGACCATGCGAGTATTTTTGCCACGCGAGCGTAACAAATCATTGACTGTGGGATGTCGGAGGGCGGCGTCTGCGGGACGGTCCAGGGGATATTGGTGTTGGTGGACTGGGCGGGCGAGCCTGTTGTGAGGTCTGGGAGATCGGGCGGCGGTGTGACAGGGCTCAAGAGCGCAGTGCCATCCACCTGTCCGCCAGTGATGCTCTGGCTGCAATGTTCCGCTTGCCTGCAATATTGTCTAATCATCAGAACATCAGAGTAAATTCCTGTGGAATCGGCTTATTTTTAAACCGTTGAAATTGCAATCTGCTTAGCTCACCGGAGCTGGGCACTAAATGATGCATTTTGAAGGAAGTCTGTGCGCCTAAAGCCCAAATAACCAACCAAGTCACGAAAGTGGGATAACTTGCAGGACTATGAGATCCAGGGATACAATATGTTTTCATGCAATAGGGGTCCAGCAGTGAGAGGGGTTGGTGTATTGCTGTATGTGAATAGCTTATACAGTTCTCAAAAAGTAGCAGATGGGGTAAAAAATGTGTCTGTGGAGTCCATTTGGCTTGATGTTGCTGTCGGAAAAGGCAACAGCAATAAACTGAGGATAGGAGCTTTGTATCCATCAGGAACCTTGCCACATTCTCAGCAACTGGAGCTCGATAAAGTGATTTGTGAGGAAATCAGTAGAAACTTTCAGAGGAAATGCCTTATTCTTGATGACTTTAATCTAAAAGGATATGAAAATGTTGGTGTTGGCTCCCCATCATGTAAACTGTTTAGGAAATGCCTTGAAGAGGACTTGTTCTTACACCAGTTTGTAACGGAACTGACCAGGCAGGGCTCATTCTTGGACCTTGTCTTCTCAGATTTAAGTGATTTAGTTCAAGACTTGACTGTAGGAGAAACTCTGGGAAGAAGTGACCATAACATAGCAAGATTCAAGGCACAGGTAGCAGGGACAATCAAGGATAATTTGGCAAAGATTCCAAATTTTAACAGGGCAGACTTTGACTGCATGAGAGAAGCTTTAAGTGCCATAAAATGGGAAGAAGAATTCTTTGATTTAAATGCCTGTGAAATGTGGGAAAAGTTCAAATCTTACTTGAGGGAAATTCAGATTAGACATGTCCCCCAAAAGCAAAGGCGCAAAAGAAGGGTAGGAAAGCCAGCATGGCTTACACCAGATGTGATGAAAGCAATTAAGGCTAAGAAAGATGCATCTTGAGTATTTAAGGAAGCTTCAAATATCGTAAATCTAAGGTCGTATAAAAAATCTAGAGATGTTGTGAGGAAGAAAATCAGAGCAGCAAAGAGAGCAAAATAATTGGATTTGGCTAGGAACTGTAATGGGGACAGTAAAAAGTTCTTTAGTGTCTACAAGCTAAGTAAAGTTTGAAGCACAATTGGTCCACTGGAAGTAAATGGGACTATATTGAGCGAGGATGGTGAGATGGTTGAGGAGCTGAGCAAGCAGTTTAAATCAGTGTTTACAGTGGAGGATGTGACTAATCTGCCAACCGTGAACCACAGTTCAATGACAGGTGATCAGATACACGATGTTGATTTCATTGATAGTGATATTGTTTTCAATTATATCAGAAAAATAAAGTCAAACAATGCAGCAGGACCTGATGGAATTTATGCTAGAGAATTGCGGGAAGCTGAAAAGGAAGTGGCAATTCCACTTAGTATAATATTTTGTAGATCAGTTTCACAAAATGAAATTCCTACAGATTGGAAACGGGCAAATGTAGTTCCTATTTTCAAGAAAGGGGAAAGAGGGAAAGTTGAAAACTATATGCCAGTAAGCCTCACATCCCTAGTCTGCAAGGTACTCGAATCAATTATCAAGGATAGAATAGTTAGTTTTCTGGAAGGAAACAGATTGATTCAAGATACTCAACATGGGTTTACAAAAGGGCGATCGTGTCTCACAAATCTCTTGGACTTTTGAATTTTGCTACAGAACAATTTGATCAGGGAAATCAGGTTGATGTAGCATATCTTGACTTTAGTAAGGCCTTTGACAAGGTACCCCATAGACGGTTAATGATGCCGCTTCAGGTCCATGGTATTGCAGGTAGCATCCTAAAATGGATAGAGTGGTGGCTTTCAGATAGACAGCAGAGAGTGATGCTAAATGGTACAAAGTCATCATGGCAAAATGTTCTTAGTGGAGTACCCCAGGGGTCCGTACTGGGGCCACTATTGTTCATTATATATGTGAATAGCATTGAATGTGGCCTAAGCAGTAAGGTTTTTAAATTTGCGGATGATTTGAAGATCTTTAGGGCAATAACAGGGCACAATGAGCAGGTTTTGCTGCAGAAAGACTTAGACGAGCTAGTGAAGTGGTCCGAAAAATGGCAAATGAAGTTTAATTCTGATAAGTGCAAAGTCATGCATGTAGGTAGGCAGCATATGAAGGCTCCATACTTGATGGGTGGCCAAGTACTATCTGTGACTCAGCAGGAGAAGGACTTAGGTGTTATTTTGAACACAAAATTGGGGGCATCAGAACAGACCAAAGAAGCCAGGAAGAAGGCACTAAGAATGCTTGGGGAAAAACAGAGGAATGTGTCATACAAAAGTTAGGAGGTCATCAGGAAGCTTTACTGTGCATATGTCAGGCCACATTTGGAATACTGTGTCCAAGTTTGGTCCCCTAGTATGATAAAGATTGTTGGCTTTTAGAGAGAGTACAAAAGAGGGCAACAAAAATGGTTAATGGTATAGGCAACCTGGCATATGAGGAAAGATTGAAGAAATTGAATGTTTTCACTTAGATATAGAAGGCTGAGAGGAGATCTCATCGAGGTTTTTAAATTTGTTCATGGTCAGGAACAGGGATGTCTCAGGGAAATGTTTGAATTTAACAGAAATGATGCAATTAGAGGTCATCAATTCAAAATTAAAGTTAATCACAGCAGGACAAGGTTAAGACAGTCTTTCTTCACCAACAGGGTAGTAGAACACTGGAACCAGCTGCCAGGAACCATTGTCAGTAGCAACACACTGAACATCTTTAAAAACGGCATAGACAATCATTATAAGAATAGGGGGCTTGTTTTTCTGTATTCCAGGGAGGGTTGATCGACAGGGAGGAGTTGGGAGATGAGAGGAGTTTGAAATTGTTGAGTGTGTTATGCAATAGCAAGTGAGTCTCTTATTAAGTCTAAACGCTTTATAACTTTATATAGGGTGTACCTAGCAGTGGATTCAGCACCTTCCTTCGGGATGTGATACTGATGAGATTGTCTATGGTAGCACAATGGGTATGATGGGAGGAGTTTGTAATTGTTGAGTGTATTATGCAATGGCAAGTGAGTCTCTTATTAAGTCTGAACGCTTTATGAATTTGTGTAGGGTGTGCCTAGCAGTGGATTCGGCACCTTCCTTCGGGATGTGATGCTGATGAGATCGTCTATGGTGGCACGATGGGTGTGATGGGAGGAGCTTGTGATTGTTGAGGGTGTTATGCGGTAGCAAGTGAGTGGTGCTAGATGGGCTGGGATATATAGCTTCCTAGGAACTTGAGATAAGGGATTGATTGGGGTGGGAGTATGTACATTCCTAGTACCTTTTCTAGATAGGCTTAACCCAGATGTGCCCCTGTGGCTCTTATTAAGCCTGAATACTTTATGACTTTATGACTTTATGAGTGTTGTGCAGCCACCCGTGCGTTCACCAAATCTGGAGCTGCTGGGCTCCACCAGCATGCGGCGCCAGCTGCTTGTTGTTCCGTCCAGTCCGCGTCCGGCCCCAAGGTAGTCGCCTCTCCTGTCCCGTGAGCCGCCCCGCCCCTCCCCTCCACCGCCGCCATGCTCATATCGCGCTGTCGTGTAGCCAGTGTAACCAGACGCCAGCGTCGGCCTATCTCGCGCCTGCACACCGCACCCTTTCTCGAGTCGGCCGCGCCGAAACTGCGCCGCGCGGAGTGGCTTTCCGGTCTGATTATCGGCGCGGCTGACTCACTGGTCCGTCCCGCGTCACGTGACGTGGCATTTGTCGTCAGCTGACCGCGTCCCAGTCGACTCGGGTGCGCCATGATGGCCCAGCCGGACTGGCGCAGTCGGAATCAATAACAACAGCTGCTGACCGGCAAATGTCACGTGGGTTACAGTCTCGGGAAACCGGTTCGCTGAGGAGCAGGCCAGTGGTGCTCCTTGTCCAGCTACTATTACACTGCAGCGCTAGTCAGCTGATGTGTTGCAGCTTGTTCCTCACTGTCCTGGTCATGCGCCATTTTTAGTACGTCAGTGAATTACGTCATGACTTCGTACCTGCTCGTACCCCGTACCTCGTAGTACCTACTCGTATGCAAGCAAAATATTTCGTCCCGTAATTGTAAACATGGGAGGAATCGGGTTGGAGCTGGCTGGGACAGAGCTCCAATTGTTTTGAAGACGCGTACTATAGCTGAAGCGAGAAGCGATCCATCCCATGCTCAGAGGCGCGGCCAGGAGGGGGGGGGAACACCTCCCTAGCGACCAAAAATAACCAGATGAAACACAAATTTAGAAATCTTCACCACGAAAGATCAGACATTTTCGGCGTGTGAAGCGCGCCGGAAGTGGTCTCTGTTTCATGACGATGTTTTAGTCGGGCCTCCCTTAGGAAAACCTTGGCTGCGCCTCTGCCCATGATCCACAGGGAGTGCTCACAATTCCACATATTCCAGGGAGGCATATTACCACCGCTTTAACAACTACTGTATTTGTGGCCACTTGCTTTGAAGCTGGCTTGGGTGTATGTCACATTCTTTCCTGTCGGACTTTGCAGCTGGCTTGGGTGTATGTCACATTCACTCCTGTCGGACTTTGCAGCTGGCTTGGGTGTATGTCACATTCACTCCTGTCGGACTTTACAGCTGGCTTGGGTGTATGTCACATTCTCTCCTGTCGGACTTTGCAGCTGGCTTGGGTGCATGTCACATTCACTTCTGTGCGGGGACGAGTGGTCTAGGGGTAAGTTGCTCGTCTCACAATCGAAAGGTTGTGGGTTCGAGTCTCACCTGTCGCTACTCTTCGCCCGCGACCAATCGGCGTGAGAGATTGGCGACGCTACATGACTCAACGGTCGACGTGTCGTAAAACCAATAACCAACCAACATTCACTCCTGTCGGACTTTGCAGCTGGCTTGGGTGTATGTCACATTCTCTCCTGTCGGACTTTGCAGTTGGCTTGGGTGTATGTCACATTCACTCCTCTCGGACTTTGCAGCTGGCTTGGGTGTATGTCACATTCTCTCCTTTCCGAGAGAATCTGCATTTCTCACTGTATGAGGATTGAGTGGCTCAAGTTCACAATAACATTCTGGTCCGGTGTTGAATTTGTGCTTTGTAAGCCTAGATATGGAGAGGAAAACTTTCGGGTAATCGAAGATGAAAAGGATATTTTTTTCCCAGTCTGTGACATCAGAGCCCCAGCTTGCACTTTCCAGTGGATCTTCAGCACAAATTATTTGATTGTCAAACATCTCCATTCAACCTCCAAGGGAGAAACATGAGATAATTATTTTCTGGAGAGGATAATATTCTGGATGTCAAAAATCCGCAAACCGTCTATTTGTCCAACCCTGTTATGGTCCCAAATATCTGTGTACGCCATTTGGAGTAATGCTAAATTTACAATGGAGCAGGGGTTCCGACTCCCCCTCCTCCTCCCCCAGCTTGGACTTACGCCTATGACCGGGCACAGACCGAGTAGACATGATCCTGTTGACCACCGCTATCTGCTTTATCGCGGCGGAGAGGCCTGGTGGTTCCGCATCCTGACGCATATTAATGCATGAGCCTGTCCTGACACGTAACGGTCAGGCTGGCATCTGCTGTGTTCTGCATCGCATTTGCATCCGAACCTCCTGCACTGGCAGCTCCCCTCGGCTCTGTCTTGGGGCAGCTACTGTGCCGCGGATTTGTGCATCGGCGGTAGAGAGCGGGGCTCCGCCCCGTGCCCCTTGCAACGGAAGGGGGCGTCCACGAATCAAAATAGGGACAAGACCTTGCTCGCTTTTTCAGCTGATAGCTTGTCCGCTGACAACCAAAGCGTATGCCTATTTCAAATAGTTTTCATGTAACCCATCCACCTATTACAGTAGTAAAATATCCGCTCTTCATAAGAGAGTATAGTTGCTTATGGAAGGCTCGTGTTATGTCCGGAGTGTCTCATGTCATGTGATAACTCTAAGCTCATTTCACGAACGAATAGCTCCAGTGCTGCTGTTTGTGCCATAGCTCAAGGTCGTCTTGGCCAAAGTGACCACGTCACTTCCGGGATAAAGAAGTGGAAGCGGACGTGGCTGTTTTACTGGTGTGTGTTTTGCTGTCGCATAAAAAGGAAAACTGCTAGGTGAATATCGCCGGTGCGCGGTTGTATCACTTTTTTAACCAGTTCGGTCTTTCCTTCCTTCATTTATTCTCGCTTTTTCAAACCGAAGGGGACAATTACCGTTTGGTGAGCTTTTCCCGACTGGATGATCGTTGCCCTGTCGCCAGTCACTGTGCTTTTTCATTATTGTATGTGCTGAAACCAAAATGTACCTCGACGGAAAACGGCAGCACAATATTCCTAAGTTGAGAACGTCTCCTTTATTGGACAACGCATTTCCAGATATCATGAAATTCGGCATGGATACATATCCCTTCTCCACTAATCCAACGAACTTGCTTTGTGAAGCTGCACATTTGGTGCTTTATTCAATGTATCTACTGGCCAACTGCGTGACGAGTCATACCAGTGTCCACCTGGGTAAGTAACCAACTGCTCGACTTTCAACAACTGATCTCGGGACGTCCACAAATCGATCATGACAGTGATCTCACGGAAGTCCACCTGGACTGCGTGATCTGCGGCCGCTCACCTAAATGTATGATGGCGCATCGGGGATATGGAAAATTAGCCAACAGTACGAGGAATGCGGCGGGTCGGCGGCCGGGCAGCGGAGGGGCACTGGGCGACCCCATACGATCACCGAGGTCGGAGACTCGGTGGACGGGGAAAACAGGGGGCCAAAGCGATCGGCAGTGAAACGGCGGTGGACATAGCAGGAGGACGTGCTCCCACCCATTCGTGATGCTATTTTCCATACCCACGCTTCATGCTATTTCCGTTCTTTCCAATTATCCCGAGCCTTTCGGTTCCCTGTCCACGTCTCATCGCACGACTGCCCTCGTTGATTTCCAAATTCCTCTAGGACGAGCGAGTCGCGCGATGGGAGTGTGACCGTCTAGCACCCAACTGCGATGGAATAGATGTCACGGGAGATGTAAGCGGCCGGCGGGCCTATCGGGTGATCGGAGAGGGGGGAACGGGCTGTCGACCTGACCAGTTCTCGGCTGTTTGATCGGATTGCTCGGCCTGAATGATCCAAGGCCACGGCCGGCAGCCACGGCGCTGCTTCCCCGAATGCCGGGATTCGGGGCGTCTCCCGACGCGCTGCGGCGATTTTGAATGTGTCTGATGGAGCTGGAGCAGACCATCACGGGCGACGCGATACGGGCCACGCCCCGGCTGCTGGACTCGCCGAACCCCCAGGAGAGGCCCCGCCCTCCGAGACGCCCCGCCCTCCGAGACGCCCCGCCCTCCGAGACGCCCCGCCCTTCGCTGGACGGTTAGGTCGTCCACTGGGGTGACCTGAAACGTCGATCGAGGTGACCGGAAGTGCCCGCAGTGCCCCCGACCCTTTTAGCTGATTCAGTATATGACCCAACAAGCGCGGCTGTTGGCAATGTGCGTGCAATTTCGGTTGCTGTCTGTGCCTCGCTTATTTGCTGTGCTACGGTAAGTGACACTTTTTAGTTCGTGGTACACCCCGGGAAACAATCATGGCTACTGCGTTCTACCGGCTTACACTCGCAGCATACACACTCGTACTCTGAGCCTGTGTCGCTGAGCCGGTATCGCTGGCTGGTGTCGTCGAGCATGTGTCGCTGAGCCTGTTCGCTGAGCCTGTATCGCTGAGCCGGTGTCGCTGAGCTGGTGTCGCTGAACCGGTGTCGCTGAGCTGGTGTCGCTGAGCCGGTGTCGCTGTGCTGGTGTCGTCGAGCATGTGTCGCTGAGCTGGTGTCGCCGAGCCGGTGTCGCTGAGTTGGCGTCGCTGAGCCTGTGCCGCTGAGCTGGTATCGCTGAGCTGATGCCACTGAGCCTGTGTTGCCAAACATGCGTCGCTGAGCCTGTGTCGCTGAGCGGTGTCGCTGAGCCGGTGTCGCCGAACCGATGTCGCTGAGCTGGTGTCGCTGAGCTTGTGTCGCTGTGCCTGTGTCGTTGAACCTGTGTCGCTGAGTCTGTGTCGCTGAGCCTGTGTCGCCGAGCCCCGTGCTGTGTCTACCGCCGGAGACGGCTGTAGTTTTGTTTGGAACACAGCGGAGCTCCAGCCCGAGTGGCGCCCCCGGGCGGTGTCGGAGTTGGCGTCAGTGTCAGTCACGTGACCCAGTCGTGGCGACGTGTCGCTGCGCTGCGTCACGCTGGTCGTGGCATGTGACGTCACGCAGTGGGTAGCGCGTCATTTACGCGCCAAGTCCTCGCCGCTGCCCCGATGACTCTTGGCTTGATTCCGCGACATGTTGCAGTGTGCAGCGCGTTTCGCAAGTGCTGACTGCCGCCCCCCTCCCCCGCACCCATATGTCCTGTTGTTCACCTGTCGCCCGAGTCGTCTGTGTCAGGGTGACCTCAAGCAAGGTCGACGCGGCCGGTCTCTTTGTTTGCCGCGCCGGGATTGATTCATTGCGAAATGCCGCACTCGGCAGCGGCGACTGGAGATGCCAGTTGTCGCCCGCGCCACGCAGCTGCGTGGCGGCTCCGGGCGCCGGCGAAAGCGTCACCACCGTCGGGCGCGGGGCGCGCGTGCGGGCGCGCGGGCGCGCTGCAGCCCCGGACCCGGCCACGGCCCGCGGCGTCGGCCGTGACCGTGCCAACGCCGGCCGGCCGGCCCGCCGCCGGCAGCGACGCGCACCTCCGATGCCGCGCGGCGGTGACGACGCGGCGCCGCCGACGCTCGGGCAGGGACCCTGCCGGCGGGCGGCGCAGTCGCACAGGCGTCGGCCGCCCGCCGCTGAGGCGTAGTTGTCGGCCGACGTCGCCCGGAGCGGCGCGGTCGACCCCGTCCGCCGCCCCCGGCCGCCGCCCCGGGCCGGCCACTGTTCGCCAGACCGCCGCCTCTACGTCGGTGAGTCGCCGGCGGCCGCACCAGGCAGTGCCCGGCGCCGTTTTGCTTGGCCGGCTTTGGCCTTGGGGAGATTGGGCGCGTGTGGTTCCATGGCCGCCGTGTCTGCCTGCCGTGCCCCCTCTGTAGCCCCCGGACAGAGGGCACGCTGTGGTAGAACGGCTGTGTTTATCCCCGGACGCAAGCAGTGTTGTGACGTCAGGGTGATGCTGTCCGGCTTTCTCTTGTTCATACGGCGGTGCTCTGCCGGCCCGAGTTCGCGGCAGGCCGACCCGGCGACGAACGGTGTGGGAGCCTCACGTGACAACCAAACTGGCTGTTTTGCGACGCAAATTTTACCGCGTCCACATTTCCCACGAGGAACGCGGGTGAGATTTGTAGTTCTTCGCAGATCCTGATGAAGCGCCGCCTAAATTTCTGTGATAAAGAATTTGGGTTCATAATATTGCATCGAAGTAATCGGTCAAAAAGGTTATAAACAGCGTTGGATGTTTGGAGAACTGTGTGGTGATTGTTGCGTGCAGGAGTTTATTCCGCAGGTAAAGAGAGCCGTTGAGACTTCTAGTGAAAGTTCAATCTTTTGAATAGTTGTGCCGGTGGGGACGTTGGAGACGTGGCTACCTCCGGGTTTGCGTCGTGTGCTTGTGATGTTTATCTTCCCGCTGGACGTCATCCTCCACGTGCTGATGTTGCCACAGCCGTCTGTTGACGCTCCTCGACCCCTCCCCGTCACCTGACCCGCCTCGCCTCATCCCGTCTTATCCCGCCTTGTCTCGTCGTATCCCGCCTCTTCTCGTATTATTCCGCCTCGTCTCGCCTTGTCTCGCCTCATCCCGTCTTATCCCGCCTTGTCTCGTCGTATCCCGCCTCTTCTCGTATTATTCCGCCTCGTCTCGCCTTGTCTCGCCTCATCCCGTCTCGCCCTGTCTCGTCTAGTCTTACCCCGCATCGTCCGGTCTCGTCCCGTCTTATTCCGCCTCGTTCCGCATCCTCTCATATCGTCCCGCCTTGTCTCGGCTTATCCCGCCTCGTCCCGTCTCGTCTTATTCCGCCTCATTCCGCCTCCTCTCGTCTCGTCCCGCCTTGTTTCGTCTTATTCCGCCTCGTCCCGCCTTGTCTCGTCTTATTCCGCCTCGTCCCGCCCTGTCTCGTCTCATTCCGCCTCGTCCCGCCTTGTCTCGTCTTATCCCGCCTCGTCCCGCCTTGTCTCGTCTTATTCCGCCTCGTCCCGCCTCGTCCCGTCTCACCCATTCCGTTTCGCCTCGATTCGCCTGGCCCCTCCTTGTCCCGGCTCGCCCTGCCCCGCCCTGATGGCATATGGTACGGGCTACACTGCCACATATGGCGCAACACCCCTGCCCCGCCCTGATGGCATATGGTACGGGCTGCACTGCCATATATGGCGCAACACCCCGCAGCGCCCGGTCCGCCGTCATCAGACCTGGCGACCTGTTCTTTCAGAGGCTCGTTGAGGACAAAAACATTAATCTTAGTATATCCTCATTCGGCTGTTGCTAAATCAGTGCACATCAAGGGCGGTTCCAAGAAGGACCAAACGAGCCATGGGCCCCTCTCATGGAGATGCGGTGCCCCTTTGGCTGGAAAAGGCCCCCTGCAGAACGTGCTTGGTCATGAACATGTTTATGAACATGCGTCACATGCCTATGGACGTGGATGATTCACTCACCACGTTCTCCGAAGCTTTAACCACTCAACTTACGAGTGCAATCTCAGGCCTGTGAGAGAATGATAATCGTCAACCATCTGCACCCCGCTCTCTCGCCTCCGGCAAATTTTACTCATGTTTGTCGTTGATTTGTTGCTCCTGCCCTAATTGGGGGAAGACCTTAATTGTGACGAACTGGTCCAGATCTTCTGTCAGCTCCACGTAGTGACCTTCACTTCTCAAGTTCCTATGTTGAGATACATACTCGCGTCGTCTCCCTTGTCAGCAGCAACCGTCTCTGTCCACCCTGTCCACCGTTGGAGCCAGTCCAACGATCCAACCCTTAAATTCCCCCGTCTATGTTTCCCACCCTGTGCTGGCCTGCGATATTCGGACCTGGCACACCGATCAACCCTCTGCCCATCTTTGGATCTGGGACACCTACCACCGTCACTTCGTCACTCCACGGGCCGGGGGGGCGGGCGACCCACCGCCCGCGACCACTGGCCCGGGCTGCGCCGCCTCGCCGCTCCTCGCAGCTCGATACGCCGCCGCTGATGACGTCACGTGGCGTGTTTTTGTCGACGAACTTGGCGTGACCTTGAGCTTGGCCGTGAAAGCTCGATATCGGCTCTGCAGCTTCTGCAGCGGCCGCGGCGGACGGGGGGGGAGGCGCAGGATAATATGGAGAGGGGAGGATGCGATAGGGAGGGCGCGGCCATGGGTAAGGGGAGGTGGATCCAAGGAGGCGATCCGGAGGTGGAAGAGACTTTGGGAAGTCGGGAAAGCATGGGAGCGTAGAGGAGGGTAAATTGGATCATGGTGAGGGGAGAGGAACCGGAAGGGGAACAGAGGATGCAGAGTTGTAGCGGATACAGGGATGGTGGATAATGGAGGATCTTGATAGCTCCCAGAGTCATTTCCAGTGTCACTTAAGTCATCCAAAATACCCTACAGAGTATGTTTACGCCATGCACGCGGTAGTACATGTTGGTTGATCCTTCCCAGTACAGGAGCCATTCCAACCTACCCAAGCGTTTTCGGAGCTAGTTCTTGAACCGTTCACGATATCGCTTTGCCTTCCGTCAACTGATGAGCGCATATTGTGCTAAAAAGAGCCTCAATGTCTTGAATTACCGGAGCTAGGGCGAGTTAGTCAGGTTGCTACCTCATCTCAATACCACTTTCAAATGTACACGAAGCATTTGCCATCAACAAACCATGCGGGATAGTCAAAGTGAAATATTGGTGCATAGACAAAAATGGTGACAGAAAAATGCGAGCATGCAAAATGTGACGTCAGATCACGTCGCTTGGTCAAATGAAACCTGAAACGGGGAAAAAACTTTTCGATCCAGGTATAACTTCGCAGGTAATAATTATCTTGAACAAGCGAAATATTTGCGGTGGCAAATTACGTCCTCCAAGTTTCGCGTCAATATCTGGCCAATTCGATGAGATATGACCTGAAGTGTCCCAAGAGCATATGCACGTCATGGGACCGGCGTGGCGTACAATGGAGGAACGTGGACGTCACACGTCATACGTCACACGTCAGGTACGTGCCCGGAGGCGGCTGCACGCCACGTCCATAATGCACAACTGAACTGGCCGCCTGGGTCGACAATCGATGCCAAGATCGGTGGCAGCCCGGGTGATGCCGGCGCACACGGCTCCCGGTGATCGATCTGCACCTGGGCCGAACACCCTACACGGCGACCCTCAACTGGAGCCTCCTGTCGCCCTAGGCGGTCGGGCGCCCCGGGCCGCACACACGCGGCATCGCCGGGATAACAATCACAGACCATTAGCTGGGCACCCATCTTACTCTACATCAGAAGATTTTCTAGCAGAAGGTACAAACAACAAATGTTAAGTGTTGTACAGTGTTAAAACAGCTCTGGTCACAGTGCTGGTTGAGCTCCGAGGAGCTCTGGTGGACGTTCCCCGCCTTTGCGACAGCCGGAAAGTGAGAGGGGTAATGCGCCTGTCTCCCAGCCGAGACATTGCTGGTTCGAGTCCCATCTGTCGCTACTCATTGCCGGCGCCCAACCGGCGCGAGTTTGTTGATTATATATGACGACCCAACAGTCGACGCGTCGTGAAGCCAATAACCACCGCCACCACGACAGCCGGGAAGTCCCGTCGCGCCGAGCGGCGCTGTCTTGTCTGACCGCACACGGTCACCATCGATCTGTCAGGTCGGCTCGCCACCGGGCCAGCCGACGCTGGAGCGGACGTTGGAGCTGACGCGGCCGGTTGCAGAGGCGCCACGTCTGCGCGGCTGCAGCGGCGCGACTGCGGCGGTCGCGGCGCAGTGAGGTAGGCTCAGTGGCTCGCTCCACGCCGCCGGCCGAGGGTGTGCTGCCGGCGCCGGCCTCGGCACGGCTTGCTCTTCAGCCCGCCTCGCTCCCCGGCCATCTGTACGAGCTCGCGGTAAGGCGGCAGTGTGGTGTTGTGGTTTCTTGTCTGATGGTGGACGCACGCGGCCCGCTTGTCTGATGGTGGACGCACGCGGCCCACCTGTCTGGTGGTGGACGCACGCGGCCCGCTTGTCTGATGGTGGACGCACGCGGCCCACCTGTCTGGTGGTGAAGGCTCGTCCGTCTGGTGGTGCCACCGGGGCGCGCGCCCGTGCTTCGGTGCACGGCTTGTCCAGGCTTGTCGTCTCGGTAGTGGTCGGACGGATTTAATTGGGCTGACCAGTGCTTTAACCGTCACTAAGACGAGGCTTCTTTGGAAGTGAACGTGTCGGACCAGTGAAGTGGCATTGTCATGGATGCCTGCACTCGCTCAAGATGCACACAATGTTCTCGATGTGTTGCTTCAGAACTGCCGACTTGCACTATGCTCGCGTATGTTTGCTTAAATCCATGATAATTATGACCCTCGGTAATGTTTGGCTTCAGACTATCTACTGCACTGCAAACATAACCGAAAGCATGGCTAAACATCTTGAGGGGATCGGAGGGGGGGGGACTCCAAACCCGCAAGTTTGGTTGTGTACCTTGCTAATGCTAATTTGCCATTTTCCATATTCAGTCTGCAAATGCTCGGACTCGGATCCCAAGGTTTCGTAAAAAGTCTTCAGCATTCTACTGCAGACTGTTTTTGAGGAGTCACAACCTATAGATGACAAAGTAATGAAGTAGGTCTGCCATTTTCGTTTTGGCTGCCGCTACTGTATTCGTTATGTATCTTCTGCATTGCGACATCGGTAGTGTCAGAGCCCGTGGTGTTTACAAAGCCGGACCCCCTTATAAATGTTCCATTTGTAACCGGACATCTAGCTAAAAAGGCTGCGTTACCTGCGATCTGTTCCACCATCGAATGGAAAAATGACATGCTTTTTTCCGTGATTTAAATCGCTGAGTTTCCGCAGTCGATGCGCCCCTAAGCTTCAATAACTCACCAGCCAATCTCTGAGCTTCACAGCGCATAAACAAAATATCCATGGTGAAACAAATTATTTCAATCACAGAAAAAAGTAGGTAATTATTTTTCCTCCTGTGGTGAAGCAGGTCTATTAACTTTCTCCGCGTCGGTTGATTGGGGTCAAGTCCGTCATTGGTTCTCCCAGTCGTGGTGCAATGAGCTCTTGTATCCGCTATGCCATTTTGCCAAAAGCCATTTGGAAGCATCACCGTATTCCCATATCCAAAACTGGGGAGGAGATGCAAAAATGGGAGTGAATAGGAACGCGAGCTGCCAACAATGGTGACGCCCAAACGCCCAAACGTCCGACAAACCGCACATTGATTGTCGCTAGAACTCCATTCCCTCTTTTTTTGTGACCGCGGCCAAGCACCAGTCGGGCCATGGGGGAAGTCTCGCTTAACCGGAAAACTGCTTTTCTTGCGCATGAAGCCACCGTCTCACTGCACCGCAATTTTAACGCCCCTACATACTTGTTTTTATCGCGGATTCCCATCACACGCCACCCATATTCCGTCTGCAAGTGTCCGAGCTCCTCCGCACGCGGGGCGGCCGGTCCTCTTGTCGCCGCGCGCTGGCTGCCGGCCGTCGCCAGCAGCGGCACTGTCGGCGGCGATTGTGCAAGGTCTGCGCTGTTGACCGCCGTCTGGCTCGGCTTGTCGAACCCCCGGCCGACGCGCACGCACTTGCGTAAGCCGGCTGACCTTGCAAGGGCACGCGGCCGATGTCGACCGGCGCAGTTGCGGCACGCGTCAATAACAGGCGGCTGCGACGCAGCGGCGCGGCCGCGCGTCACGTGCGCCACCGCCGCCGCCGCCGCCGCCGGCTCGGCTTGGCTCGACTCCGCTCGACTCGGCGCCGGTGTGCGGAGCGCCACTGAGCGCCACTCGTCTGAAGCCGGCTGAGCGTGATTTTAAGGTCAAGCGTTAAGGTTAAGCCCTGGTGGATGACACACTGCATCGCCGAGTGAGAAAAAGAATACCAAATAAAAAGCTGCTGCGCCGCTCTCCCGAGCGGAGGTGGGGCTGCGATCGTGGGCGGCCAGCGCCAGGTACGTGCTGCTGCAGCTGGGTACGGGCGGCGGGGCTGGGCGGGGCGGGGAATGTGGCCACGTAGTCGGTGACGTCATCTCGTAGTGTGCAGTCACCTGACGTGTGACGTGTGGCCGCCACGTGTTCACCCTGCAGTCAGGCGCGCGACCCTAAACCACGAGTTCATACACCGGCCGGTCGAATAGCCTGTATATGTAAATCTGTACATGACTGTATATGTCAAAATCTGTACATGACTGCGTATATTTTTATGTGACAAGGCTACACAGTCAGCCGCATGACCGTAAAGTTGCCACTGACATGATCATTTCTCATGTCAGATGATTTGAAGTCAACACTGACATGAGGAATGATCATGCTAGATGGATTGTATTAATGGATTTATGACTGCATTATATATATATATATATATATATATATATATATATATATATAATATGTAGTAGTCAGTAGCATAAACGCTGTGGTGAAATTTTTACGCATTGTCTTTGATTGTTCGATTTCAGAGCACCATTCCACCAGTGTTGATAGGATGAGGTTGAAAAGGACATTTTGAAAGGTGAAACGGGAGCAAGGATGTGGAATAATTGTTGGCTTCATTTAAATTCCGTTCATTTTTTTGTGTCCTGTGTCGAAATAATCTTCAGCCTGCACCCTAATTCTCAGACTCATTTCGTTGCAACCATGAACTACCTGGCTAAAGCAATGCATCATGCAACCATTAATGATTACCATGCACAGCAATAAAGTCGGAAAACATCAGCTAAGTACTTACTAATCCCCCAATCTACGCTGGAAACACATGACGATCATTAAAAAAGATAGCTCAAAAGAAGGTGGCAAACAAACAGCTACATGACAGCGTCCATCGAATGGTGACTTAGTTCAGTTATATATCGTGAATCACATTGAAAGTTTTGCTATGGGATACGGTTGCTTTTGGATAAACTGAAATTATTGAGGTATAATTTGAGTTAATGTATTTTTTCAACCACCATTCTGGCAAGGTGCATTCAACTTTGCGGTATTACCTTTCCTGTCCCCTTATCTTATGACGTCACATACTGATCAACATTGGAAATCAAGATTGAAACTTTGGAGGAAGTTGTGATTGTTTAGGCGTTAATGGCGCATTAGTAACACCCTGGAAGGAATTGTGGTGGTACAGGAAAAAATGTCTAAGCGTCAAGATGTTCAACAAGCAAGAAGTTGTCTGTGAAACGATGGCCGACCTGAACATGAATCGTTTTCAATCATTGAAGCCTATATTGATAAAACATTTTCAGAGTCATATGTTTTAAGTAAATAGACTTAGCTGAATTGCGTTAGACAAATAAACTCATATTAACTCATTTTACCTCGCTTTGCCAAAAGTATCAAATTAAACGGGATAAAAAGAAGAACCGTTCGAAGATTGCATTCACTCTTCAGGAACAAAATCTTTAAACACACCTTGAATGGTGGTGGTGGTATTTGATTGATGGTAGGTAATTATGTTGTTGGGGGGGGATTTGGTTCCCATTGATTTATCCGATGCATGATGCTGTTCCAAGGTTGGATTTTTTGTAAATCTATTCACTGATAATTCAGTCCTACTTGATTTTTATGTGGGGACCTTTACAGTTAACGCCAAATTACCTTAATATCAATGAGTGTGGTATGAAGAAGAAAACTGCGCAGCAACCGATATTACGGCAGGCAGTCTGACCATGGAAAGTGGATTGTATTCAGCATGATGCAGTGTGACGTTTGAATAATGAATAATATTGAATTTTGAATTGTAGATCTTGTAGAAGAATGATGAAAATATTGGATGTGGTGTGTAGTTTGTTACAGGTTAGTCGAATATGAATGAATCAAACCTCGTCCATGGTGGCAATTTTGCTGTCTGGATTAGGAAGGTAAGTATTAAGAGATGCATTTTTTGTTTTGCAAGTTTGCTAAAACTATGGAAGCCTGGCAATATTAAAAGTATTGCTTCTGTAGCGAATGTTTCTTTTCCCTGGCAAATTCCTTCCTTCCTTCCTTAAGCAAATTTTAAAGGAAGTGATGTGCATTGCTTATGCAGCCATGCACAAGAAGCAATAATATTGCTGCATAATCTTAATACAGTGTGCTACTATGTTTGTCTGATGCCATGTATAGTGTATTTCAATTTCAGTCTGGTCCCAGCCATATTCTACTGTTCAATATCTGGTGAAACCAACTGGAGTTTATTGTGGCTTTATTGCAGTTACAAGTCTTACTTTCGAAAGTTGCATATCATGAGTATGTTTGAGCTATCAATCACTTTCATTGGTAATCTGTTTTTTTATCAGCAATTGGCACGCCAAAAATCTTTGAAATACTTTATGATTTATCATCAACTTGTTCAATGCGTATGACAAAACTTGCTGGCTGGAATGTTGAAACTTGCATCACAAGATACGTGATTATTATCGTCATTAGGTTTTATATGAAGTGTGTATTGATTAAAAATAGAAATAGAATCAACTGAAAGACTGGTTGAAAGACCGGCATATATTCCAAGTCCGGTCAAAAAGCCCGCCGGTCCTGACCGGGCTTTCGGTCCCTATATTTGCCACCTCCAGTATTCAGTATCAGAAAACACTTCGGGTACAATCCTCATTTGTGAACGCGAGCGTTAAAGTTTGACTCCCGTTTAACACCACTCACGCCATTTTTAGTCGTCAGCGGCATTGTTGTTTGCAGCCCGAAGGGAAACACTTCCGTAGTTTCAAGGGGCCGCCCGTTCGCCCAGAACGGATCCGAATGGCCAGCCTGCACTGCATGCACCTCCGTGGTGTTTCCCAGGCTCCCCGAAGCGGCCTCGTGCATGACGTACGTTGTGCCTCTGCCGTCTGACGCAGCTGCAAGATGAAGCCGGACACGGGGAGGGGCGCATGATGAAGCCGGACACGGGGAGGGGCGCATGATGAAGCCGGACACGGGGAGGGGTGCATGATGAAGCCGGACACGGGGAGGGGCGCATGATGAAGCCGGACATGGGGAGGGGCGCATGATGAAGCCGGACATGGGGAGGGGCGCATGATGAAGCCGGACACGGGGAGGGGCGCATGATGAAGCCGGACACGGGGAGGGGCGCATGATGAAGCCGGACACGGGGAGGGGCGCATGATGAAGCCGGACACGGGGAGGGGCGCATGATGAAGCCGGACACGGGGAGGGGTGCATGATGAAGCCGGACATGGGGAGGGGCGCATGATGAAGCCGGACACGGGGAGGGGCGCACGATGAAGCCGGACACGGGGAGGGGCGCATGATGAAGCCGGACACGGGGAGGGGCGCATGATGAAGCCGGACACGGGGAGGGGCGCATGATGAAGCCGGACACGGGGAGGGGTGCATGATGAAGCCGGACACGGGGAGGGGCGCATGATGAAGCCGGACACGGGGAGGGGCGCACGATGAAGCCGGACACGGGGAGGGGCGCATGATGAAGCCGGACACGGAGAGGGGCGCACGATGAAGCCGGACACGGGGAGGGCCGCATGCTCAGTCCGGCCACGTAGGCTGGGGATTGTTGCAACAACATTTTCCCCGGCAAGCTAGTATGCTTCCTGGGAATCTCCGGCGGCCGGTTGTGTTCACCAAGGACAGGTGTGTTGCTCAGGTTTCAGTGTGTGCACTGGGCGGGGCCGCAGGCACTGGAGTCGTGCAATTAAATGGGTGGGTGGTAGCCCGGCCAGTGGAGCGCACGGGGAGTGGACAGTGGAGTGTGGACTGGACGCTGGGCAGTGCTGTGCACAGTGCACACAGTAGTCAATGGTGTGTGGACACGGACAGTGGTGTGTGGATTTTTGGCAGTGATGTGCGGACACTGGATAGTTGTATGTGAACGTCTTGTGTGGATAGTTGACAGTGGATGTGCGCAGTGATGTGGACAGTTGATAGTGGATGTGCGCAGTGATGATGACAGTTGATAGTGGATGTGCACAGTAGTGTGTAGACAGTGGACAGTGAATGTGCACGGTGGTGTGTGGACAGTGGATATGCAGTGGCGTGTGGACAGTGGCTATGCCCGGTGGAATGTGGGCAGTGGTGTGTGAACTGTAGACAGTGGATATGGAGTGGTGTGTGGACAGTGGGTATGCACAGTGGACATCCCTGGTGGTATGTGGACAGTGGTGTGTGGACAGTAGACAGTGACGTACGAACAGTCGTCGGGAGGCACCCGTGTACCGGCCGCCGCCTACCAGAGCTCGGCGCGCCGTTCTCGGAACTCGGCGCGGCAGCGTCGTACTGTGGTTCCTGGAGAGGGGCGCTGCACAGCACGTCCGGCGGTGACGCGGGCGTGCCCACGTCGGTACCGGCCCTGACATCGGCTCTGACACCGGCCCTGACATCGGCCCTGACACCGGCCCTGACATCGGCCCTGACACCGGCCCTGACACCAACTCTGACACCGGCCCTGACACCGGCCCTGATACCAACTCTGACACCGGCTCTGACATCGGTGGCTCTGATATCGTCGACTCTGACACCGGCCCTGACACCAACTCTGACACCGACTCTGACACCGGCTCGGATACCGGCTCGGATACCGGCTCTGACACAGGCTCGGACGCTGGCTCCGCGCTGTCGCCTCCGTGACCCTGACTCAACGGCATCGTCTCTGTGACCCTGACTCCCTGACATCGCCTCCGCGACCCTGACTCCCTGACATCGCCTCCGTGACCCTGACTCAACGGCATCATCTCTGTGACCCTGACTCCCTGACATCGCCTCCGCGACCCTGACTCCCTGACATCGCCTCCGTGACCCTGACTCAACGGCATCATCTCTGTGGCCCTGACTCCGTGCAGTCACCTCCGTGACCCTGAGACCACGACGTCTTCATGACGCGAGTTCCATGATAGGAATTCGATTGCGCCATGCCGTCTTCGTACCGCCAGCTCCGTAATGTTGTTTTCGTAACACCAGCTCCATAATGTTGCCTCCGTAACGCCAGCTCCGTGATGTTGCCTCCGTAACGCCAGCTCCGTAATATTGTCCTCGTAGCGACACCGCTGTAGTTCTGTGTCCATGGCGCCAGCTTCTTGGTTTTTCCTTCGTGATTTTACCTCTGTAGCGGTTTATCTGAAACGCCAGCTCCGTAACACCAGCTTTGTGACGTTTTCTCTAAGACGCAAACTCTGTAGTTCTGGTTTCTTGTGTAGTTCTGGTTTCTTGTGTAGTTCTGGTTTCTTGACGCTATGCCTATGGCACCAGAGCGATGACGCTTTCTCCGTGAAGTTTTCTCCGTGACCTTGTGGTGGACACGTGCGAAACACGTGATTTCCCCGTGACGTGTTCCCGGTAACGGCAGCTCAATGACGCGGCTGTCTGACGGCGGGAGGTGGTGGCGCTCCTGCTCGCTATAGCCGCCATCTGGGCCCGTCGGCTGGCATTATCGTCACTGTTGTCACTGCTGTCACTGCTGTCACTGTAGGCCTTGGGTCGCTGGCCATAAGGGCGGTCGGTAATCAGCCACTGTAGTGTTGTTGCTGCCGTCACTGGCATCACTTATCACTGCTGTCACTGTGGACCTTGGGCGGCGTATGAAAATAGTTCAAAGGAGCAAAAAAAGGCTACGCAAATTTCACCTAATTTTCCTCCCCCCCCCCGCAAAGACATGTGTACTCAATTTTTGTGGGACTACCGTTTTTATTTAAATACCGATTCGTGTACCTATCTCACAAATGTCAAGGGCAGGTCTGCTTTTGCAGGTGTGGGACATAGCTTGATGTGAGATGATTTTGAAACTGGTCGCTTTCGTAGTGTAACTCGTTTAATATAACGAAGAATGGCTCTTAGATGCTCCTGGGACCATCGGCTCGGGCTTCCTCAGAGGATTCCTTCTTGACATAGTTTGTTTCTGGTTTGGAGTTTCTGTGAGTGTCTGCACCACTGAGGAGGCTTTTCTGCATTTCACGTGTCTTTTTGCACGCTTTTTATCCCGCGTGATTATTTCAATTGTTTAAACTTGAGCTTTTTTAATCACTCCTGACGATGGCCCCTGGCCGAAACGTTGAGCAATAAAGTACAACCCTTATCGTTACTTTTGATGTCAACTCAGCACCTCCTGGTATATTAAAGGTCGTATATATATTTTATTTATACGTAGTGTAACTCTGTTTACTTGGCTGGAGAAATTCGAATTCCGTTGCAGTGCAACTCGGCGAGGTATATCTGTTTGAATTTATTGGTTCCGAACGACCCAACCAGTATTTTGGAGTCATCGTTTGATACTGGCTAAGCCAACACAGTAGCGTTTAGGGAAATCCAGGAAAAAATGCGGTGGTAAATTGGCAATTCTCATCTTTCCTCACTCCTCCGTAGTTTTTACGCTCTGTACTTCATAGCCTCAGAAGTCGGTACCAGAATGGAAAAGAAATTCCACGATGATTTTCGAGCATAGCAGGTGCGCCAGCTCGTGTAGCTATGTGTATCTCACCATGTGACTACAAGAACACAAATCCGGCAAGGCTCGATCTTCGACCCCGGAATGCTGACCGGGGAATATTTGTCAGCGCGGAAGGGATTCTGCTACTGTCATCTGCAGCTCGCCGCGTCTGTTTGGCGCACCATCTGTCTGCTGACCTGGCACGTAGCATTTGGTAGACGAGTTGTGAACGGACTTCATTTGCATACGAGGCGAAGAGCAGTGCGCCGGCCCTCACTTCGTCCCGGGCGTATATCGCACTCGTATGCTACAAAGGTCGTCGGACCTCGGTCGTCGGTCCCGTGTGCTACAAAGGCTGTGGACCTATCACTTTAGTTTCAGGTGTTAATCATGCAATCCATGATGTCGGTGGCTGGGAAGACGTAGGCTGGGGATCGCACGAGCCACCCATTGGTCCACGAGCCTGGGACAAATAGGTCTGCTTTTTATTGCACAAGGTGGTGAACAGAAATAGCACTGTTTCTTTTATCGATAAGTGAGTCGAATAACAACTCCACTAAATTCAGCCGCGAATGATCAAAACTGGTCGAAGCGCCCTAAAGCCCCCCACCCCCCACTAAATTCAGCAGGCAATAGGTCAAAGATGTTATCAGTTTTAATTTTCGATGCCTTTCGGAGACATGCTCATTGTCCAGAGCTAGGGCTCACCTAGTCTACTAGTTCCGGTAATTTCTGGGGACATAGGCCGTGGTTATGTGCTCTGTCTGAGGCCGACACTAAACTTTTTGCGCTTGGTAGATTGAAGCCCTCTCTGCTTTTACGCTGATAGCGATTTGTAAAGCTTCAAAACAACCAAACGTCTTGTTCAAAATCACTACATGCGGTCTGTTCGTTATGCTTGTTATTCATCTGATATATCTGAGATAACACGGTAGAGTCTGGTTATATACTGAGTAATGGGTGGGAAGCCCCGCATGTGCCTGTCGGGTTATTCATTTATCATGAGAATGCCAAACAGGGTTTCAGCGCACTGCACGAAGCGGATAATTTCGCAGCACACAACCTCAGAAGCCTGATGCCCAAGCCTGACACCATTGGCGAAACCCGAGTCCCGTCACAAAACTGGCACCTGATGCTGCACCTTGCGCAAGACCATCGACAGGGCACAGATCCTCTTCCTTCCCACCCCCACCTTAGAAGACTGAGATTGAGCCTCTGGATTTTAGATCGCATATCCTTATCACGTGACGTCACGTTAGGCTGTTGTGACATCCGCGACGCCGAGGTCTGTCCGCTGAAACTGCTGTGTTCCGCTTCAGAGCGAATAGTGACAGGCCCTGACGAGCCCGCCCTGCGAACTGTACACGGAAGCGTCGCTGCTGAGGAGACGGCTCCGGCATTGGGCTCGTGTCATCTCCGACTCTTCCGGCCGTCAATGCCGGGTTTGCAATGGGTCACTACAGCTGGCCACTTCGCTGGTCACTCCTGCTGGCTGCTGGCCACTACAGCCGGCTACTACAGCTGGCTACTACAGCTGGCTACTACAGCCGGCTACTACAGCTGGCTACTACAGCCGGTCACTACAGCCGGTTACTGCGGCTGGACCACTAATGTTACGTAGTGTGCTGAAGGTGCCGGTTTTGTGCAGACGTGGTGCTGCCCACGCCGTGAGGTCAAGCTGTCGAGGCTACACTGCGCAGTTACGTTCGCATTGACGAAGCACGCCGTGGGGACGAGCCCTTCACTCTGGCGATGGCGCGATCGCATTGCATGCGGCCTTTGGCGGCGCGCCATGGCAGGCGGAATGTGCCGCGCGGCGGCGGGCCTTTCTCCGCGGACCCGACCTCGGCACCGCGCGCCGGCCCAGCCTCAGCCTCAGCCTCAGCCTCAGCCTCAGCCTCAGCCTCAGCCCGGCCAGAGCACCGTCACGCCCGTGGTGGTCGTGCTCTCGCAGCAGATTGCTGGCAGTGGCGCAGAGCGGGGCGGAGCGGGGCGGAGCGGGACTGACCGGGGCGGGACGGGGCGGAGCGGGGCGGGCCGCGGTTCCTCGTGACTGCTCGCGGCCGACGGTGTTCCCGACGACGCCACGGCGAAAGGGAACGGTGAAAGGAATCCGCCACTGGCGTAACAATTTTTCCGACCTGCCTGCTAACGTCGCACCGCAATGCCCATAGCTGAGTACACAGTTCAGAGGCGGCAAGCGCTCAAAACTCACCCAGCCCCCTCTTCTATGACTGATGTTTCCCACTGATATTCAATGATATCTTTCAAAGCGCTCGAAGTTTGCACTATGGTTTGCTCTTGGTTTACATTAATAGTCTATCGGTAAGTAATAAGTAAATCGCTAAGTAAGGCAAGATCATCAGAAGTTGCAATATTCACCGATCAGGACCATAATGAACTCAGTGCCCGGATCGTCCGCCACGGCCAGCAACATGTCAGCCGTGACGCCCGACAGCCAGCTGAAGACAGTCGGCGGCGACGGTGTGCGGCTTCCTCCAGCTGAAGACAGTCGGCGGCGACGGTGTGCGGCTGCCTTGGCAGTGTGGTTAGCTGGTTGTGTGCGTAGCAGCACGACCACTATCGACACTACCGCTGCAGCCCACCCCATGCTACAGGCCATTTCAGGAGCATCTGTCGGCACCGCGGGGAAGATACCGCCGGGTAGGCCTTGTCTTCACCGGTGGAAACGTGCCGACAAGTGGGTCATCTCCAGCTGAGGCGCCGTCGCGTCGGTCGTGGTGTTCAGGTGGTCGGAGGTGGTGTTCAGGTGGCGGGGAGGGCGTCATCCATTCCCATTCACACGTGCAGTGTGCATACGTTGCCGCACGTATACTTGCGTCGCGGTGCACCAGCCAGGCGACATGGTGGATGTGTTGGAGCCGTCGGCTCTCGTCGGTCCTTGTCTCGCTGGGTGTTCTCGCCGACCCATGGCTCGCCGGTCCGTGTCTCGCCGAATGTTCTCGTCGACCTGAGTCTCGCCGGTCCGTGTCTCGCCGGGTGTTCTCGCCGACCCGTGTCTCGCCGGTCCGTGTCTCGCCGGGTGTTCTCTCCGATCCAGGGTTCGCCGGCTCGTGTCTCGCCGGTCCGTGTCTCGCCGGGTGTTCTCGCCGGCTCGTGTCTCGCCGGTCCGTGTCTCGCCGGGTGTTCTCGCCGACCGTGTTCTCGCCGGTCCGTGTCGTTCATCATGGTTCGCCGGCTCGTGTCTCGCCGGTCCGTGTCTCGCCGGGTGTTCTCGCCGACCCGTGCCTCGCCGGTCCGTGTCTCGCCGGGTGTTCTCGCCGACCCGTGTCTCGCCGGTCCGTGTCTCGCCGGGTGTTCTCTCCGATCCATGGTTCGCCGGCTCGTGTCTCGCCCACCCGCGGCTCGCCGGCCAGTGTCTTGCCGGGTGTTCTCGCCGGCCCGTACCTAATGATTTTCTGTATTGATATCTGAGCTTGAAAACTGACGTAATGATTGAAACAGGCAGCAGCTGGCAGCATTTTAACTTTGACCTGCTTCTCCAACCCTCGCTAAATGTCTTACTCGCCGTGACGTGGGTGTTCGGTCATGTCGGGAGGCCCCTTGCGACACTGCGGCACCAACCACACGTGCGCCGTTGTCCGATTGCGCACTGGATACGCCCCCAAGGTGCCGGCGATAATGGGGACGCCCGTCTCTTCAAATCGCCAGTTACAACCTCCACCCAGGTGCAACGGAGGTATTGTGCGCAGTTTGTGGTCGGGCCGCTGAAGGTAGAGCGCCTGTGGGCTGCACAATGGAGGCGCCATGGGCGGGGGCTGGGCTATTTTGTTTGGTGATGCCAATGCAGCACCTTCGCCCGCGACCAATCGGCGTGAGAGATTGGCGACGCTACATGACTCAACGGTCGACGTGCCGTAAAACCAATAACCAACCAACCAACCAGCCAATGCAGCACCATTGATACCAATAATAACCGCTAGACTTACGCTAATTTATGATAACGATGAGCTTAAGATCTGTTTGCGCACAACGGCGCTATTAGAGGGATTTCGGAGTCCGGGGGTCACCATCTGTTCGCATTTTCACAAATGTACTCCCAATAGTTTAAATTGACTTTCATTTAGCTTAAGCTTCCTTAATTTATGTTAGTCGGAGATTAGGCTTCATTTTGCACTTCCTAATAGTTTGCGTAGCGTAGTAGTCCCATGCTGCGGAGGCAAAACCAACACTAAGTGGGCACTTCCCCCTCAAAAGTATATAAAACAACATCCCCTGCCTTAGCTGTCAAAGGCGGCGCAAATAAATGTCCTTTATGGTCCGGCACGCCTAAAATAAAATAACTCCCCTAGCTGTCAAACGGATGTGCCACTAGGTGGGTACAATGACGACGCAGACATCGCCCGTGATTGGTGTTTCCTTCATGGGACCAGCGCTGTGCACCTAACCAGACCACGCTTTATACGAACTGTAGCAATTCGCGCATATGCATATCTGGATGCACTCATTGATCAGCACAGTATGCTCCTGATCACTCGAAAATAGTAGTATATCTCACCTCACCTTTCCACGATATGGCCTCTGACGTGTGGCAAAAGTCAGAGGTCATCTGATCTGGTAGCAGCTGAACTATCTGACTCCATGTGATGTGCTTGAACAACACATGAGCGTTTGGGTGAACCGAACAGGTCCCCTGATAAATGCCCGTTTTTTGTTGTTGTTCACGTGACCAGCTTTCTACGACACACAGTTGAAACTGGTAACTAGTTGGTTAGAGCAATTTAAGCATTGGGTGCAAAACGTTTCACCATTTTAACGTGCTTTGAAGTACAAATGTTGGACGGCTCAGACGGGAGAACATCAGAGTGCGTTCACATCTGCTGTCAGCAAATGACAATAGATATCGACAAATGCATTGGGCTTCTCTCGCTCCAAAGGCTATGACAATTGCTTACTGGACATGTTCCCCCTCCCCCCTAATGTCGACCCCTGTTTCGTATGCAGCAGCCTATCCTATTTGGCTACACGCACTATGACAGGCTCGATTGATATTGGGATTTCCCATCGCCAGCTATTCAAAAGTTAGGACAGCCAGCTTAGGAATGCCTCAGGATACCAATACATATGTCATTTGTCTGCTGTTCAATACAAATGGTTGCATCCTTTTTTTGTCTTTTTGTTTGCAGATAGGCCACCACCAGTTATTAGTAGAAGTAGCCCCAGGAGCACCTCAGCTAGATAGCAAGCTAGTAACACCAAGGAGCTCCTGGGGCCACAAAGTGAAATGTGTTATGAGGGGGAAAATGGAGAAGTTGGATCATGTACTTGTACATACACATGCACAAGCACACAAACCTGCATATGCACACACATGAAACATGTACACCTACACATACTTCACATACATAGACACATATGCACTCACATATCTATACAAATATACATACATACACATATACTAACATGCACATACATAAACATACACACACATGCACACATTTTGTAGTGTGCAAATGATCAAGATTAAGTTTTGCTCACCAGTTAATTTGTGATATATGAGCTAATGAAATCAACTCAGATAACTTTTTTATATCTTGTTTCTTAATAGGCACATGATTGCAGGAAGGAAATGTTGTACCAATGATACTATTCCAAGTTCTTGGTGCTATAAATGGTATGGAATGAAGTCTATAGGATTTCGATGAAAAAGGTACATGGAAATGATCAACATGCCTTAAATTACTCGGTGATGAGTATTGGAACATATTCATTATAGTGATTGGTAATGTTTCATTACAAAATATGTGAAGTAGTAATATGCTCTGTTCCTGCACAATATGAGGGAACTTCAGAATGTTATATTTGACAAACAATTCATTTGTAGGGTATGAATAGTGCTGTTTATCTATGATTCTTAAAGCCCTTTTTTGTATTTTAACAATTCTGTCTAATCGTGTTGGAAAATTGTTTCCCCATATTAAAGCACAATAATTTAAATAGGGAAGAATCAAAGTATTATATAAGTATTTTAATTCACGACTTGTGATAAAGTATTTTGCTCTTCCCATTATTCCTAGATTTATGCTAGTTTTTGCAGCAACATATGCTATGTGATACTTCCATGTTAATTTTTCATGAACTATTACACCAATATATTTGATTTGCTGTTTCCTGTGAACCTTTTACGAATTTATTGCTATGTTTAAGTCAGCACTAGGCATACTGGAATAAATTTGGTAATTTGTTTTCTTGACATTCAGTGATATCTATTAGCTTGAAACCATTCAGTTATTCCTGTAACAATGGCATTGACTTTAATTTGTAGTTCCTTTATATTTGTAGCTTTTATCATGACAGCAGCATCATCAGCAAATAAGTAGAATGTTCCATCTAAAGAATTACCCAAATCATTAATGTATATAAGGAAGAGTAATGGACCAAGTATGGAGCCCTGTGGAACTCCCATTGTGATGCACTCTGCATCAGAGATTATATCATTGATTTTTGTTTGCTGATAACGATCTTTTAAATACGAATATAATATCATGAGTAGAGTTCCTGAGATTCCAATATGTTGGATTTTTTTAGTAGAATGTCCATGCTCACAGTATCAAAGGCTTTTTTCAAGTCAATATAGAGACCACAAGTAAGTTCTTTCTTTTCTAAAAATTTTGTAATTTCATCATAAATGTGAGCAATTGGCACGTAGGTGCTATGCTTTTTTCTAAATCCAAATTGGAGTGTATTGAGTATATTATTCAGTTCCAGATAAGACATGAGATAAGAATATACCATCTTTTCAAGGATTTTTGAAAATACTGGTAGCATAAAAATTGGCCTATAATTTGTGAATTTATTCAGTTCTCCTGCCTTAAATATGGGGTTAATTATGGCTTGTTTTAGTTGCTTAGGAAAAACTCCACTTCTCAGGCAGAGGTTAAAGAAGTGGGTGATTTGCTTCAGGATAATTTTGTAAGTCAGTAAGAGAGTTTTTGTACTAATGCCATCAGCCCCTCCTCCAACAGAGTTCAGTGACTTTATAATTGTTTCAACTTGGACTTCATTAGTGTACATGTCTTGTTCCCAAATAGCATAGTCATGTCCTGCAATGTATTCAGTCGGGTCTTTGTTAGAAGCTAGAAGTTAGAAGTCTTCTTTTCTAATTTGCTGCCAATGGTTGAAAAGAAATTATTGAAGGCATTAGGAATTTTTTATGTTTGATATTCATTATCTTCTTCAACTAACATGGATTCTGGGATTTTTTGTTTTGTTTTGTGTTTATTTATCAGCTCATGTAATATTTGCCAAGTTTTCTTTCCATTTGATTTACTACAGTGAAGGGCATTTGAATAGTGTAGCTTCTTTGCTTCTCTGATTATCTTGATGAGGATGTTCCTGAATTGTGTTGATGGAAATTATTCAATCTTGATGCTAAATAGTCATTAAAAAAAATGGATTTGATTGTAATCAAGTATTTCTTTTGGATAACTTGACTTCTTTTGTTTTACCTGGGCAGTTAATGTTACAAACACTGGAAAATGATCCGAAAGGTCTTCTACCAGTATACCTGATGAGGAAATGCATGAAAAATCATTTATGAAGATATTCTCCAATAAAGAACTAGTAGTATTTTGTACCCGAGTAGCATTTGTGATTGAGGGCAGAAAACTATATGACAATAGTTGGTTTGAGAATCTCTTCACATTTCTGTCATTTTGTATATTTAGAAGATTGTAGTTGAAATCTCCTGTTATCATTGCAAGCTTCCTCTCATTCTCTATCATTTGTTGCATTTTTTCAGTGCTTTCAAGAAAATTATTGTGGGGAAAAGTTGGGGGACGATAAATGTGGCAAATAATTATTGATCTAGTACTAGTTTGAGACTCAAGTTTGATTTCAACAGCAGCAGCTTCATCAAGTTGATCTACAATATCTTTTCTTTCTCTTGATTCCAAACTATTGTGAATGTAAATTGCAGACCCCCCTCCTTCTCCCTGTCTTCGACTTGCTGCATACATTTTGTAATTACTCATTTTGAAGAACTTTTCTGTATCTTTGCTAAGCAATGTTTCTGATAAACACACAGCTGACCAGTTGATTCCTGTTCTAACTAGGAAGTTTTCTAAGTCATCAAATTTGTTCTTGACAGATCTAACATTTAAATGTATTATGGAAAACCACCTGTGCACATCTGCTCTAAGTTTGCTTGGAAGTACATAATCACATTGTCTTAGGGTGTTTTCACATTCAGAAAATTAATCTCCCTGTCCCTGTTTTAAATAGTTGAGAAAACTGGCCTGCCTTGATGTATGTCTCCGGTCGCTGTATATTTCTTAAATGCCTACCTTACCTTGACTAGTTTTCTGTTTAACCTAAATAAACTAGTTCCGATACCAGTATATTTTTGCCACCTTTTTCTGATCGGGACCCAGAATGGGGTGTCACAAGAGAAAAAAAAGAAAGAAAGAAAAATATTTGTAAATCAATGTGTTTTTGCAGTCTATACATTTGTATTTAGGTATTAAGTTCATCTCAGTTACGTACCGAGTCACATGTGTTTTCACAGTGTATTTTTTCTCAAACATTTAAACATTCAACAAACATTTATTTCGCTTTTGTCGCCATCTGGTTCAGCATAGAGGGTGGCTTGTAAATAAAAAGCATCTAAATAAAATGGGTAATGGATATGCTTCTTAATATAGCTATTTGGAAGTGATTTGAAAAGCAAAATGAAGTGCCGTTAATTCATAAATTTTACTGGAGTTATCTGATTGCAATGCTGAGTAATTTTGGGGGGCTATCTGATTGTCAAGCTGAATAATCTAATATATCTTGCAGTTTTACGCATGGTTGTTACACATGCGCAATATTTGTACGCGAAAAGGTGTTTCATTGATGGAGTTAGGGCATATTCTATCCGCATATTCTCGGCCCCGAGGAAGTTAGGGCCGAGAATATGCGACTGGCTTTTAAGTTTAAGCTGAAGGAGGCGCTGAAAAGAGCTGTACGTGGGAATGTTTGAGTATTGTATGCATGTGTTTTTAATGTTTTAGTAGCCTCCTGTCCCACCCCTTTTTTTTAGCGTTTTTGACATTTGATACTCAGTGTCTCTTGGTACCAATACAAGGATTGAGTGTTCCAAGGTCGTATGCAGGAGCGCTGTTTATACTCATTCATAGCCGTGATTGATTGGCTGAATAGTAAATTAGGCAGTCCCTAGGTATTGATACTAAATGTCCTGTTTAATTGTATGGTATCTAAAAATAATTTAATTAATGATTTCCCGCCTAGGTAGGTAGATGGGCAAGTGGCCACCTGATAAGGCTAAGATGTATAAGTGAACTTGCTATTGATGACATGTTATGTAATATTTATGATCACCCATGTACCTAGATAGGTAGGAGGTAGGTACCTACATACTCAGGCAACTCCATCATGGAAGCATGGTAGGATGTATGTAATAAGATTGTAATGTGATGACAGAATAGATGCTGGAATAGGATAAGGATAAGTATTAGTAGGTAGGTAGGTAGGTACCCACCTATCTAGTTGTGTGATAAGAAATCCAGCCCACAGTCAACAGAACAAGTCAGATGGTGGATCTGCATCCAGGTGAACATGGATGCTACTGCATACATGGATGTAAATAGGTATGCACATACACACAGATGCACATACATATACATACATGCATGCACATACACACACACATCCATACCCATGGGCACAGGAATCAATCCTAGTTCATAAATGTGCATATGCTATACTGATTTTTTTTGGCTTGCAAATGATGCTGTGTGGACCACTCAATAGTGCAATATCTAAAAGGAGACTATAACATAAAGTCATAAAGTCATAAAGTATTAAGGCTTAATAAGAGCCACAGGGGCCCATCTGGGTTAAGCCTATCTAGAAAAGGCATTGCGTGTAAAGAAAGCATACGACCTTCAATATACCAGGAGGTGCTGAGTTGACATCAAAAGTAACGTTAAGGATTATACTTTATTAGGTACTCAACGTTTCGGCCAGGGGCCATCGTCAGGAGTGATATAAAAATGTCAAGTTAAGCAATTGAAAAAAAAAAAGCACGCGAGAAAAAAAGCGTGCAAAGACACGTGGAATGCAGAAAAGCCTCCTCAGTGGTGCAGACACTTAAAGAAACTCCAAACCAGAAACAAACTAGGTCAAGATAGAATCCTCTGAGGAAGCCCGAGCCGATGGTCCACATACATATCGATACATACACTCACGCACATATATAGACATAGATCCAATATAACGCGTAATACATAGAATATAATTTATGTTTATGTAATTTAAGTGATATACCAAGACGTCGTTTGCGTGTTTAGTTGCGGCCGTAGATTACGTATGTGTAGAGATTCGAGGACCTTTAGATCAGCGTTGTCCCTGGCTGTTGCTAGAATTTCTACTTTGAAGTTTGTGTTAGTGTCGCTGTGTTCCATGTTATAATGTTTGTCGATCATGTGTTCGCCTAAAGGTGTGTATGCTCTTCGAAGTCTGGCATCTCCCAAGTGCTCATTGTACCTATCCCTGATACTACGTTTGGTTTCACCGACATAAAATATTCCAAGACAGCGGTTGCACGTTATTTTATAAACTACGTTTTTTCGCGTGCATCTACCTTTGAGCCCGTTGATGCAGGTGTGGCACGTTCTTCTACCAGCAGGGCATGGCGGAATTTCAGGGCTGAGCGGACCGGGTAAGATTTCAGCGTAGGTCCGCTAGTCCAGGCTACCCTAACATGGTTTAGATGAGACGAACGGATGGCTGCGTTTACCTGTCGACATAGTTGGTCATCGACAAATGGAAGTCTCATGTAAACATAGTTGGGATTACTACCCGCTCGATGCCGACGTTGCCCACTTATCCTACTCCTGTTGTGAGGGTGAACAGCACGAGCGGCGGAGTGTACCCGATGTGCTGGGTATCCGTTTTCCAGGAAAAGAGTTGTCATCTTCGCAAGGCTCCGCTCGCATGAAATAGTATCGGAGGAGACTCGTGCTGCTCTCCTCATTTGGGATGTTAAAACGGCCTTTTTAGTAGCCATCGGGTGGGCCGAATCATAGTGCAAGATGATGGGGGCTGCCATAGGTTTAAAGTACAGTTCGGTGGTGTAGCTCCCATCAGCCTGAACTACAAACAACGTATCAAGGAAAGGAATCGAACTGCTATGACCAGTGTGTTCTAAGGTGAACTTGATGCTGGAGTGTTGTTGGTTAATTTCTGCAAAGAAGTCGAGCAGAGAGGCCAAGCCATGTGTCCAAACACCAAAAATATCGTCTATATACCTCATGTAGAGAGCTGGTTTCAAATCATACGAAGCTAAGAAGATCGACTCAAGGCGGTGCATAAAAGCAATCGCTAAAGGAGGTGCACATCGGTTACCCATAGCCACTCCTTTTGTTTGCTTGTACATTGAGTTACCGAAACGTATGAGGTTATTGCTGAAAATATGTGTTAGTAATTTCACACAGTCCTGTACCCCAATCCCGAAAAGACAAATGTCATCCAGATTGTCCTCGATTAGACGAATCACAGCATCTATTCCCTCCTTTATCGGAATGCTGCCATATAGATTTTCACGTCCATGGTGAAAACAATACTGCCTTCCGGAAGTTTGGTAGGGAACGTTTCTTTCACCCTCTGTAGGTACGACTCCGTGTTTGTCAGATGGGCGGGAACCAACGCTAGTATCTGGACCAGAAAGAATCTTGCTTGGTTCTTGAGCAAGATTCTGGTCCAGATACTAGCGTTGGTTCCCGCCCATCTGACAAACACGGAGTCGTACCTACAGAGGGTGAAAGAAACGTTCCCTACCAAACTTCCGGAAGGCAGTATTGTTTTCACCATGGACGTGAAAAATCTATATGGCAGCATTCCGATAAAGGAGGGAATAGATGCTGTGATTCGTCTAATCGAGGACAATCTGGATGACATTTGTCTTTTCGGGATTAGGGTACAGGACTGTGTGAAATTACTAACACATATTTTCAGCAATAACCTCATACGTTTCGGTAACTCAATGTACAAGCAAACAAAAGGAGTGGCTATGGGTAACCGATGTGCACCTCCTTTAGCGATTGCTTTATGCACCGCCTTGAGTCGATCTTCTTAGCTTCGTATGATTTGAAACCAGCTCTCTACATGAGGTATATAGACGATATTTTTGGTGTTTGGACACATGGCTTGGCCTCTCTGCTCGACTTCTTTGCAGAAATTAACCAACAACACTACAGCATCAAGTTCACCTTAGAACACACTGGTCATAGCAGTTCGATTCCTTTCCTTGATACGTTGTTTGTAGTTCAGGCTGATGGGAGCTACACCACCGAACTGTACTTTAAACCTATGGCAGCCCCCATCATCTTGCACTATGATTCGGCCCACCCGATGGCTACTAAAAGGCCGTTTTAACATCCCAAATGAGGAGAGCAGCACGAGTCTCCTCCGATACTATTTCATGCGAGCGGAGCCTTGCGAAGATGACAACTCTTTTCCTGGAAAACGGATACCCAGCACATCGGGTACACTCCGCCGCTCGTGCTGTTCACCCTCACAACAGGAGTAGGATAAGTGGGCAACGTCGGCATCGAGCGGGTAGTAATCCCAACTATGTTTACATGAGACTTCCATTTGTCGATGACCAACTATGTCGACAGGTAAACGCAGCCATCCGTTCGTCTCATCTAAACCATGTTAGGTAGCCTGGACTAGCGGACCTACGCTGAAATCTTACCTGGTCCGCTCAGCCCTGGAAATTCCGCCATGCCCTGCTGGTAGAAGAACGTGCCACACCTGCATCAACGGGCTCAAAGGTAGATGCACGCGAAAAACGTAGTTTATAAAATAACGTGCAACCGCTGTCTTGGAATATTTTATGTCGGTGAAACCAAACGTAGTATCAGGGATAGGTACAATGAGCACTTGGGAGATGCCAGACTTCGAAGAGCATACACACCTTTAGGCGAACACATGATCGACAAACATTATAACATGGAACACAGCGACACTAACACAAACTTCAAAGTAGAAATTCTAGCAACAGCCAGGACAACGCTGATCTAAAGGTCCTCGAATCTCTACACATACGTAATCTACGGCCGCAACTAAACACGCAAACGACGTCTTGGTATATCACTTAAATTACATAAACATAAATTATATTCTATGTATTACGCGTTATATTGGATCTATGTCTATATATGTGCGTGAGTGTATGTATCGATATGTATGTGGACCATCGGCTCGGGCTTCCTCAGAGGATTCTATCTTGACCTAGTTTGTTTCTGGTTTGGAGTTTCTTTAAGTGTCTGCACCACTGAGGAGGCTTTTCTGCATTCCACGTGTCTTTGCACGCTTTTTTCTCGCGTGCTTTTTTTTCAATTGCTTAACTTGACATTTTTATATCACTCTTGACGATGGCCCCTGGCCGAAACGTTGAGTACCTAATAAAGTATAATCCTTAACGTTACTTTTGATGTCAACTCAGCACCTCCTGGTATATTGAAGGTCGTATGCTTTCTTTACACGCAATGTCTAAAACCCAGGAGCATCTAAGAGCCATTCTTCGTTGTATTAAACAATATCTAGAAAAGGTACTAGAAATGTACATACTCCCACCACAATCAATCCCTTATCCCAAGTTCCTAGGAAGCTGTATATCCCAGCCTATCTAGCACCACTCACTTGCTACCGCGTAACACCCTCAACAATCACAAGCTCCTCCAATCATACCCATCGTGCCACCATAGACAATCTCATCAGCATCACATCCCGAAGGAAGGTGCCAAATCCACTGCTAGGCACATCCCACACAAATTCATAAAGCGTTCAGACTTAATAAGAGACTCACTTGCTATTGCATAATACATTCAACAATTACAAACTCCTCCCATCATACCCATTGTGCTACCATAGACAATCTCATCAGTATGACATCCCGAAGGAAGGTGCTGAATCCACTGCTAGGTACACCCTATATAAAGTTATAAAGCGTTTAGACTTAATAAGAGACGCACTTGCTATTGCATAACACACTCAACAATTACAAACTCCTCCCAACTCCCAACTCCTCCCTGTCGATCAACCCTCCCTGGAATACAGAAAAACAATCCCCCTATTCTTATAATGATTGTCTATGCCGTTTTTAAAGATGTTCAGTGTGTTGCTACTGACAATGGTTCCTGGCAGCTGGTTCCAGTGTTCTACTACCCTGTTGGTGAAGAAAGACTGTCTTAACCTTGTCCTGCTGTGATTAACTTTAATTTTGAATTGATGACCTCTAATTGCATCATTTCTGTTAAATTCAAACATTTCCCTGAGATATCCCTGTTTCTGACCATGAACAAATTTAAAAACCTCGATGAGATCTCCTCTCAGCCTTCTATATCTAAGTGAAAACATATTCAATTTCTTCAGTCTTTCCTCATATTCCAGGTTGCCTATACCATTAACCATTTTTGTTGCCCTCTTTTGTACTCTGTCTAAAAGCCAACAATCTTTCTCATAACTAGGGAACCAAGCTTGGACACAGTATTCCAAATGTGGTCTGACATATGCACAGTAAAGCTTCCTGATGACCTCCTCACTTTTGTATGACACATTCCTCTGTATTGCCCCAAGCATTCTTAGTGCCTTCTTCCTGGCTTCTTTGGTCTGTTCTGATGCCCCCAATTTTGTGTTCAAAATAACACCTAAGTCCTTCTCCTGCTGAGTCACAGATAGTACTTGGCCACCCATCAAGTATGGAGCCTTCATATGCTGCCTACCTACATGCATGACTGCACTTATCAAAATTAAACTTCATTTCCCATTTTTCGGACCACTTCACTAGCTCGTCTAAGTCTTTCTGCAGCAAAACCTGCTCATTGTGCCCTGTTATTGCCCTAAAGATCTTCAAATCATCCGCAAATTTCAAAACCTTACTGCTTAGGCCACATTCAATGCTATTCACATATATAATGAACAATAGTGGCCCCAGTACCGACCCCTGGGGGACTCCACTAAGAACATTTTGCAATGATGACTTTGTACCATTTAGCATCACTCTCTGCTGTCTATCTGAAAGCCACAACTCTATCCATTTTAGGATGCTACCTGCAATACCATGGACCTGAAGCTGCATCATTAACCGTTTATGGGGTACCTTGTCAAAGGCCTTACTAAAGTCAAGATATGCTACATCAACCTGATTTCCCTGATCAAATTGTTCTGTTGCAAAATTCAAAAAGTCCAAGAGATTTGTGAGACACGATCGCCCTTTTCTAAACCCATGTTGAGTATCTTGAATCAATCTGTTTCCTTCCAGAAAACTAACTATTCTATCCTTGATAATTGATTCGAGTACCTTGCAGACTAGGGATATGAGGCTTACCGGCCTATAGTTTTCAACTTTCCCTCTTTCTCCTTTCTTGAAAATAGGAACTACATTTGCCCTTTTCCAATCTGTTGGAATTTCATTCTGCGAAACTGATCTACAAAATATTATACTAAGTGGAATTGCCACTTCCTTTTCAGCTTCTCGCAATACCCTAGCATAAATTCCATCTGGTCCTGCTGCCTTGTTTGGCTTTATTTTTCTGATATAATTGAAAACAATATCACTATCAATGAAATCAACATCGTGTATCTGATCACCTGTCACTGAACTGTGGTTCACGGTTGGCAGATTAGTCACATCCTCCACCGTAAACACTGATTTAAACTGCTTGCTCAGCTCCTCAACCATCTCATAACATGGAAACACAATGAGGATACATGCTGAAGGACCTCTGCATGGTAGATGATTGTATTGTTAATGGTCAGCTTTGGTGGGTTGGTACCATTGTGTACTCTCTGTGTATATATTGCATACTATATGCCACTAGCTGTATGAGCTATTATTTACTTACAACTCCTTCTTGTAAGTTTCTCCATAATTTCACAAGTGCTTAGGAGTTTTGCACATGGCACCCCTGGTGTCTCAGAAGCTTCTTTGAAGCTTCTTCTTAAAAAGCTTCTTTGAAGCAAGTCAGCTTGTGACTTCACCTTTCGTTCACACTCACATTCATTCTCCATGCTCCCACGTCATACCAATAGCACCTTGGCAGTATGAGCGGGAGCACAGCCAGGGGTGTCTTAGTAGATTTCAAAGCATGTGAGTCTAAACTGTCATCCGAAAAAGCTACCATGCTACTTACATCATCTATGTATGTTCAGTCCCACAGGATATGAACCCATGGAAAGTATATCCATGTAAATATACATCAAAATACAATTTATAGGTGGTCCAAACAACAGTAGATCTGTATAATGTGGTATGCATATGTTATCTTTCACATTTAGTGCCCTGCAATTGATCCCCATGCCCTATTCCTTCCACCTCTGGCCCCACTCCTGGTTGTGCGTACCATATACTCTTCTAGATCCACCCTCTGGGATGTTCTGCTTCCTGCAGGTGTTTCCTCTTTGTTGAAGGATCTTTGGGACTGATGGTATGATGTGGACTCTGGATGTTGTCACCACATCATTACAAAACAGAGCAGAATAGTTACCAGAGTCCTCCGAGTGGTTTGTACATACAACCGAGATTAGTCCGCGGAGGCGAGCGCGTCCGGGCCTGCAACTCCGACATCACTTGTGCCTAAGGTCGGTCAGGTCACTTGGTCAATGGACCATGTATAAACAACCGATATGTATGATGCAAGACACGATGCAGACCAGGACCGTGTGACGTCACATACATCCATGGATGTCTGTCGGAAGAAAAGCGCTAAATATCGCCGTTGATAAATCGTGATTTAGACGAGCCAGTGAATGTTATTAATACCACTGACTGACAATGTCATCCCCAAAATACACAAAAAGTACGTCGGGCACTTCAAAAACCCATTTCTGAAATATCGACCAACCATTAATAAGTGAGTGGTCACTCATTCGCTTGCCCTATAATGTTGGCACAGAGTGCTTTCATGCCACCGGCAACGCATGCAAGGGATCCGCGAAATATAATCCCAGTCTTTGCCACTGACATTATATATATATATATATATATATATATATATATATATATATATATATATATATATATATATATATATATATATATATATATATATATATATATATATATATATATATATATATATATATATACATATATATATATATTATATGCATATATATATATATATATATATATATATATATATATATATATATATATATATATATATATATATATATATAATTTCTCAATCACCTAGAAACAAGCCAGCTTGTGGATGCGCGCCTGTGGGTGGCGGGTGCAGTTACCTCTGGCCCTGTCTTCTCTGCCTGGTGGCGGCGCTGTACGAGCAATATTGACGAGCTGACAGCTTCCAAGAAGCGAGGCTACCACCGCCGGTTATCGGCCCACCTTCCATGACCTCTTCCTGGAGCTGCAGTCGAAATTCGCCTGACCACGCCGCCGTACGGAAGGTTAATGGAGGCGAGGCACGACCGAGTAGCAGGTGAAACCGCTCGGCGCTGCTTATCGTGCCGAGTCGGGTAGGGTCTGATTCTCCACAGGAAGTGCCGGCGGTAGCGCAGTTAGGAGGCGCAACTAAGCTTCAGATGTCGCCCCATGTATGAACATATTCCCCTAACGCTTATTAATGTACAAGTTGTTGCTACATTACCATTGGTGGCGCACATGAATCATAACATTGTAGAGCTGCTTTGCATGTGCTGATAGATTACTAATAAACGAGTTTAGCATTGTTCTTCCTGAGGTTTCTGGTGATCTACAGGCAATTGGTGCATGCGCCTCATAATATCACTCAGAACAAAATGAAGCCAGCTAGTACTCTCCATTGCAAAAAACAAACAAAAACAAAACAAATGTAACGTCGCATGAGCATGTTATTTTCAAATATGCGCTATCTTCCTCTTGTTTGAAACATTATTTATGAATCACTATCTACTGTTCACGATTTCGCCACGGGTGTGGATTTAGTGCAAATTGGGGACCATGAACCTCCAATATTGTCTCGGCCCACCCCCGCGCAATGATTTAAATGTTCCACATATGCATGGTTCTTGATGGGCGAACCACCGAATTCGAATTTGGTCATTCCAATTCCTCCATGTATTGTCCCCACTCCACCTCCCTAATGACCTCCAGAAATTGACACCTCTGATCAGGGCACCAAAGAGGCTGGAGCGGCTCCTTCCCCTTAGCGAATAAAAAATACTTTTCCAGCCTGAAAATATGTTATCGTTCGAGGTTTTCTATTTTCACGAAACATTTTAATTCCCCGAAAAATGCCCCGAATCAGAGGATTTTTTCCTGATGTGAAGGCGCGTTGGACATAGTCAGACTCTTTGCTCAGCAAAAGCTTCGTCGCATCACTAATCGCCCACCCTCTCGGGAAAATCCTGGGTGCACCACTATGTCCAAAGCCACTTGCTACAGATTGATACAAATACTGACCATTTCGATGGCCAAAGTTTCCTCAAAAGAATTTGTTTCTAGTGTGCGTCCACGGGCCTCATGGGTAAGTTTCGGTTTGATTGGGGGGGGGGGGGGCAATAATTGAGGGGGGCAATGGCTCCACCATAGCGTATACAAAGTGGCACCCCTGATTACGAATGATCTATATCCTGTTTCTCAAATATCCCCAGCCCAACTGTCACTGCCTTACAACAAACAAAAGGCGTTACAATGACAATACGATGCAACTGAAGGCATGGGCATGACTTTATGGAGCTGGATGGGAGGGGGGATGACCTTTTTGATGGCCAAAGCTGCCCATACAAAAATGTACCTAGTGTACGCCCATGGGCCAAATGGTGAAGTTTCAGCCTGATCGGGGAGGGGGGGGCAATCGGTGATTGAGGCGCTAAATCAATGATTGAGAGGGCCAGTGGCCCCCTTAGCATGTTCAAAGTGGCATCACTGAATGAAGGAGCTCCCTTTTGGAATAGCTATTTCTCATACTTTCCTGCACCCATCGTTTTGGGGTGATCGATAAAATAGTAATACGGCCGGAAAACTTCCGACCGACGACTGCCTATCTGTTGAGGAATTGTGGATACCACCAGCTCCACCAGTCGTGCTCATTCAAACAAGATAGACAAGCGAGAGTGGCGTAAGTGGTTCGCACAGAAAACGAGCTGTTTATTGGCCCTCGAAATGTTTCATACCTTGGTCCCAAGCGGGTCCAAGGAATTGACGGCTGAAAGGTATTTGCCCGAAACTAAAGTTCCAGATTTATTTTGGTGCCAATATAAATATGGCACGGCAAGAAGGGATTACAAGGAAATTTCGGATTACATGTTGCATTATCAAACCTGTAATATGTGCATGGGATTGGTCAAAATGAACAAGCACCTAGTTTCGTGTCCAACCATATTTTGGGCTTGCAATTGCTTGGCAAGCAGCTCGACTTCAGACACATTTTTGGGCATATTAGATCGTTTTTCCACGGAATGATTGTCCAACTTTCACTGATTTTCTGGCTCGTGTGTATAAATTGTCAAAGCAGTTTATTGAAAAGACCGATCCAAAAGCAACCGGCTCGCTGAGAAACAGTAGTGGCAGTAAGGGGCAAAATATAACCGGAGCTATTCAATGGAGCTAATAGAATAACATATTGCACCCGCTTATGCACGTCAAGCACACCTTCCCCATTCCCACCAATTATTCGACTATTTCAAGCTGGAAGCCATAGGAAATTAATAACATAGGCATGATCTGTTTCCAGTCACAACATTGAGGTCTTTCTGGTGCCGTGCATCAGTTCACTGAGAAACAAAAATCAGAGCAATAGTCTCAGTTCACGAAGGGAAAGAATCGTCTCAGTTCCTGGACTTAAGTCAGCTATGTTAGCTCATAGTTAGCTTAACATTGCTAACACAATCTAGCATGGCGTACTCTGACATTATGCATCATTCTAATTTTGGAAAGCGATCTGGAAAAAAAATGTTAAAATGCTAGGAAGCACAAGCCAATAATTTAGGGGAACAATCACATTCACATTGACAAATTGATAGCATAAAACAAGTGAAGTAGGGTTCAGCTAAGTTTCAGACCAGTAGACTGCCGGTGGTAGACAGGGGTGGAAGATTAGAAGAGGGGACGCATAGGATCAGCTTCCATAATTGTGAAACTTAGCATTAACTCTATAACGCTACATGGTAAACAATGAGTCTAAAATGAGTCCTTGCTCCCCCCGAGTCAATCGAGATGCCGCTGCCACCTGTGGTAGATGTAGTTGAATGCATTCACATTTCCCAATGTATGACCCTAATGCCCTTCTTCCGACTTCCACTGCATCAAACAGTGAAATTTTGCAATTTTGATTATATTCAAAATGGATTATCTTCAGAAGTAAATTGGAATACAATTAGAAGGCATCGTCGACTGTTTTATTTTCACCTGGTCATGCCAGGTACTTCACATGGAGTAAAAGAGATGCTTCATAGTAATTTAGGTGTATCAGGTGTATTACCCGGTGCAGATGTATTCATAGTAATTGTATGGTGAATTACTCACGTCATTGTATGTACATGTTTAAGTTTTACTGATGTTTTGCATGGTGTGAATAACAATTAAGCTTATTCTTCCTTACTGAATGTTAATTATGAAATGTTCAGGAACACGTGTTTCCGTACTGTAGTTGATTTATATTAGCATGTTAGAAACATGCTGTATCCTAAATTACCTTTCACTATTATGAAGTTCATAACCTGGTTCATAGTTGCATCTGCAGAAAAACGATTTTACTATATTTTAGTATTGTATGGCGTTTAAGCCGGTTAAAGCCAGCAAGTGGCAGATCATTTCAGCCGGCAAGCCGCGGTAATAATGTATATAAATTGTACTCTACTACATCTAAAGGAATAAGTAACTCGGAGATATATCGGACACCTTTGACTCCGAAGCGGCATGGGCGAGATCACTGTTAACCAACGTTTGAGTTGTTTAGCGGCATCTAATTTCCGGGTGATTTGAAGCGCCATCATGCCCTTGTCAGTGAGGATATGTGGAGAGCAGGGCTGTCACTTTGCATATGCTAAGTGGCCCCCTCAAATCCCCCTCAATGGCCCCCTCAAACATTGAGCTTCCCCTCACCCCAATCAGTCCCAAGCTTAACCAATTTGGCCTATGGCGTACACTAGACACCAATGGTTTTCGGGGCAGCTTTGGCCATCAAGAAGGCCATTTGCCCCCCCCAATCAACTTCGTAAAGTGACATCCATGGCGGAGAGGGCGCACCAAAGGTACGCGAAGGTATGTACGGCACTTCAGTTGGTTGTCGCCTCGCCTCGCCCTTCTCCGGCCGACGAGCCCGTTCGTCTGTGGCCCGGCCTGCCAGTGCAGGGCCCGACAGCGGCAGCGGCAGTGGCGAATCTGCGCAGTTGTCGGCCGTTGGCCTGTGCGGACTCCGTGACCTCGGTCACACGGAACACCGCCGCGGGCCTCGGCCGGTCAGGTGGGAGCGCCACTGCTAACGATCGTCCCGCGGCAATATTGCGACGCCGGCCGCCCCACAGTGCCGCTGGTCGGACACTGACACTGCCGGCAGAGGTAGAGTGCCCACTTACTGCCCATTTGTCTGGAGGGGCTCGCGACCCTGTTCAGTGTTCGGTGGAGTTTCTCCGAGAGTTGCATATTTCAACATGGAATCCTGTTCGCAAGCCACACCAGTGAGTCTCGATCTCATCAATAATAACACTGTTGTGCTCTCTCCGCAATTACTTCGAAGCTCCGTCCCAAGCTGGTGACATTCCTGGGCAACCACGAAACGGCACATGACGAAGTTTGTCAGGGTGCGGTCACCTCAGTTCAACAAGGTGTGGGGTGTCGGTAGCTCAGTGGCTAAGCGGATCGTAATGTATGAACCTAATGCCCCTTTTCCGACTTCCAACACACCAGTCAGCTTTTGTTGCAAGTTTGGTTATATTCAGAATGGATTCGGGAGTAAATTTGGATACAATTAGTATGCAAACCTAGACCATGCCAGAGATACGTGTTCAACTTCCCGCGGTGCCCGCCCTTCCTGCCAGGGTGAGAGGCAGGCAACGCCATACATCTTCAGCTGCTGAGTGCGTCGTAGAACCACAACCAAACAACAGCAGGGTGCATGTTTCCGGCAGAACGCCTTCGGACAAGCCTGACTGGGCACGACCATTCTTGTGAACTTCCTGGCAGCATGGCGAACGAGGTCAGCCAAGTCGAAAAGTCACTGTGTGTAATACCACCCATACTTCATAGGCGTCAAATGCGTCGTAGCGAAGCTCACACCAGTTGACACCTGGCAATTGCGGATGTGGTCAGGTTTCTACTCGAATTAGTGAACGGATTTTGTCACGGCAAAGCAGTTGACGGAGATGGCAACGACTTAGGCCCATTCCTTTCCTACAGAACCGACAAGGGCGTAAGGTGGGTGTCATATAGCGAAATCCATTTCCTCATCCCTAGCGGTGTCAGATCTCATAAATAAGTGTAAGCTACTTGTCATCCAATGACATCTGAAGCAATAGCATCAAACATCAATATGAGGAGCATTGCATCAAAAGCTCTTACATGTTGAGTTAAATCGTGTACGCCAGAATATGTAAGGACTTAGCTAATGACGTCTGTTTTCACCTCGCAGGACACATCACCGAACAATTTTATATTGCTAAATATTGATGAATAAATAATACAATCATGTACCCACTGGCGGATCTAGCCCACCGGTTTGGGGGGGGGGGCAACTTTTGGTTTTCGGCGTCAGCCCCCCCAGTGGCGTACCTAGGAATTGCAACAGGGGAGGGGTGGAACGGATTTGGAGGGTGCCCATTCTTCTACTATTTTTAGTTAAAAGCACCGGATTTCGACCACCATTTGGCAAAGGGGCCCATAAAAAAGACAACATAATTTCCTGTGTAGAGGCCACAGACTACCTCCACTGTTTCTAAGTTACCGGATTTTTGTTCTTGTTTACTAAAAAGGTTCACGTTCACGTTCAACGTCTTGTACCACGTCAACGTTCGTGCACGTGTACACACTGATGGATCCGATTTTGTCAACTCTTGCTGTAAGCAGAACTTGAGCAGCATGGAACCCTCGATGTGTGTCAGAATCTACTATGCTACTATATTGGCTTCCAAATAATTATTTTTAAAACCTTTAAAATTGGAGATTTTTTCATTCCAACACTATTTTTTAACCTCGGCAAAGGTTACTTCATTTGAATGTAGTTTACTTCCGTTGGTTTCGAGGGGGGGGGGGGGCAAAAGACACTATGGCCCCCGCTTTTAAGCGCTTCGGGGGGCATGGCCGGAATGGCCCCTCCCTGTATCCGCTAGTGCACGTATCCAGCCTGTGCGAACATCAAGTTATGTATACAGTTGAAAACACTAACAAATTGAGCCATCACGTCAAATTTGATTGGAACATGAGGGGGCGCTCCCAAACCCAAACATGGAAATACCCAGCCCGAAAAACAAAACTGAGTTTTCGATTAAGCCACTCTCAGAATCTTCAACCGAGATCGAACCAGCGCGGGCGCCAACAATTGCAAGGACATCTTCGGCGCTGCCAAAACAACCTGAACTAATAAAAAAAAAGCTGGCTGCCCGGGCTCTCGATTCAGCTGAAATGGGTCGCTCACGACAAGAAGAACCCACAGTTCGGGGCAAACGACTGGACCACGAACTGTCCACGTAAATGGACGCCGCTCCGCATGTCGGTACCAGGCGGCGGCCGCAGAAGGCGTGGGCACGGACACCATTACCGATTACGCGTGACGACGCGTAATCTGATGGTGGCAATCCCCGGCGACGGTGGGAACTCCGAGAACCGCTTCTGTCGCGGTGACGTCACCACCGTGGACGTGCTGTGCACTAGAGGTGGACACAAACTCAAAATGTTGGGACCGAAGCCCGAGACCTGCCGGTCTAAAGTGACCAAGCTCAGCTGGGGACCGGTAAAAATGCCGTTTTTGTCTTTAGCTGGTACTTCTTGGGGGGGGGGGGGGGGCATCGACTGCAGTGGTCATGCAGTACGCTGGCACTTCTTGATTTTAGCTCATTTCGTGATTACTATGATGTGCCTGGCATAACTAATACATCAAGTAACTCTGAATGATTGTAATGCACAGCGAATTACAAAAATAGCACCCTATATAGTGAAGTGAATACTAAATGACAAAGCATTACAAAACCGCCATGACACAAAGATGGCTGAAAAGAAGGCAAAGCTTAGTATCTATGTGCCTAGTCTTAATTGTGTTGATTCCTTGATTGATGTAAGTAATGGACATCAACCTGTTTGTTTTAAAAACTGCATTGCAATCACCACACTGTTCAGCACAGTGGCGTACCGAAGGGTGGGTGGGGCATTGGGATAAGTTGTCCCCCCTGAGAAGTTGTGCCCCCCAAGAAACTTGCCGTGGTTCGGAAAATTGCGTGAGGCTCCCTGAAAACCCCCGCTGGGGCCCCTAAAAATCAAATTGTGGCCTCCAAAAATCGCTCCGAGGCCCCTAAAATGACACCGGGGACGCCAAAAGGTGCGACTCTGAAAATACAGCTGGGACCCCAAAAAATAGTTTCGGGGCCATTAAAAATGAAGCTGGGGACACCAAAAATTGGGATCGGGGCTCCTGAAGATACCGCTGGGCCCCAAAGAAGTCACGTCGGGCCCCCGAAGATCAGGCTGGGCACCCAAAGGTCGGGCCAAGGCCCCCGAAAATAACGCTGAGGCCCAAAAGGTCGCTCCGGGACACCCGACAGTGACGCTGGGACCCAAAAGTCTCGCAGGGACCCCTACAAATGACGTTGGGGGCCCACAAAATCGCACCAGACCCATGAAGATCACATTGGTGGCCCCAAAAGTCGTTCCAGGGCCACTAAAAATGACAGGCCTCCAAAACGTGGGCCCTGGGCCCCTGAAAATACCGCTGGGGCGCCAAAGAAGTCGCTCTGGCGCCAACGGAATGCCAAGCTGGGGCCCCCGAAAACCAGGCTGGGACCCAAAAAGACGGTCCGGATCCATGAAAATCACGCCGTGGTCCAAAAGGTCGGGATGGGCCCCCTGAAAATCGCGCCGTGGTCCAAAAGGTCGGGATGGGCCTCCTGAAAATCGCGCCGTGGTCCAAAAGGTCGGGATGGGCCTCCTGAAAATCACGCCGTGGTCCAAAAGGTCAGGATGGGCCCCCTGAAAATCACGCCGTGGTCCAAAAGGTCGGGATGGGCCTCCTGAAAATCACGCCGTGGTCCAAAAGGTCGGGATGGGCCTCCTGAAAATCGCGCTGGAACCTCCAAAATGTCTGGCCGGGGCCCATAAAAATCGCGCTGAGCTACCAAAAAGTAAGACCTGAGTCACTGAAAATCACGCTGGGTGCCTCAAAAGTTCGCACCTGGGCTCCTAAAAATCATGCTGCGTCCAAAAAAGTCGTGGTGGGGTTCTTGCAAATCACGATGGAAACCCCAAGAAGTCGGGATGGGGCCCCTGAAAATCACGCTAGAGGCTCGACAGGTCGCGCCGAGGCACCAAGTCTCATCGGGACCACCCAAAAATGAAGCCGGGGCAACGATAAAGCAGTCCGGACATGGAAAATCACTCTAGGGTCCCAACAATCACTCCAACGGCCCCCAAAACGTGTTGGACCCCACAAGCGTGTCGAGGCCACTAGAACTCGCGATAGGGATTCCAACAAATGACGACGGCGCCAAAAATCGCACTTACACCCAAAAAGTCGCATCGCTGCCCTTCAAAATCACAGGGAGCGCAAAAAGTCGCACCGGAGCCCCAAAAGCCACCGGTAGCTTCCCAAAAATCAATTCCTACCAGGGATGTCACTCTGCAGCCACATAAACTGCGTCAGACCCTCCAAAATGCGCGTCGGGCCCCGGAAAAGGAGCGTGCTGGGGTACCGAAGAAATGCACCGAGAGCCCGAAGAACCACACCAGGGTCTAAAATCACCTCTCAGGGGCATTTACAAAACAAGAACTCGATCCCCAATAAATCGCAAAGCACTCCATCGAATCTACCCGAGCACCGGACAATTCAGAACAGGTCCCGAAAGATAGTTCTCCGAATGGCCTTTTTGACTTTGAAGGGTGGCATCGGGTGAACAAAAATAATTGAGCAGCCGCAATAGCGTACCAGGAGACAAATGCCCCATCCTGAAGGGGTGGACTCCAGGAGTCGCGACAGGGTCCCCAAAAATCGCTCTGGGCCTCACAAATTTGCGTCGGGCCTCCGAATTCGCGTAGGGGCTCTAAATTAATACCGGGGCACACAAAAAACACGCACTGGGCCCGAAAATTTGCGCCTGGATCCGCCAAAGTGGGACTGGGCCCAACTAAGTACGACGCGTCCCACGAACTCCCTTCGAGTCCCCCAAATATCGAGTTCCGGATCCAAAATTCCCATCGATAGTTCCAAAAATTCGCATCGAGCATTCAAAATTTCAGTATGTCCTTTATGTATTTTGCCTCCCCCCCCCAATAATTTTCCGAAATCAACACCCGTATATATACATATACATGCAAACAGTGCAGACTCTACACCTCATAAACTGGTGACATTGGGAAATGGGTACACCACGGACATTTTTTTATCGATACGCCTACTCGCACGCAATTTGCAGACACTACACCAAGCACACACAAGATTTGGCCATCCCGGACTTGTCAACGTGCAGCGCGACGGCAGCATGGATTAACCCGGTGCGATCTTATTGGAACGATAAAGCGGGTCGATTCCAGTTAATAACTAGACGGGTCGATTCCAGTTAATACACGCCATCATCGTGTCGCAGAAGCGGAAAATCCGACGTTTCTGTCACAAACGCAGACGCGAGTACCGTCGGCCGGCTGATTGGGACCTTTCCCAACAGGAAATATGCGTGCTGCAGCAGGCGGACGTCGGGATTTTTCTGCTTCGGCTGTCTGAAAAGATCGCGGTCGCCAAATCACAACTATGAAACGATCCTTGCTTGGGACTAGGGGCCTTGCAAATATTAACACCAGAGCATACCTCATTGACCAGTTGCGATGTCCATCCCCGTCCGCGTAGGTTGGCGAGCAGTGACGATTTTGTCCGCGTCTGTCGCGTAGCCTGTCGTGTCCAGCGTGTTAACATGTCACCGTGTTGAGATGTCCGTAGGTTGTGTGCATGCGCACGCATGACCGTATACAGGGGGAACTAGTGGCGTATGCCACCCATGAAATGACACCCTTTCTGGAAGGCTCGTATGCAACTCTACTCCATCAACGAATGGTTTTTCCCACCAGACACTCCTTTCGGAGGAAAAGGTGTTAAAAGGTGTTCAGTACACTGAAGCGCACCCACTTACCCCTCCATTTAATACACTTTTCTGCCGAAGGCGCCCCTACGATGAAATACGTTCCATGAAAATTCATTGACGCACGCACCACGTGCAGAGGTGTCTTCAGTGTGTCGGCATCTTTTAGGACGGAATTGTGTTGTTTGTATTCACATTTCACCATTGGTGTGCAGTAGCAATGCAGAATTGAAGTTTTAAAAAAAAGTAACTCGCCGAACGAATGAAACATCGAGGTGGAACAATTGTGTGAGAATGTATTTCTAATTTGGTACATGCAATTCATCAGGTCCAAATCCAAGCATGGCGAATCATATTATGGTGCGAGTTCCATTCCCATTTCAGGGAACCCAGCTTCAGGCCGAAAACCTACTGGAATTGATATCTGGAATATGCCAAGCTAACGCTCACATTGCAATCGTACACCGCTGATACATTGTTTGGCTGCCGCATATAGGTAGGAAACCATACTTCATGGAGCCGTGATCGCATCCAAGCATGCCACAAACTTCAAAGACTGAACACAAAACTATGTCATATTTAGAGCAAACACTTCCGTATCAACGATGCACATTTTGGCAGGACCCACACAATGTCAATAACAAGCATGTCCAATCCTCCCCATCCAATCATATCCGTGCGACAATGCGCATCTCTGTCAGTAAAAACCTACAAAGTGACATTAATGTCGATAGAAATACATAAAAATCGCGACTGTAAGCAACCTAGGCATGGTGAAAACGTCACAAAAGCGACATGAACATCAGTACTTGATGTTGGACGGTAAGAGTGCGCGTGAACTGCAAAATAAATATTTATCAGCCAAAATCACAGTACCAGAAACATCATTGTAAGCGTTTACATCACTCCAAATAATAGTGCGGCAGGCATGCCCAGATGTCGTCGCGTCCGCACCAGCAGGCAAAGCCAACTCCAATCATCTGTCATCGAGCTCGGGAACGACACTTGGAAGGAAGCCATTATTCACTTCACGCGCACACACTTCCACACTGTGATGCAGATGGGCCAACATCGCGGGCCGACGTCGGCACACGAACCGCGTGTCGCCGCACGGCGGTCGTGACGGGCTGAAGCGTGTCCGACTCATTGCGCACCACGTCCGGAATATCCGACCGGCGAGGACACAGGCGGGCGGCGAGTCAGCTGACACGGCGCCGCCTGGCGGCCGCATCGGCCGCTCCTGCCGCGCAATAATGACGTGCGGTTATAAGCTCGAACTGGCGAGTGAGCCACAGGCCTTCGCCTGTGGCCGTGACCAGCCGCAGTAAAGTGTCGGTTATGGCGGGCCCGGCGAGGACACGCGCTGGGGCAGAACGGAAGGTCGAGAGGATGCGACGGGTGCTGGCTGGCTGAATTGGTGTCATGTAACGATATCGACTCTACTGCACGTGACGAACCGACACGATTGGACCCCAACTCACTAGTTACCGTAATGTAGTTACTGTACTGTAGCTACCATCGAATGACTAGCGTAGAGGTCACTTGGAGGTCACTTGGACGGTTCCAGTGTCACCGGGTCCTATCCGGCACGCGGGGACGCCCGAATGGAAACGACGAGGACTTGGCCGAGCATGGGGTCCGCCGACCGGCGAACGTCAAGCCACGGCAGCCGAGCCGGCCCCGCGGCCGTCTCCCAGCGACATCTGTTGGACACCACGGACGACACTCTATTGCCCACCGTCGCCGCTGCCGCCGTCCACACGCTCCAGCTCTGCGTCCACGTCCACGTCCACGTCCACTTGGCGCAGGCGCGCGATGTCGGTCCACACCTGCGACACGAGCGCCGCCAGGTGGGGCGGAGCGCCGTCTGGCGGCGGCGACGCTAGCGCCCCTGACGGCGGCCGCGACGCGCCCGGGGGAAGGTGGCGCTGGCGGGCGCGGCAGGCCACCTTGGCCTCTGCGGTGAGCCACGGTAGCCAGAGGTGCATGTTGGTGAGCACGGCGGCATCACAGGGCGGCGCCAGATCCGGACTGTGGCTGTTGAAGATGCCGAACAGCGTCTGCAGCGTGCTCAGCAGCTCCCCAGATAGCTTCTGCTGGGGAGGACACCGACTCACGTGACAGCTGCATGGATACATGACAGTGACATTTGACAGATGGGCACCTCTGATACGGAGAATACTGTCCGACAGTTTCCGGGCAGCAAGAATGTTCTCATCATGAGGTAGTGACGACTCAAGAGTCCAGGGTGTCAAACAGCAAGAATTTCCTCCTCACAGGCAAAAAAAACACCTAGAATGAAATACGTCAGTTTTGGAGCTATTTCAGCCCCTCCCATTGATTTAATTCATTTAGGTTAATTTTGTATCACACAAAATTAAATGTTTCCAGTGGGGAACCAGGGAGGGTTCAACGAACCCAGTGAGAGTTCTGATGCCCAACCCACCCAGAGTTCTACCCTTGGTCCCAATGGCACAAGACAGATGAGCACCTCTGATAGGGAGAATACTGGTCTACACAGCTGCTGGGGACGGAGGGTGTTCTGATGCCCAACCCACCCGGAGTATCTACCCATGGTCCCAATGGCACAAGACAGATGGACACCTCTGATAGGGAGAATACTGGCATACATAGCCGCTGAGGACGGAGGGTGTTCCACTGGTACACGATAGATGGGCACCTCTGATATGGAGAATACTGGCATACATAGCCGCCGAGGACGGAGGGTGACCCAATGGTACACGACAGATGAGCACCTCTGATAGGAAGAATACTGGCATACATAGCCGCTGAGGACGGAGGGTGTCCCACTGGTAAACGACAGATGGGAACCTCTGATAGGGAGAATACTGGCATACATAGCCGCTGAGGACGGAGGGTGTTCCAATGGTACACGACAGATGGGCACCTCTGATATGGAGAATACTGGCATACATAGCCGCTGAGGACGGAGGGTGTTCCAATGGTACACGACAGATGGGCACCTCTGATAGGGAGAATACTGGCATACATAGCCGCTGAGGACGAAGGTGTCCCAATGGTACACGCCAGGTGGACACTCATGATGAATACAATTTGCATGTATTTCTCGTCAGGAATCTGAGCTGAGATGGTGGCAAATGGTAATCAGTCCGGGAGAGCCTGTTTTGGCAGTCAATTCAGCCAGCCACTACTTACTCGATGCATCGCACGCATGTTGAAATCTGCCTATGCAGTCATGCTCCACGCTTCCACGTAAGATCTGCACAGCTAGCCTCCATACTGTCACGAAGTGTCGGGGCAGTGTAGGGGGTGGAGGCTGGAAAAATGTACGCCTACTACTCAGCCCCAAGACTGCTGCCACTGAGCACGTATGTCACACCGTCTGTGCGGTGTTGGGCAGTGTGGGGCAGTGCAGGGGTGGGGGCTGGCATGCCCTACACCTGCTACTCAGCCCTCAGACTGCTGTCACCCAGCGCGTACGATGTCACACGGTCTGTGCGGTGTGGGGCAGTGTGGGGCAGTGCAGGGGTGGGGGCTGGCATGCCCTACACCTGCTACTCAGCCCTCAGACTGCTGTCACCCAGCGCGTACGATGTCACACGGTCTGTGCGGTGCAGGGCAGTGTGAGGCAGGGGGGGGGGGGGTCCCTACACCCTACTCAGCCCTCGACTGACCCAGCGTAGGATGTCACACGGGTGCGGTGGGGGGGGGGGGGGTGGGGGGGGGGGGGGGGGGGGGGGGGGGCCACCCCCTCCTCTTCCCCCCCCCCCGCCCGTCACCCCGCGGGGGGGGGGTGAAAGGGTTTGTGGGGGGGGGGGGGGGGGGGGGGGGGGGGGGGGGGGGGGGGGGGGGGCTCCCTTCCCTCCCTCCCCCCCCCCCCCAATCTTTTTCCCGGGGGGGGGGGTTTAAAGGGGTTTTGGGGGGGGGGGGGGGGGGGGGGAGGGGGGGGACTGGCATGCCTTACACCCAGCGTTAAAACAATGATTTTTTCCTGGGAACCAGACCGCTTAAACATGCGTTGCACTGTTCAAACTAAAGTTCGAGCCAATAGTGTACTGATGATTTTCGTTTGCTTTCAGAGGCACTTAATATTATTACGCGTATATGAATGATAACGATAACAATACTTCTACATCACCTGACATTGCACAAAAGACATCATAAGTAATATCTTCACCTATAATTGTGCTACGAGATGTTCGTGTAAGACGATCCACAATGGCGAGCATAGTCATAATTGTTATCAAAAAGATTAGTACCGTTAGAAATGGGGCATGAAGCCTTTATAAACGCACCACAAGAGACACAATGTCGATTTTCCTTTGTGAATGATGTCGATTTAGTGTTCAGGAAGTGGTATATTCCATCATATTTCGCGAAGAATGCATCACTGTTCACATACGCTACTCAGGCCTCCGACACGTGTCACCCGGCGCTATGACGTGACGTACGGTCTGTGCCGTCTGGAGACGGGCCACGTGCTCTGACAGCTGTTGGCAGAGTGCGGCCAGGCGGCGACTGCGGCGCCGCCGGGTGGTGCCCTGGCCACGCGTGTCGGCCCGCTGCCGCTCAGAGAGACGGCCATCCAACTCGGCGCACCGTCGGCGGCACTTGCGCAGCTGCTCGCCCAGGTCGCCCTCGACGGCGTACAGCGTCTGCGAGACGGCTCGCTCACTGGCCAGGTTCACCTGCGGCGGCGGCGGAGTGAGGGTCCGCTAGGGCGGACACTGTCGCAGGTTACACCGAGACAGAGGACGTCACATGTCAGACCTGACTGATATCGACAGGTGAGTCCAGGTGAAACTCAAACAGGCCGGCGGGCAGCTCACATGAGAGCGAGGTAGACGAGCTTCAATTAGACAAGTAGACAACTGTTCACGTTCCTGTCAGATCCCTGAGCCAGCTAGGCCAGTATCCATGTGGCATCCTTACAGCTGCCGTCAGCAGCTAGTTCTCACACGCAGCTGCCATCAGCAACTGATTCCTCATCAACAGCTGCTGTCAGCAGCCGGTCCTAGCCTACAGCTGCTGTCGGCAGCTAGTCTTAGCCTGCACCTGCCAACAGCAGCCGTTTCTCACATGCAGCTGCCGTCTGCGCCGTGTCCAAGTCTGCTCAGCGTTGGACAGCCGCTGCAGCACGTCGTTCTCGATGCCCTGCAGCTGGGTCTGCGTGGCCACCAGCTGCTGCTCCACCTTGACCAGGTTCTTCTGCATGCCGACGATCACCTCCTCCTTGCGGCGCACCGTCTCTTGAAGCGCCGTCACCTCCGCAGAATGTGAAGCTGCTGCTGCCTCTGACTGTGGTGACGCCTCCGCCTGCCCGAGGGGAGATCGGCTCTGGTATTGTCTCAAAGCGCGGTGTTTCCTCAGGATGTGGTACATCCACAGGGTGATACAGCACCACATGATACTATCTGAGGATGTGGCATCGCCTCAGGGTGTAATGCTGTCTCAAGGTGTGGTATCGTCTGAGGGTGCAGTACTGTCTCAGGGTGTGGTATCGCCTCACGGTGTATCACTGTCTCAAGGCGTGATATCGCCTCAGGGTGTAGTACTATCTCAAGGTGTAGTACTGTCTTCGGGTTTGGTACCGTTTCAGGATGTGGTACTGTCTCAGGGTTTAGTACTGTATCTGAGTGTGGTAGTACTGTCTCTGGGTGTGGTACCGTTGCAGGGTGTAGTACTGTCTCAGGATGTATTACTGTCTCAGGGTGTATTACTGTCTCAGGGTGTGGTACCGCTTCAGGGTATGGTACTGTCTCAGGGTGTAGTACTGTCTCTGAGTGTAGTACTGTCTCTGGGTGTGGTACCGTTTCAGGGTGTAGTACTGTCTCTGAGTGTAGTACTGTCTCTGGGTGTGGTACCGTTTCAGGGTGTAGTACTGTCTCAGGGTGTAGTACTGTCTCTGGGTGTGGTACCGTCTCAGCGTGTGGTAATGCCTCAGGGTGTATTACTGTATCTGGGTGTGGTACCGTCTCAGCGTGTGGTAATGCCTCAGGGTGTATTACTGTCTCAGGGTGTGGTAGCGTTTCAGTGTGTGGCACTGTCTCAGTGTGTAGTTCCATCCCAGGGTGTAGTACTCTCTCAGGCAGTACTAGTACTACAGCGCTGTCTCAGCGACAGCCACCGGCAGATCACTCAGCACCTCCGACAATGCATCTGATTGTCTGCTCCACCATATCTCCATGATGTCGGTCATCTGTCCTGGACATCCGACAATGCTGTCGGGACATTGCTTATCAACATAACCCGTGGCCTGGGCTCCTGCAGAGCATTGGCTGGATAACAGTGGTGAGTATATGTCGGCGATGACCCTGCCGTGACCCGTCAGTGAGGACGGAACAGCCGTGGACGACAAGCTATAACCATGACGAATCGGCTATCACACTCTGAACAGGACAATGTGGCGATTGGTGAGCCGACAAATGAAATAACCCATCCGCTACCGTAACACTGTCGATTTAAACGCTTCAATTTGCGTGACAGTTTGATCGTATCCATGTCGAAGAAGAATGCCATCGTGAGCGTTAATAGCAACCACATACGATACGATATGGCACTGTGGCGATAATAAAGAAGGGTGATCAAACTGAGATGGAATAATGCCATCAGACATAACCTCACCATTAGTATTACGCGCTGCGCCAACACGATTCAGTCAGCTATGGCAGATCAGGTACAGAGGTCAGCTGCGCGCCATGCCGGCGGCCACTCACGTGGTGTTGGGAAGCACCGCCCGCTGCTGCCACCTCCACGGGCCCGTCCGTCTGCGAGCCGAAGTCGCACACCTCGCAGATCCTTTGCACGTCGCTCGCGTCGGGTGGACCGGCCGGCCGATGCATGAACATGAGTGGCGTGAAGAGCGGGCCGGCGGCGGGCCCGAGCGGCTCCGCCGGCCAGAACGTCGCGTCCAGGTCACCGCCGCCAGGTGGCGACCAGTAGTCGGCCGGCCGCGGCGGACAGCCGCTGTCGGCGCGGGGGCAGCATGGCACGTCGTCAGGATCGCCGCTGTCGGCGGGGTCGGCAGGGTGGTGGGGGAGGTCAGGGTCGGGGTGGTGGGAGAGGTCAGGGTCGGGATGGGAGAAGTCGGCGTCGGGGTGGTGGAGGAGGTCAGGGTCGGGGTGATGGGAGAGGTCAGAGTCGAGGTGGGACGAGGCGGTGGTGTGATGGTGGGAGAGGTCAGGGTCGGGATGAGACGAGGTGGAGTGGTGGTGGGAGAGGTCAGGGTCGTGATGAGACGAGGTAGAGTGATGGTGGAAGAGATCAGGGTTGGGATGAGACGAGGTGGAGTGGTGGTGGAAGAGGTTAGGGTCGGGGTGGGCCGAGGCGGTGGAGTGGTGGTGGGAGAGGTCAGGGTCGGGATGTGACGATGTAGAGTGGTTGTGTGAGAGGTCAGTGTCAGGATGGGACGATGTTGAGTGTTGGTGGGAGAGGTCAAGGTCATGATGGGACGAGGTGGAGTGGTGGTGGGAGAGGTCAGGGTCGGGATGAGACGAGGCGGTGGCATGGTGGTCGGAAACCTCTCGGTCGGTATTGGACGGCGCTGTAAGAGGAGTCGAGAGCGCGTCGAAGTGCGGTGATACACGGTTGCTGTAGTTGTAGACACCGACGCCGTTTGGCCGAGGTGAGGAGTGCGATTTCGACTCTGTAGATGACTGCGCGGCCGAGTGTGAGCCTGGTCGAGAAGAGGACGGAGTGTTCCGCCCTGTTGAGTGCGAGTTAGGCTGTGGCGAATGCGAGCTCGGTCGTGTGGATACTGGAGTGTCGGTCTGTGCTGGCGAGTGAGAGTTTGGCTGGGCCGGTGATGGCGAGTGTGTGCTCGTGTCAGGCACAGCACGGGACGAGTCGGACCCGACCGACAGGCTGGCGTGAGCTGCCACTACGCCGCCGGACCGTGGACTGCCGGTGCCGACGGCAGCCGCGCCTGAGCTGGCTCGGCGGCTGGAGACGGGGCTGGCTCGGCGGTTGGAGACGGGGCTGGCTCGGCGGTTGGAGACGGGGCTGGCTCGGCGGTTGGAGACGGGGCTGGCTCGGCGGTTGAAGACGGGGCAGGCTCGGCGGTTGGAGACGGGGCTGGCTCTGGAGTTGCAGACGGTGCTGGCTCTGGGGTTGGCTCCGGCCGTGTGTGGGTCCCCTTTGCGGCCCCCGCCCGGCGACAGCGGATTGGCGTTGGCGTCACCGCCACCGCCACCGCCACCGTCCAGCGAGTCGGGCGAGTTGGAGTCGGAGGTGCGCGAGCTGCTGTCGCCTCGACGACCATCCCGCTGAGAGCGCCTCGAACCGGCGCTACCTCGCCGCGAGTGGCCGGACCTCGCACTGGCGTTGCTCTTCGAGGGTGCTCGCCGCGTGTCACTGGCGGCCCGAGACGCCGACCCGTCCGTCCGGGAGGCGGCGCGGCCGCCCGGCGCCGACCTGGCGCCTTCGCCGCGGCTGCCTCGCCCGTCGGAGAGCGTCCCAGCCAGGTGGTGGGAGTCGTCGGCGTCGGGACAATCGGCCGACCGGCCCGTGCAGGGAGAGCGGCGTGCCGATGGGCTGGCCGCGGAGGGCGGCGCCACCGATACGGGGACAGAGGACAGGGGCAGGTGGGGCTCCGAGGTGCCGTCGATGTCCGACTCCCGGCTGGAGGTAGAACATCTGGTGAGGGGTATGGAGACGGAGCTGTCAAGGACCCGGCTGGTGGTGGACCCTCCGCTCAGGGGGCTCGACACAGACCCTCCGGTTAGGCTCCTAGGCACTGCCATCCTCTTGATGGGGCTGACGGCCGCTGTGGAGGGCACGCGACCTTCGAAGTCCGGTCCGTGATCGTCGCTGGACTGAAATCGCCAACAGTAGTACGATCAAGTCAAGGTTACACAACCAGGAGAAGCCCCAAGTCAAATCATTTTATCGCCGTCATTCCAGGTAATATGCATCAGTGAGGACACTTAGTATAACAGATATCGCTATTTGGTTTGAACTGTTGCAGAAGCAATCTGCATAGGTATGGTAGGAGAACACCGAACTAAAGTGGAACCTCATGGCTGTAAATGCCTTCAATAATCTCCGCATATCTAGATAATAGCCTTTCTTTCATCTCATACCTCTCTTTCCCCCATCTCGTTCTTCTTCTCCCCCTCCCACGCTCTCCCTCTCTCTCTCTCTCTCTCTCTCTCTCTCTCTCTCTCTCTCTCTCTCTCTCTCTCTCTCTCTCTCTCTCTCTCTCTCTCTCTCTCTCTCTCTCTCTCTCTCTCTCTCTCTCTCTCTCTCTCTCTCTCTCTCTCTCTCTCTCTCTCCCTCTTTCTCTCTCTTCATGACCAAATTGGTTGGTTATTGCTCACCGTTACCGATTTCAAATCCAAGTTTTCTGAGCTAGAAACGTGAAGTCTTCGCAACCTGGAAGAAACGGACATTAGCACACACAATTTTAGGTGCATTAAGAACAAGCAAAGTAGTGACAAGCTGCACAAAATCCGTAACTACAATGATAGCAGGAATAATCAGACAGCCACAACACGACCAGCAACTCAGAAACACCCCAATCAAAATACCGACCGGACAAGCAAATATTCTACTCCTACACACGACCAGATCGCAGAACTAGATCTGATGGTTCGGGTCAGAATGCAAGTTTTAAACTCGACTACCGGCTGTGCCGGTGATCACCCTCCGGAACACCGCCGCCCGTTGTTGATCACCTCACGCACCACGCACGCACGCTGGCCCAGCTGAGGCGGGCCGGACAGGCCGGACAGGCCGGACAGGCCGGACAGGCCGGACGGGCCGGACAGGCCGGACAGGCCGGACGGGCCGGACAGGCCGGACAGGCCGGACGGGCCGGACAGGCCGGACAGGCCGGACAGGCCGGACGGGCCGGACAGGCCGGACAGGCCGGACAGGCCGGACGGGCCGGACAGGCCGGACGGGCCGGACAGGCCGGACAGGCCGGACAGGCCGGACAGGCCGGACGGGCCGGACGGGCCGGACGGGCCGGACGGGCCGGACGGGCCGGACAGGCCGGACAGGCCGGACAGGCCGGACGGGCCGGACAGGCCGGACAGGCCGGACAGGCCGGACAGGCCGGACGGGCCGGACAGGCCGGACAGGCCGGACAGGCCGGACAGGCCGGACAGGCCGGACGGGCCGACGCCGGACGGGCCGGACAGGCCGGACGGGCCGGACGGCGACAGGCCGGACAGGCCGGACAGGCCGGACAGGCCGGACAGCCGGACAGGCCGGACAGGCCGGACAGGCCGGACAGGCCGGACAGGCCGGACAGGCCGGACAGGCCGGACAGGCCGGACAGGCCGGACGGGCCGGACGGGCCGGACGGGCCGGACAGGCCGGACAGGCCGGACAGGCCGGACGGGCCGGACAGGCCGGACAGGCCGGACAGGCCGGACAGGCCGGACAGGCCGGACGGGCCGGACAGGCCGGACAGGCCGGACAGGCCGGACAGGCCGGACAGGCCGGACAGGCCGGACAGGCCGGACGGGCCGGACAGGCCGGACGGGCCGGACAGGCCGGACAGGCCGGACAGGCCGGACGGCCGGACAGGCCGGACAGGCCGGACGGGCCGGACGGGCCGGACAGGCCGGACAGGCCGGACAGGCCGGACGGGCCGGACAGGCCGGACAGGCCGGACAGGCCGGACGGGCCGGACGGGCCGGACGGGCCGGACAGGCCGGACGGGCCGGACAGGCCGGACAGGCCGGACGGGCCGGACAGGCCGGACGGGCCGGACAGGCCGGACAGGCCGGACGGCGGACAGGCCGGACAGGCCGGACGGGCCGGACAGGCCGGACAGGCCGGACGGGCCGGACAGGCCGGACAGGCCGGACGGGCCGGACGGGCCGGACGGGCCGGACAGGCCGGACGGGCCGGACAGGCCGGACAGGCCGGACAGGCCGGACAGGCCGGACAGGCCGGACAGGCCGGACAGGCCGGACAGGCCGGACAGGGCCGGACAGGCCGGACAGGCCGGACGGGCCGGACGGGCCGGACAGGCCGGACGGGCCGGACAGGCCGGACGGGCCGGACAGGCCGGACGGGCCGGACAGGCCGGACAGGCCGGACAAGGCCGGACAGGCCGGACAGGCCGGACAGGCCGGACGGGCCGGACGGGCCGGACGGGCCGGACGGGCCGGACGGGCCGGACGGGCCGGACAGGCCGGACAGGCCGGACAGGCCGGACGGGCCGGACAGGCCGGACGGGCCGGACAGGCCGGACGGGCCGGACGGGCCGGACAGGCCGGACAGGCCGGACGGGCCGGACAGGCCGGACAGGCCGGACAGCCGGACAGGCCGGACAGGCCGGACAGGCCGGACAGGCCGGACAGGCCGGACAGGCCGGACAGGCCGGACAGGCCGGACAGGCCGGACAGGCCGGACGGGCCGGACAGGCCGGACGGGCCGGACAGGCCGGACAGGCCGGACAGGCCGGACGGGCCGGACAGGCCGGACAGGCCGGACAGGCCGGACAGGCCGGACAGGCCGGACAGGCCGGACGGGCCGGACAGGCCGGACAGGCCGGACAGGCCGGACAGGCCGGACAGGCCGGACAGGCCGGACAGGCCGGACAGGCCGGACGGGCCGGACAGGCCGGACAGGCCGGACAGGCCGGACAGGCCGGACAGGCCGGACGGGCCGGACAGGCCGGACAGGCCGGACAGGCCGGACGGGCCGGACAGGCCGGACGCAACGGAAGCCGGGCGGGCCGGACGCGGACAGGCCGGACGGGCCGGACAGGCCGGACGGCCGGACAGGCCGGACGGGCCGGACAGGCCGGACAAGGCCGGACAGGCCGGGCGGGCCGACAGGCCGGACGGGCCGGACAGGCCGGACAGGCCGGACAGGCCGGACGGGCCGGACAGGCCGGACAGGCCGGACAGGCCGGGCGGGCCGGACGGGCCGGACAGGCCGGACAGGCCGGACAGGCCGGACAGGCCGGACGGGCCGGACAGGCCGGACAGGCCGGACAGGCCGGACGGGCCGGACGGGCCGGACGGGCCGGACAGGCCGGACGGGCCGGACAGGCCGGACAGGCCGCAGCGGGTGGGCGGCACGCGCCGTGCCCCGATCACAGCTCGTCAGGGCGACACTGCGTCCTCCCACTTCACCCCTCATCGGACTCACACAGCTGAGCTCACGATCGAAGTCAACCGGCACGCGACGGCCGCCGCCTGCCACCGGTGCCAACCACCTCCGGCGTCGGTCGGCAGTGGCACGCTCGGCTCGGGCCCACTCTCCCTCTCTCCTTCTCTTCGTCTTTCTCTCTCTCTGTCTCTCATTCATTCTCTGCCTCTTTCCCTTTCTATCTGTCCATCTATCTATCTATATATCCATATATCTATATATCTATCTATCTATCTATCTATCTATCTATCTATCTATCTATATATATATATATATATATATATATATATATATATATATATATATATATATATATATATATATATATATATATATCTACTATCTATCCATCTATATATCTATCTATCTACCTATTTATATATCTATCTAGCTCTCATTCTCCCTCTTGTTCCCCCCTCTCTCTCTCTCTCTCTTGCTCCTCTCCTGACGTCGGGTCCTCACGTCCTCACATCAGGACAATGATGACGCTGAATTGAATAAGCTCGGCTACAATAGCCCGCACCGAGTCTCGATGAAGATTAAATTATACACCTACAGCACCACAGGCGTTTCGGAAATGTGACCTAACGAGTACGTTATCACACACAAGGCACACCAAGATATTCAAACCGAGAACCAATATCACCCACAATACAGATCTCGTTCAGCGACGAAAGTGAGGCCACGGATTTCAGGCGGCATTATGCCTCAGCGTAACTACTTACCTAAATAATGATGACCCATAGCGGTCCATAGCCAACTGGCCAAGTCAAATAGCACGTCTAGATCAGGAATTGAACCCACGACTTTACAGGACTAGAAAACATAAGTATTTAAATAACTGAATGATAGGTTGGTTACACGTGATTTATTAATCAGTCGTACACGCAAGGGTGCTCGTAACATGTAAAACTCAGCGAATGCAAATGCTTGAGGAACAGCATAAATACAGAAACAGGGATGCGCCACAGAGGCCAAGATGCCGACACGAAACCAAATGTATCAACCAGCCCCTGAGCCCCACCGGCAGCAAAGGCTGTTTGAGGACCACTGATCTACCAGACCGGCTATTCTGATAGCTTGCATGCCACCGATCAACCACGTTAGCCGCGAATGCCGGTGGAGGATCCCTGACCAAAATAATCGGTTTATAATTTAAGGACGATCAGGGGACCATATTGAAAACATGATAGGAGTGACTAATTAAACCTATATAGACCTATGCCTATACTAATAAACCTTAATAGACCAATTAGGCTGGCTGAAAACTAGACCACCAAATATACATCTCCGGTATTCGGGTCACGCCCGGCATGCGTCCTCGATTGCTTGAAGATCCTGGCCATACAGCCATAAAGTCGTGAACATATGACTCGCGTATACAGTCGTATGCAAATGGGTTGTAAGGGTCTATGACCGCATGCCATACGCCCCTATAGCCGCACTACACGTTTGAGAACCCCCAACAAGCCATGATTCCAGTGACCGTTTGAGGACCATTGGTGGGCCGTGAGTCCAGTGACGACCACTTGAGAGTCCCTGACTGGCGTTGACTCCAGTAACAGTTTGCGAGCACCTGATGGGTGGTGAGCCCACTGACCGCTTGAGGACGGCGGTGTACTTGAGTCGGATAGCCTCCTTCTCGCGGTCTATCCGACGCACCTCTGCCTCCAGCTCGGTGACACGTCGCTCCAGTCTCGCCTGCTGAACACACGGCACACAGCGGTGACGTACCACACGGCACACCACAGTGACGTACCACACGGCACACCACAGTGACGTACCACACGGCACACCACAGTGACGTACCACACGGCACACCACAGTGACGTACCACACGGCACACCACAGTGACGTACCACACGGCACACCACAGTGACGTACCACACGGCACACCACAGTGACGTACCACACGGCACACACACCCACACGTGACGTACCACACGGCACACCACAGTGACGTACCACACGGCACACCACAGCGGTGACGTACCACACCGCACACATCGGTGACGTACCACACGGCACACCACGGTGACGTACCACACGGCACACCACAGTGACGTACCACACGGCACACCACGGTGACGTACCACACGGCACACCACAGTGACGTACCACACGGCACACCACAGTGACGTACCACACGGCACACCACAGTGACGTACCACACGGCACACATCAGTGACGTACCACACGGCACACCACAGTGACGTACCACACGGCACACCACAGTGACGTACCACACGGCACACCACAGTGACGTACCACACGGCACACATCAGTGACGTACCACACGGCACACCACAGTGACGTACCACACGGCACACAGCGGTGACGTACCACACGGCACACAGCGGTGACGTACCACACGGCACACCACAGTGACGTACCACACGGCACACCACAGTGACGTACCACACGGCACACCACAGTGACGTACCACACGGCACACCACAGTGACGTACCACACGGCACACCACAGTGACGTACCACACGGCACACCACAGTGACGTACCACACGGCACACAGCGGTGACGTACCACACGGCACACAGCGGTGACGTACCACACGGCACACAGCGGTGACGTACCACACGGCACACCACAGTGACGTACCACACGGCACACATCAGTGACGTACCACACGGCACACCACAGTGACGTACCACACGGCACACCACAGTGACGTACCACACGGCACACCACAGTGACGTACCACACGGCACACCACAGTGACGTACCACACGGCACACCACAGTGACGTACCACACGGCACACATCAGTGACGTACCACACGGCACACCACAGTGACGTACCACACGGCACACCACAGTGACGTACCACACGGCACACCACAGTGACGTACCACACGGCACACCACAGTGACGTACCACACGGCACACCACAGTGACGTACCACACGGCACACCACAGTGACGTACCACACGGCACACCACAGTGACGTACCACACGGCACACCACGGTGACGTACCACACGGCACACCACAGTGACGTACCACACGGCACACCACAGTGATGTACCACACGGCACACCACAGTGACGTACCACACGGCACACACACCACACGTGACGTACCACACGGCACACCACAGTGACGTACCACACGGCACACCACAGTGACGTACCACACGGCACACCACAGTGACGTACCACACGGCACACCACAGTGACGTACCACACGGCACACAGCGGTGATGCACCACACGGCACACAACAGTGACGTACCACACGGCACACCACGGTGACGTACCACACGGCACACAGCGGTGACGTACCACACGGCACACACAGTGACGTACCACACGGCACACACAGTGACGTACCACACGGCACACCACAGTGACGTACCACACGGCACACAGCGGTGACGTACCACACGGCACACAACAGTGACGTACCACACGGCACACAGCGGTGATGTACCACACGGCACACAGCGGTGACGTACCACACGGCACACAACGACCGTGTCAGACTGACCGTGTCCAGGTGTGTCCTGAGTGTCAGACTGACCGTGTCCAGGTGTGTCCTGAGTGTCAGACTGACCGTGTCCAGGTGTGTCCTGAGTGCCAGACTGACCGTGTCCAGGTGTGACCTGAGTGTCAGACTGACCGTGTCCAGGTGTGTCCTGAGTGTCAGACTGACCGTGTCCAGGTGTGTCCTGAGTGTCAGACTGACCGTGTCCAGGTGTGTCCTGAGTGTCAGACTGACCGTGTCCAGGTGTGTCCTGAGTGTCAGACTGACCGTGTCCGAACCGTGTCCAGGTGTGTCCTGAGTGTCAGACTGACCGTGTCCAGGTGTGTCCTGAGTGTCAGACTGACCGTGTCCAGGTGTGTCCTGAGTGTCAGACTGACCGTGTCCAGGTGTGTCCTGAGTGTCAGACTGACCGTGTCCAGGTGTGTCCTGAGTGTCAGACTGACCGTGTCCAGGTGTGTCCTGAGTGTCAGACTGACCGTGTCCAGGTGTGTCCTGAGTGTCAGACTGACCGTGTCCAGGTGTGACCTGAGTGTCAGACTGACCGTGTCCAGGTGTGTCCTGAGTGTCAGACTGACCGTGTCCAGGTGTGTCCTGAGTGTCAGACTGACCGTGTCCAGGTGTGCCTGAGTGTCAGACTGACCGTGTCCAGAGGGGTCCAGGTGTGTCCTGAGTGTCAGACTGACCGTGTCCAGGTGTGTCCTGAGTGTCAGACTGACCGTGTCCAGGTGTGACCGGTGTCAACTGACCGTGTCCAGGTGTGACCTGAGACTGACCGTGTCCAGGTGTGTCCTGTGAGTGTCAGACTGACCGTGTCCAGGTGTGTCCTGAGTGCCAGACTGACCGTGTCCAGGTGTGTCCTGAGTGTCAGACTGACCGTGTCCAGGTGTGACCTGAGTGTCAGACTGACCGTGTCCAGGTGTGTCCTGAGTGTCAGACTGACCGTGTCCAGGTGTGTCTGAGTGTCAGACTGACCGTGTCCAGGTGTGTCCGGGCGCCAGACTGACCGTGTCCAGGTGTGTCCGGGTTGTCAGACTGACCGTGTCCAGGTGTGTCCGGGCGCCAGACTGACCGTGTCCGGACGGCGATGTCGGCGCGCGTCAGTCTCCGCCGGCTGGATGTCGCCGGCCAGCTGCGCCAGACTGTCGAGCAACTGGCGCAGCTGATGCTCGGTGACGGCGCCACCGTCGGACGGCCCCAGCTGGAACGAGCGCCGCCGCCGTCGCCATCGCTCCTCGCCACCGCCACCGGTGTCGCCGCCGCCGCCGCCGGTGTCGCCACCGTCGCCGACCGCCGCGCTGGAGCCATTCCGGGACTTGAGCGCCTCCTCTAGGTGCAGCAGGTTCGTGTAGGTCTCCTGAGGGGAACAGCACGCCTCTTGAGAGGGAAACATGTGTACTGTGTAGGTTTCCTGAGGGGAACAGCACGACCCCTGAGAGGGAAACATGTGTACTGCGTAGGTCTCCTGAGGGGGAACAGCACGCACCCTGGGAGGGGAAAACACGCTTAGGTCCACCGAGTGAGAAACATCAGGTGCCGCCGAGGGAGAAATAACATGTATATTCCGCCTGAAGGGTTTGGTTTTAACCAACCATTGCTTGTTCAAAGCGAAAGTTCTGTGGCGAAACATTCGCGGTGCACATCCAGCGAGCACGACATAAGGGGCTACCCACGGTTCGCTAGAAGGGCTGGAAATGCCCAAAAGACGATACATAAACATTCGAAAGCTCAGCATGTGCTGGTTACAAATATTGAATCTTGATCGAAATCTGTCAGTCGATGCTTATAGAAACGTACCCCTGTTCGACTTCGAAAATGTGTCTATTCACCGGGTGGGCTGTGGTTATGCAGCTCTTATTTGGTGCCCAGGAATTCATATCCTATCGACCGGGTGGGCTGCTTAAGATTTGGATATGAAGCTGTCCCATATGGTGTCTAATAATTCATCAAATTGTACGCCACAGTATCCTGTTCGTTTCACCGATTTGAATCTCTTATGGTGAGTGCAATAATTCATAAATATATCATAGCATTGCAGGTGCTGTCATTCTGGGTTACCTTCGGCCGTACATGCGCATGAACTCATCCGTAGTGACTCGCCGATTGAAAATTCACAGCCCGGGACCTAGTCTACGGAGCCGATGTTAAATGAAATACCTCACTTGCAATATAAATAAATAAGTTACGATGCTTCATGAAATATATCATAGTCAATACAAAATGAAAGAGTTAGCTCGTATTAGGTATGTAAACCTATTTCTCCATGAAGACCCTTAGAAAATAAGGGTCATCGGAGAACGCTACAAGGTGTGTAGGCGCTTTGTAGCACGTAGCTTGTACATTGACGTCACAAATAGCTTGGCAGTTAGGCTGTCCTTGCACCTGCATACTCTGTATAGGTATATTGTTTCCCACCACATCTAGGTATGTACCATTAGCGTCACACATAGATTGGGAGTCTGGCTGAGCATCCTGGCACCTGAATATCATGCATAGGTATACTGTTTCCCACCACACCTATACCTATGCAGTATACTCAGGTGCCAGGACGCCCAGCATACCTGCCAAGCTATTTGTGACGCCAATTATACCATCTAGACATGACAGTGCCGGAGCTCATAAAATGTATGTGACAATGGTTGCGCTGTTGGAGAGTGTACAGTACTGACCGTATACTGTGTGACCGGCGCGATCCCAGTCTGTATGGGGCACCAATGTTGTGCGACGATGTGCGACAAGCAGCTGGGGACGGATATTTGCGTTTGTCCGGTGTGTACTCCTTGACATCAAATCCCCTGTCAGGTATTCCCGTAGTCCCAGGCAATGCCTAAATATCACAAACTATGTGGCAATAATGCGCAAGGTATGCACCTTCCAACAATTTCCAACGGCTCTCACGTTCTAGGGTTCTAGACTGATGATACTAGATTAGGTAGAGTACTAGACTAAAGGTACTAGACTGACATACCTAATGCAAATTAACTTCATAGCTTTATATACATCAGATGCTTGATCAAATATCGTCTCCATAGACTAGGTCCCAGGAATTATCAATCGGTATGTCGTGTGGAGCGATTTCAAGTCCACATGCGGCCGAAAGTAAGACGTGATGTCAATACTTGGAAGAACAAGGTTGTATGAGTTATTGCAGCTACTGTGAGAGGTTCAAAGCAGTACAACCTACTGCACGTTGCTGCGTGTAAATTTAGAAGTTCATCGACACGAAATAAGACAGCTGTATAATCTTTAAGCAGCCGACCCGGTGAATAGAAACAAGTGCGAAATCGAGCACAGTAAACAAACGATCGATAATCTTTGACAACAATTACATAGGTATTCGTAATCAGCACATGCTCAGCTTTCGAATGGCACAGGTCTCGTCTTTTGAGCATTCCGAGCGCCATGTAATTTGCAACCAGCCAGCAACCGGTCACGTAGTTTGTCGACACACCACGTGACCTGTGCGCCCCGAGCCCCAGCGACCGCATGCCAGCGCCACTCCAGTGGAGGGTGCCGCAATGCACGGCCGTAAACACCGTATACTGGGCGGGAAGGTAACTTGTGGGAAGAAGAAGAACCTTGGTTTCTTGTACGACGCATTCAACTGCTTGGTCATACGGCGTCGCTAACCTGTCACGCCGATTGGTCGCGGGTGGACGAGGTAATGCCGCCGGTTGCGAGTTCGAACCCACAATCTTGCGATCGTAGCTTGTGGGACAAAACGAAACGTGACACAGCGTGGCACCCGTGGTAATTCGACAATTCATAATAGTGCATGCGAGTTTGGTACACGCATTCGATATTCGACAGATGAGCTAGATTTCCGCAAGATTGCAGCCAGTTTTAGCTGAACTGGATTATTTTGCAATGTACATATGACGAAATATGGAGCACGCATGCCAAATAGGTATGCTCTGTGCCACGCTACCCAAATATGTTTTGTTTAATTCCGAAATTCATGTACTTCCACCATAGTTCAACGTGCAGTGAAGTGGCTGCCTTCACGGACCGGAGAAAGAGCATATTTGCGGTTGGTCCACAAGATTCATGTGGCAGACTGGTGCTTGACATTGTGTCTACAACGTGAGATCCATCTCTTAGATAGTCCGTCTCTTGACCCCTCATTCGACCAGCACCCCTAATGCGCCTGATATCTACTGGCAATAATTTACAAAACATCTCAAACATCTCACAATTTGGGCCGCCGAGGGAGAAAAGTGGTTAATAGCCCACATATTAATAATGCCTCATATGGGCCTTGAAAGCCATACAGCTACAACAACACGATGATTATATTAATGATCCAAATTACCTAGCGACATCGATGTGTCTTGTCAGCTTTTTCTTGTCTCGTGAACGTATTGCAACTCTTTCAACATTCCACAGTTATCTCTTGATACCTAACAAAAAACTTCGCAACTGGCTGCAGTCTGCATGTATGTATCACGTAGTGTTAACATATAGAGCTATACACTAAATTAGAAATTCCGTTATAAACGTTACTTGCATGTACATGCCTACAGGCCCAACAACTTCCTGTAGCTATCAGCCATCATAACGACAGAACTCAGGTTAATGGTGTCCTAGCTATCCCCCAAATGGTAACAATTGATTAGTAGCGATTCTAGCTAAGAGGTCGACGATGCTAACCTTTGGGATACGCGGACTAAGATAGGTCTTTACTTGTTAAAAGCGTAGGTCTTTCGTTTAGACATGACTTCGGATCGTGTATAAGACATACCTGTAGTGTAGCTGGAACAGAGGCGCAGGCAATATGGTGGCTCGTGGGCCCGGACCCCTCCTTAGCAGCCAAAAATACACTAGATCAAACCAGACATTTTGAGATTTGCACAACGCAAAGCCCACAATTTTCGGCGCGCTTCGCGCCCCGAAAACTTCTTGTTTCGTTGCATTTTTTTTAGGGGAGGGGGAAGTCGGGTCCCCCTGCCAAAAAAATACCAGCTGTCCCACTGATCGGGAATGCCAGAAAGGTGCGTGTATTCGGGTGGGTTGGGGACAAATCGTAACATTCTGAGTATGTATATATATATATATATTCATGTCTGTTCATTTTACTGAAAAACAAGCGAGCTAAAACTGTGTCCCAGACGTGCTGGGGCTCCATCACTGCCAAACGGTTTGGATAGATAACGTTGCTTATATTTGCGAAGGCCTTCCACGCAACACCGATTGGATCAGCTTTGAATGTGTTGGCGGGACATGCCCGACCACAACCCCTCTCCAGTGGCGAAGGCGATGCTGGCGTTCTAAGACCATCAGCACGCGGAGAGCTTTGTGGAAGCGTCCGTCCTGGCAGGTGGGGTATTTATGACGCTATGCGTCATCGAGTGACTGTCTCGAGGCCGAGTGGACCGCATCACGCGAACATCACATCACCTACAGCCCGAGGCCACACAAGGTCACCGTCATTCGACGACACGAAGACAAGGCTGCGTGCCGAACGTTCTGTCCGGATCAGGCGCTCCCAAACTCTGGAATTCCCGGCCGGTCCACACACGTCCACCCCCCCCCCCCCCGGTGCGATCTCAGCCGCACCAGAACTGGCACCTCTCTACTTGGGCGCCGCGACCATACCATCACACCGGGCACGAATAGGACGCTTTAGGCTATTCTTTGCCACGGATAACTTCCAGCGGTCACGGAACGAGAGGAACTTTGGCCCGCCGCTCGATAGAGCCGCCCACCGGCGCTATCCATCCGTCCAAACTGTGCCCGGCCAACGACGGCGGCCCGCTCGCCGAATCCCACCGCCAGTTGGTAGAATGTCAGACACCCTGCTCGGACAACGCGGCGGCAAAAAGGCGCTCACCTCGCGCCGACGTACCGCGAGCCGGTCAGTTGTGGGGGTCAGCCGGGTCAGCCGGGTCAGAGCCAGGTCACACGGCAGGCGCGCCCCGCACGTCTAGCTCATTAAACAGTATCTGATGACCGATTTGTCCAGTCTGGCTGGCGCCGCGGACACGGTGTCGGCCCCGGCTGACCTGAGCCGACCTGCGAGGGTCGCGTGTTGTAGGCGCGAGGACGGTGACCGTCTGATCTGATCTGACCTGAGGAGGTCTCACAGTTAGGCAGGGCGGTGGCCGTGCAGCCTGCAGATGTCCCACGGTATAGGCAAACTGCCTTAAGGCGTCTAAATGTTGGCCGAATATCACAGGAATAAAAGCAGGATATCAAGAGCATTAGTTGAGCATCTCTTAGATGCTCAAACCAGCCAAGAACCTAGTAGCAAAAAGATAAACACACTAACAAACACTATGCATAATTGCTTCATGCATGCACATTCTACATTGGCAACTCAATTGAGAAATACCAGTGAATAAACTTGTCACGTGATTGTTTTCTTGCCGCTACTCAGATTTTCTCGCCAGCCACTAACGTTTTCTTGCCAGCTGCTGCGAGCTTTGCAAACGTGGACAACAAACTTGACATTTCATTGACAATTCATGTATTTTGCAATACATCATAATTGTTACATTCATATTTCTGGATTCAGGTGTCTACGGGGGGAGGGTGTCCATGCTGTCCCCGGGTGTACATGCTGTCTCAGGATGTCTCCGGGTGTACACACTGATCACTGGTGTCCCCGGGTGTACACATTGGCCAGGGCTGTCCCCGGGCGTACATACTGTTCATAAGTGTCCCCCGGGTATACCTACTGTCCCCTGGCGTTCCCACGTGTATATACTGTTCACGGGTGCCACCGGATGTATGTGCTGTCCTCGGGCGTCCCCGGGTGTACATGTTGTGACGCCAACAATATGGCGGGAGGGACGATGGTATGACGACCTCCACTGCGGAGCCCGAGACTGATTCTGAAGTACAACTGGCACAGACTGACAGCACTGGCGTCGCAACACTGCTACTGTCTCATTTGCAAGACCACAAATACAAAGGCAAACGTGTTCGCCCATGGCACCTGCAAGATCCAGTGCTATCGATTTGACTGTCGTGCAAATCAAGCAATTCTGTCGAATCGAAACATGATACACTGGCGGGAAGGTGCGACATTCGAGAACCTCACTTTTCTCAGATTGACCTGACTTGTGACGTCAACTATGAACACCAAAAGGCAACGTTGTGTACCCATGACATTCTCAAGATGCATGGGTCTTTGTGACTCCGAACGTACATGCCACTGATTGCCGTTTGAATCAGTTCGATCGGTCCATTGGTTGTTGATATAGATAGGACGGTGAGCGTCCGACGCCAAGAAACCTGACATTTCTGGATTTTTACGGAATAAAACACTATTTCTAAGGACAGTTTTAAGTATAAGGGACTCCAACTCTTCGTCAAGTCTGTTCAGCTTGTAGGCAGTCTCTTCCATGATATTTTTTTTGCTGTTCGCTTCTTCAATGGCTTTTGTTCATTATATACGTGTAGGAAAACTTCGTCCGCGTCCAGCACTGCACATAGAATGGCGTAATATGTCTTCGACAAATGAAACTCTAAGTCCAATCACGACAAGCATGCATACTGAACAGAAACATAGGCATATAAAACCGAATTAGTCTTACAGGTAAACCGATAAAACATAGCTCAGATTCAGCACTTCTGGCTGCATGTAAGTACAGGAAATTGACAGATTTTGACTTGAAACATTGCATGCTTTTAGCGGACATAATTTGCCAATACACCTATTTTGGGCTTTACAAATTTCAATGGACACCAAGGTTATACGCAAAGGAAGACTCTTAAAGCTTAATCTTGATTGGTCTAAGGACGTGACATGAGGTTACCATATTTTTGCATTTTTTCTTTGATCATCTTTCTATTTCACTTTTAACTGCATCTTGTTTGGGTTGTTAATTAAAAATGTTCCAATGTACACCCAAAAGTCCTTCGTGGTTAGATTTTAATCCGCCAAAAGTTTACTATCTTTAGAGCCTTGGACTAAAGTTTTCGACGTGCGTCCCTTGGACGTTCAACGTGCGCTCACTAATTGTCGGAAGGTATGCCAAAATTCAAAGTGGACGATTCAGGAGTTACCTCAGTAAAATAGCACAGGGTGAAAATGATCCCACCCTGGGCTGCGGGTGCAAACGGTACCCGGTCCAACGTTCAAAACGGCACCAGGCCCAACGTTCAAACGGCACCCGGTCAAATGTTCAAAGCAGGCCTACACAAAACATTTCCAACACATTTAGCATTGCATTCGAGGTCCCGACCAGTAATATATTCATCGGAATGCATCCGTTCGCTTGAACTGTGTCTTGGCTATGAAAATTAGTCGATATCTTTGATATGTAAGAAAAACGACATCTAAGACATTTAAGAAATATAACAAAAACCGGTAAGCTACGGTTCTAACCGCAGTCGAGTGGGCGGCAATTTCACCACCGCCACCAATCCGCCGCACAGGTCACCGACGCCGAGCCGCCTCAGCAGGCAAACGCAACGCGAACGCAGCCAGGGTTACTATCAAGGGCGTCGGCAATGCGACGCAGGCGGCAGGCGTTCGGTACACGCGGCGTGACCTCAGACGGCGGCAACGGCCGGCCGAGGTCGGCCTCGTTCTCCGCCGACACCGCTGGCCACCGGCACGGCCGGTTTTTGCCGGGCTGCACGTGAGACACGCTGGCCAGCACTGGCGCTGCCGCTGCCTGGGAACGCCCCGGCTGTCGGCTGGGGTCAGGGGTCGGCTAAATTTGCCGCGGTTTCGTCACCTAGCATGGCGACAGCAAACATTTGTCGCTCAATCTGCCGCAGGGCAGCGCAAATTGCCACGACATTCGGAACGATATTAGCAAACAATATGGCAGGCCTAAGTGAAGCAGATAATTGCAGTTAAATGGTGCGGATATAAGTACTACTGAGCCGCACTTACGACAGAAAAGCGGCGTTCAAGTGAAGCGGGGACGTAGTTCCTTCAAACACGTGTGGTGAGTATTACTTGTAGCTGCAAAAATCGGACCACTCAGCATTACTTCACTGAGCGCAACATGCAAAAACAGAAGAAGAAAAAGTGAAGTACTAGAAAATAGTTTGAAAATACAAATTCACGACTTATCTCTGAACAATTTATGGAGTACATGAAGATTTTCAATTCCATTATCATCACATTCTGGTACACCACAGGCACTGTGCTGTGCATCCTAGCACAGTATGCTGGCATACAATTCCCGGAACTGAAGAAATCAGAGACAGGAAGCGACTATTCCACGTGCAGATGTTGACTCATGTGAATATAACTAATTTACAGGATATCACAAATGCACACATGGTTCATTCGCATGAAAGACAAAGGGTTTCTGGAGATTGGCACCTTTAATACAGCCCGCGCTGCCGGCTCGCGTCTCCTGCAACTACCTGGAGCCCGTACCGAGTCCTCGAACCGTTAATTCCTATACCGCGCCGCAAGAACATTGAACGACGCACCACCGGCAGTTAGAGACGCGGGGACTGACTCGTGCATGCTGGCCCTGCACGGTTGGCTGAACCCCCTGTAGAGCCCCCCCCCCCCACCTCCTGCTGCTGTTGAGTGGTGACACCGCCAGCACTGCGGCAGTGTTGCGCGGCTGGCTGAGCCCTGTGTAGAGCCCCCCCCCCCCCACCTGCTGCTGTCGTTCAGTGGTAACACCGCCAGCACTGCGGCAGTGTTGCGCGGCTGACTGAGCCCCGTGTAGAGCGCACCCTGCTGCTGTTGAGTGGTGACACCGCGAGCACTGCGGCAGTGTTGCGCGGCTGACTGAGCCCCGTGTAGAGCACACCCTGCTGCTGCTGAGTGGTGACACTGCCAGCACTGCGGCAGTGTTGTGCAGTTCCGGCGATCAACTTTTCCCCACGCCCAGTGTCTTAGTCCACTTTTCATGTTTAAACCATCACTTTTGGAGCCCCGCGCCAACATCACGTCTTCTTACGTTATGTACTGTTATGACGCTTGGCCACAACAGCCATCATATGGGTGCCGAAGGACAATTCATACATACATACAATTCGCATGTTAAACGTTTTGAACCTAACACAACAGAACTTCGGGACGATCGCTTATAAGGCGTATTACCACCAAAGCCATGCTCGTGGGAGTTCCACTGGTGGTGTACGTCGCCGATAATAGTTTCGGAGGCGTGTGGTCCCAACTCGCGACTCACACGCCAGCTCGAGAGCGGGCCAGGCAATTCCACCACTCGGCCAGACACCCACTCCCAGAGCGTATGGCATGCACAACACGCCAGGCTTCCGGCTGCCAAGCTCCTCAGCCAGGAGGTTCAAAACTCGGCCACACGGGAATAATCTCAGTTGAGGAACTGCTATCTATGTGCACCACGTGGTGGTGTGTGAGGTTCACCCGTTGCATGACTTCGAACGACGATACCAGCGTAACGCGACGCGATCAAAATTCATATCTTGACATCGCCATGCCCGGTGTCTTGCAAAACAAACCCTTCGACCGCCCAGAGACGTACGCTGTATCACCCATCACGCAAAAATGGTTACTCGTGTATGCTCAAGAAATGTTCGTGTCATTTGGTGGACTTCCCAGGCGGTCACATTCCTCAGGCGTTTGTTAATAGGTTGCGGTAGACCTCTAATGCAGCGACTGTGTGCTTCATCTATTCATGATGAGCCCCACCAAGGCGGAATTCATGGAGGGTGGAACATGTGACGTGACAGCAGCAGCCGTGACGTGTGGCAGTGGCACATGTGATGTGTGAGTGACACCTGTGACGTGACAGCGGCAACCGTGACGTATGAAAGTAGCACATATGGCGTGTGACAGTGGCACATGTGACGTGACAGCAGCAGCCGTGGTGTGTAACAGAGGCGACTGTAGTACAAGAACAGCGTCACCTTTACCACTCGTGTATCCATCATGCTGTAGTGCCGCCCACCAGTGCTGGACACCGCGGCCAGGGTCGATCGATCGAGGCCGGGGTCAATTGTCTCCCTACCCACTGTAAAATCTCCCGATTACATGCCGCTGTCACATAAACCTGGTGGCGTGCAGAACAGGGCCGGACGCGTGGCGTTAGCCACCTCCTACCCCATCATCCTCTGGAGTGGGAACAACAGAGCAGGGCCGGATCCAGAAGCCTGGTGGCGTGCAGAACAGGGCCGGACGCGTGGCGTTAGCCACCTCCTGCCCCATCATCCTCTGGAGTGGGAACAACAGAGCAGGGCCGGATCCCGAAGCCTGGCTTGCAGTCACCCGCCACATCACCAGGAACGCCACCGACCTTTTGCATATGCAAAATGGTCTTAATTAGCTCCGGGCTTCGTATTTCTTATCATACTGCAACTAATGCACGACACACGCAAACTTCTTTACCACAGGAGTTATTTCGTGATCATGTCCGAAAACAATGAATGTGGCAAAAAGCTCGATGATTCAGCACTAGACGATGATCAATGATCAGGAGTGATGATGACCTCGTGCCGAAACGTGTTTTGTCCTTAATTCAATATTGTCAGACATGATCGCTAAAATCGCTCTCATTGTGTAAATGTTGTTATATCTAAGAAAATTGCTGAGCCAGGACCTCCTGCAGCCACTTTAGAATTCCCGCAGACTTACTGTCTGATGACTATTGACCTGTGTGGTTTGGCTAAGATGGACCCAGCGTTCCCGGACAATTTGATGATTGGATGCACTCAAGAGGCTACGAGATATTCTCAGCCAAACCGATCAACTGAAACTGAGCGCATGGGCTATGGGACGCCCAGCTTTTGATTAAACCATCAACTCACATCTACCAATTACTCAGAACTTGAAAAATGGAACTCACGCGAGCCACTAAGTATTCTAACTTTAATGCAACTTCTTACTGACTGTCATGGGTGTCCATCCTAAAGTGCCGTGGAACGTCTTGGAGTTGTGTTAACAAAGGTCAGCATATCACGTTATTCTAGACAGGCACGTGACGGCAGCAGCATCAGAACGGTCGTCCACACAGCTCGCTTATCACTATGCAGGTGCATGGAGTGGCTTATTATGCTGAGCAGCTTTGTCGTTCATGCCCAGGGCGTACACCTTCCTTCTGTTTGATCAATGTTCTTTTCACCTGGCCGGAAGTGCAGGAAGACGTGTTAGCTATACTACCACCACCAAAGAGTTATGCCGGTCGCAGTCCTGGTGTTGTCTATCTGTCGAGAATTACTCTTGGAAACGGGTGGATCTGAACTAGCGATTCCGACATCGCTTCCATCCGAGAAAGGACCAGGTATTTGACCACTCGACGACACAAACACAACATTCTCCTCTTTATCTCTGCCTAGCCGTCTGTCTTACTCTCTCTCTCTCTCTCTCTCTCTCTCTCTCTATCTCTCATCTATATCTCTCGCCCTCTCGCCCTCTCGCCCTCTCGCCCTCTCGCCCTCTCGCCCTCTCGCCCTCTCGCCCTCTCGCCCTCTCGCCCTCTCGCCCTCTCGCCCTCTCGCCCTCTCGCCCTCTCGCCCTCTCGCCCTCTCTCCCTCTCTCTCTCTCTCTCTCTCTCTCTCTCTCTCTCTCTCTCTCTCTCTCTCTCTCTCTCTCTCTCTCCCTCCCTCCCTCTCTCTCCCTCCCTCCCTCCCTCCCTCCCTCCCTCCCTCCCTCCCTCCCTCCCTCTCTCTCGGTGTGTCTGCATCCATCTATGTCTCTCAAAAACTGCTAATACTAAAATTGTCTTTGATTGAACAGCCAAAGATACTGCTTCAACAGGCTGCAGCACTTCAAGGATGTCCAACAAACCCAAGCGCGGACGCTAATCAAGCATCAACGTAACGGCTGCAGTGTACAACGATACACATTATCAGTGCGTGGTTTGTCCGCGGGCAGTGCTGACTATCAGCTGGGAATCGTAGTCGCCGGTTGCACCATCGCCGGCTACATTATCAGTGCGTGTTTGTGCGTTGACTATCAGGAAACATCAAGTAACGGCTGCATTAAGAACCTTAGCAGGCCTGGTTTCCCCAGGGGCCGGCCCCCCCCGGTCTTTCCCGCCCACTGGGTACTTGCATCTGGACCAGACAGTTGCTCACGCGTCCTGTCTCGCTTATGGTATCAGCTGACGTTCTGCGGTTTGGCGATACCTTGCTGATTATTTCAATGGTTGGACGTCGACACAACTGACCGTGCTATTCTTGACGATACCGCTATTGGAAATGCAATGAATAACGCTGGGGATAAAAGCGAACAGCAATGTTGTTCAGGTGTGGACCAATGAAATGGTGTTCACTGCAAACCAACTTGGACGGCGAACCTGCCACATTCAAACGAACATTTCGGACGGAAAGACTGAACAAGTTACGCCAGATTTGTGATCGTTGTGTTCAAAGGCACCGGCCGGCCAGCCCCGCAGCGTCTAGAACAGGAAGCGACACTGCGAGTATATCAGGAGCCTATCATCAATGATCATACGAAGATCCTATGGTCTCGGGAGCCCATGGTCAATGATCCCGTGACATGATCATTGCTAATGAACATGTCACGTGCGGCCGCGACGAGCCGTGGGCGCCAGTAGCGGCGCGAAGGCAGTATGACCAGTTTGACGCCAGCGGCGACCGATCTGGGACAGGCTGGGAGCAAGGGACAGGCTGGGGCCACGCCCTTACCGCGGCTCGATGCCGGTATAAAACGGCACCCGTCTACCATGTCGCCATCAGTCAACAGCGCGATCCAAACAGACAACATGAGGACGTTCTTGGCAGCTGCTCTCCTGGCTGTGGCCGCTGCCAGCACGGGCGGACACGGGGGCGGACACGGCGGACAGGGTGGACGCGGCGGCTACGGCGGCTACGGTGGTGGACGCGGCGGACGCGGCGGCGGCGGCGGCGGCGGCTACGGCTACAACGACTACAACGAGCCGCGTCCCTACCACTTCGAGTACGCCGTCGACGACCCGCACTACGGCCCTATGATGGCGCAGACAGAGGAGTCCAACGGCGACGGCCAGGTGCAGGGCTACTACTCGGTCAACCTGCCCGACGGCCGGACACAGCACGTCAAATATTACGCCGACCACTACACCGGCTACAACGCCGAGGTCAGCTACGACGGCTACGCCAACCACCCGCAGCGTAGTTACGGGTACGGCCAGGGCGGCGGCCAGGGCGGCGGCCAGGGCGGCGGCCACGCCGCGGGCCACTCCGGCAGTTACGGTCACTGAGGAGGCAATCGCCAGCTGGCCACCGGCACCGGTGCCAACACTGTGAGAAACACATTGTAAGCAGTATTTACAGTTGTGTGCATAGGTATTGTCCTGTTCGTGTCCCACGTTCTCTGTGATGTTTTGTGTTGGTTGTGAATAGTTAATGTCGAACAAACCTGGTTGTTTTTTGTTTGCTTCAGAAATGTACTAGTGCCATCGACACTGATGGACAATAAACAGCAGAACACAACGCAATACCTTATGACGGAGCTCTTGCAGTAAAGTACTTTAGTACGATGCACATTTGCCCACATTCTTCCACAGTCAGATTATAGCAGCAGTCATATGCAGGAAACCTATCACCAACAATATATATACTCAAATTCTTCCCGAGGCCAAAATGAAGCCAAAATAATAGTGTGATGCAAGTATAATAAATATTCCACCACCAAAAAGAGAACAAATTACCACGCATGTTGAGGGCTAAACACTTTTGTCTACGCTTATTTTGTCCAATTTATGCACGTATTCGAAAATCCATTCGGTCTAATTCGGAAAATGGGTGGAATGGACTCAAATTTGGAGATACGCACACTCAAACCTGACTGAGCAGTACAAAATGTGGGGCCATCAATATTAATAATATTCCCATGCGGTAATTTAAGGTTGATTTCCATGCGGACGCGGAGATTCGGCCCCACCCATATCACATCTTTAAAAATACTGGACCGATTTCGTTCGAGCAGTGATTTCCGATTTCGAACGAACAAATGTTCGATTCTCGACTCGATTCTCATGTGACTGGTCTCGGTCGACGAACCATGCATGGGGCTTGCGTCTGTTTAAATACATATTTGATTATCAAAACTCATACGCTTGTTCCGGATCGGAAAACGTGGGGGTGCGATTTATAAAATGAACATATTTGGCTGCAATAGCACCGATATTTTGGCCTCTTGGAACGCTAAACAAAAAAGCTTTAAACGCCATGAGAAGAGTTCTCAGTGACATAAAAATGGGTAGTGAAGAATCTGAAATTGTGGAACACCAACGTAGACGTTCCTCTTCTTTTTATTCCTCTTGTAGCTCAGCATGACAACAAAGCCAAAATCCAATATAAAACATTTTTTACCAAGCTTTAAGCGTGTAACCTATCACAAATACGTATCACAAACCGTAATCTTGCTCCCAAAGGAGGAATCCAGAAATTAAACATAGCCACTCTTCCTAATCCTGGGTCCGTCTCCCTAATATACATACAAGAAATGTTATATATTCCGGAAATACAGGTATGTGATGTCAATATCTGTAACCAGCAGTGCTGCTATTATTACCTACACTCCAAAAAGCAAAAGCTTGACGTTATCCAATTCCTCCTTTTACCATCGTTGGATCCCACACTAGTCTAACATGTTTCTAAACTGTATCTAAATGCAGTTATGCACATTGCACCTTACGCACATTTGAGGAATTTGAACTATGCTGACACTCACCACCTATCGTAACATTCATTAAATTAAGGGGGGATTTTTTTAGGCGTGCCGGACCATAAAGGTCATTTGCGCCGCCTTTAAAGCGAGTACGTTACATGCCTGTCTATAAAGCGAGCGTTTGTGATCAAGGTGCAGGCAAGTGGACATTTACGTTAAGGAATTGTACGTTAGTTTGCGTGATATTTTAGGTGCTGAAGGCGAGAGTCTGGGTTGGGGACAGCTCCCTGATGTCTAAATCGTTTAGTTTTACTTTACTCCTCCACACATTAAGTGGTAGTTTGGGTGGGAGTGGGGGTGTTTTGAGAGTGGCGAGAAGTTGATTTTGCCAGGATGCCGGCTTTAGCCTACTCTTATCGAAGAGCACCGAGGGATCTTTACCGTGCGAACAAGGAGGTAATTGTTCACACCGCCTATCACGCCGGCCGCCGCGTGTTAGTTGTTAGTAGCGGGTTAGTCTAAGCATGCCATGCAGGGTTGCCAGTTGGGTTAGTACGGTGTTTTGCAATTCGGCTCTTCTACGTCCGCTATACCCCTGGGTAGCCGTTTACGTTGAGTTGCTAGGCAAATCGGCTCATCTACGTCCGATGGCTCCTCTGGGTAGTCGTTTTACGTTATGCTAATTTAAAAAAAAAATGTTTTCCTTAAGCAAGTCGGCTCATCTACTTCCGACGGCACCGCTAGGTAGCCATTTATTTCTAATTGAGAAGCAAATCGGCTCATGTACGTCCGACGCCATGCGTGGATGGCTATTTACGTGTTTCCTTCGAGTGTTTCGCGGTCATGCATTGCGAGTTGATGTGAGTGTTGGTGGTGTGGTGCCTGCTCATTAAATTAAAATCTATAAAATATATAAAACATTAACGAAGTAGACCAAATGCTGTTTGTCAGATATGTCTCTCTTGTATGTGTTCGCCTCTGCCATTGTATACGTAACAAGACGGACATAGCGCTACGTACAGCATGGATATAGGGCAACACATTACACGGATATAACAATCCACTATGTATTACAAACAGTGACATCAATATGCCCTCCACAAGAACAAAACAAAACCTTTAACAAAATCGATTGTTATCCCTCCCTTTAGTTAGGAACCCTAGGCCCGTCGCTGATAGGAATGTTTTGGGAGTTTGGGAATTCATGATACACATTTCATACATTTGAATTAACACCGACATAACAGGCGTCATAAACAAGCGCAAGGTAATGCACATGTCTTCCCCAGAATCACGAAAATCTTTCGAAAATTCCACCCAAAAGCCCCTAGAGACCTCTTGCTAGATCGATTTTTTCAATTGAAATTTCAACGCAGTACGCATAAAGATGGTTAATAAAAGATATACCATTTCAGTTCGCTGCCACAAACCGTCTAGGCATGGAGGGTAAACAAAAACCACAGAGGGAATCGACCCCCCCCCCTCGCATAAGAATAGGGTTAAAGTCGGATGAAGCATTGGACGTGCTGCTCATCAGGTACAATGTTAAAATCTGATATCATTGAGAGGGCTGTTGTGAGCATTGGATGGGTTCAACCTCTACTTCGAGACATAAGACTTCATCTACACACCTATCTATGCCTATTTTCAGGGCAGCCACTTAGACGTTCCGAAAAGAAACTTCCTAGAAAATCTGACATTGCATAGGGATGACATGCTTTGATGCCGCTACGCTCTCCTTTCCGACTGCTTTACGAGCAACCGAAACGAGCTCAGTCACCTGTTTAGGTGTTCCCGAACCGCTTCCATCAGCCCTGATCTAGTGGTCAGACTTGTGCTCGACTCGAGTTGAATCGAGAATCGACTCATGAATCAATCGTTTTTGGATGAGTCGTGAGTTGAATCGATTCTTTTCCCAAAAACATATCTTGAGTCACGAGTCGAATCACATCTTCTTCTTTTTTTAATGAGTTTAATCACGAGTCAATCATTTGAATCAGAATGAGTCATTTGAGTCTTGCGACTCAAATGCAAGCATGAACAAATGATATAAAGCATGTATCTTTGTAAATAGTATGCCATGGCACAAGGTAGGGAGTAAAAACAGTATAATTATTCATGCTTAGCATTACAATTGTCAACTTATCAGCTGCCAGTGAGTAAAGAATGAGGTGTACTTAAGTTATTTACCAAAAACGGATAACAATAACTACAAAAAAGTATTAATGCTAAGCTTGGTATTCACAATCAGTATCATGCATGAGTCAATTATAGTGCCAGGAACACAACACAAAAATGGGATGTGATTGTGAAAAATAATAGGAAACTGAAACTACCATGCACTTTTTTTTGGAACAGGCATTTGCACTGAATAAATTGCGTTGGTTTGTGTGACAAATAACAAACCCAAGGTACCTTTACAAGAAGGTAGATCAAAATTTTCCTTCAAGCCCGCACGACGTCATTCGAAGTTTTTTTTTCATATGGTAGAAATTTGGTTGCAGAACTTTTCTCAAATCATACGCAATGGTCACTTTAATTTGCTTCCTAGCAAATATATTTGTATTCCGCCCACCAGGTGAGTTATAATCTTTTCCCATTCTTTCCAGTGATCATTTGTTCTGACACATTTTATTCTCATGCATAGACAAGGTCGGATTTGTGCATTGTAATCCGGCGTGTGGAGAGGAATATTTTGTAGTCATCCAGTATGGAAAATATTTTTAGTCAAACCTTATGCATGGTAACTCAACTTGCACCCATTTCAGTGAATTTTGAGCACTTACTTGATCACAGCGGTTCGTTGTCAAAAGTTAATAACTTAGGAACTTCAACTTCCAGATGAAAAAACAACAAATAATTTTCTGGAAAGGATAATGTTCAGGATCCCCAACATCTAGGAGCAGCCTATTTTTCCAAACATTTACCTACCTACCTACATTGACATACCGCAGTTGTTGAAAACAGTTTTTTCCAGGCCAGCTAGACCCAGGGCATGATGCATTCTTCCTTGATGAATCTTGCATGGATTGTTGATGATACATGCATAATTGAATATTTATGTACAACACCATTGTGATCTAGGAATGCCCTCCTGAAACTTGCAACTCAACTGAAACTCTCCTGCCAATGGGGAGAAGAAGCTATGGAGCACTTAGCACCCCCGCCCCCTCCCACTGGCTGTCCTTTCTTCCGCTCTTGAACGAGGGTGACAACTTGAACACGTAAAATGGATGGTAAAGGGAGCCTACCAATATCAGGAACAAGCCCTTTATTTTGGAGGCACTTGATGGCGAGCCTGCCGGAAATGGCACATTGTTAGGCAGGACGATTATTACTGGGTCATTTAGGATACCCTTTGATGAAGCTAAAGAAGAGGTCTTTCAATTAGAATACGTCAAAGTACCCTATATTTTCATAAAATATGCAAGATAGAGAAAGTCGGTAAAATTGGGTGTAAACCAATGGTGAAGGGAAACCTTCAAGCCTGCTACAAAACAAACTTCGTGGGGGCAACAGACCAACGCAATCATATTCTGTGCAGATACCTATTGCAGTGCAGAACCTGGGTGCTATGTTGCAGTTAGGTGATGTGTGTCAGGTATATGGTTCAGGTTGTGTGTGCATCATGCTGATGTGGATTGAGGTATTATGCACGCATTGCTTTGCATATGCATTGACAACCATTCATCTCGTTAATGTGTTTGAGTCAATTACTTTATGCACATGCACGTGCATTTATCTGTATATTTATCCTATATATCAACCATTACAGTGCATGACGAATTATAAATAATGTGGGGTGAAAACAAAGTTTTGGCAAAAATAATATATTCAACAGATGTTTCGATGTTGGAGCATCTTCGTTAGTGCAAATAAATACCGATTCCGTTCTTTAATTAGACAGATGAAGATGAGTTGACATCAAACTGTCTGTCGAATAAATTATTTTGCTATAACTTTGTTTTCACTTCACATTATATATATACATATATATATATATATATATATATATATATATATATATATATATATATATATATATATATATATATATATATATATATATATATATATATATATATATATATATATATATATATATATATATATATACATACATATATATATATATATATATATATATATATATATATATATATATATATATATATATATAGTGTGTGAGCAGTGCACACCAAATCATATGGCTTATTAGTCTGATACCATTGAGTCGGATCTGAATCGATTCAAATTTATGTTTGAGTCGTGAGTTGAATCGGATCTCTGTAGCTCTGAGTCTGAATTGAGTCGAATCAAATAATTTTGACCTGCTGCGAATCATGAGTTGAATCGGATCTCAAGATCTATGAGTCAAATGTGAGCCGATTCAAAAAAATTGAGTCGAGCACAAGTCTGCTAGTGGTGGGTTCGGGACCTGCTTTGGTGTTCCAGAACCGCTTCCTTCAGTCCGATCCAGAGGCGGGTGCGGGAGGTAACCAACAAGTCCCGATTGGCACAAACCCTGCTACCATAAAATCAACCTATGAAGTACCCGGATTAAGGTTTAATCTATAATATATATGTTATCATAGACACATAGACATAGACATTTCGGACGGTGGGAACGGTGTGATTTGGGTGGGTTACTTGAGGGGCCACTGGACACGAGGCGAAATTAAACACAACGACAGAGGAAACGCCGTAACCAAGAACAGCGAAGTTGTCCTCACAGGAACCACACGCTGGCGGGCCACACATCTGTGCCAATATCCGATTCGTACAGCTGATACGAAGGCGCCGCCGCAGTCAGCATTTGCACCCGCTGTCCCTATTCGTTTCTTATTCCTATATCCGTCCAAATGTGTACATTCTGATATCACCGGAAAGGCAGAGGTCCGGATGAAAAACGAAGGTTTTTTACTATCCCTTACATAGGCGTGTGCGACTTCACAGGAAGGTGGCAGGACCTCTTGTGCCTCTTGCCCCCACTCACCACCTCCAGCCAGGAGCACTGCGGTCCCCGGCCACGAGGCGGTATCTTTCGAATGGACGGCGTTTACTTGCCGATGTCGCTTTTATACACGGTGCACACGCGGTCATGCCATGCTATAACACCAGTGCTGGTGCAACGGTTACCTACACCAAAAGCGCACGCCAGACTGGCCGATTGCCTGCCGTATTGATGGCAAGTTGGCGTGAAGGCACGTGGACCATGCCCACATTGTGAATTATTGAGTTCAGTCCGCGCTCTGGCGAATCACATGCTACGGCTCGGTTACAGAGAGGACACTGCAGGGTGTGACTTGACGCCAGCACTGGTCACCTTCACCAGCACACCAGCACAGGTGGGTACAGGACCGCATGTGTCGCAGCTGCAACACTAACTTATGTGGCGATAACGCCGGCTGCCTACACAACGTGTATTATCTGCATACTTGGTAACACCGGCTTCCTTCACAATGTAATGTCTGCATACTTGGCAGCACCAATTCTCTCAATCTGCACAAGAGGGTACATAGCAACGCCACCTTTTCTGGTAATCTTCCACTTTCCCTCGGAGGAAAGCAACAGGCAAGCCCAGGAGCGGACACGGTACTCGGAGGCACACCAAACAGCTTGGCGCCGACCCAACATCTCGCTCCCCTGTTTCGTGTCACCGCGCTACAATATAGTGGGATATCCGGCCTCCCCCGCCTCTCGTCGAAAGTCGTAGCGAGCCGGTGCTGGTGTAAAATCAATTCAACATAGTCAATTTTTAACTTGTCATGCCGCTTGGCACTGTAATATTTACCGAGTAACAACATGTGCGCACCGGCGGATCTGCAGCACGAAAAGTGGTCTCAAACCGGCTTGTGGGCGCAGTACCCGAGCACCGGGCAGAGCCCTGTAACCTTCCAGATAGATAACTATACAGCACAGACCCCCAGACGACTCCACAGACTGACACGCCAGCCGCCACCGTACCACCAGCTCTGCCATCGGGCTCTTCCGAATGGCCCCCGGAGTCTACCTACTAGCCTCGGAGCCTACCTGGCGCAGGCTCCGAGACGCAGAGGTTCTCCGCCTCCATGCACGGTGACGGGACTCACCAGCGGGCTGCTACGCATTGTCCGACGCAGCCCATGCCCACCGCGCGGCTCTTGACTGATGTAAGCATCGGCAGATCCATGAGGGAAGCTCGTCGACAGGAGCTCGACAGTCGACCTGCTCACGCCCACTCACCAATACCCATCCACAGTACGTGGATGTGCTGGCTCGAACTCACCAGCGGCGCCCGGCGGTGGGTCTTCGGAGGCGACTCACCGGCAGGTTCTGCGACACGGTGTCGATGTGCGGACTCGGACTCACCAGCAGGTTCTCCGACAGGGTGTCGATGTCGGACGACAGGTTGTTGAGCTGTGGCGGGGCGTCTCTGGAGCCGGTCATGTTCCGCTGGTGTGTCTCGTGCCCGCTGTCTAATCAATGGCCTCCGACGGCCAACACCTAGGTCCGCGCACTGCCGGCACAGGCAGACGCACCGTCGCGCCGACGAACCAGCGCACCCACATCAAACAATCCAGCGCGCCACGCACGCGCGCGTGCGTGTAGCAAGTGGGAACGTGCGGTCAATGAAACAAAGTGAGTTGCTGAAGATAGGTGTGTGTATGGGGGGGGGGGGGGGGGGGGGGGATATGCAGGCTATGCTATGCAGCACTGGCATCTATACTTCAAACATTAATAATAAAAAACAACACTAATTTCACGTGATCAGAGCCATCAAGAAGCGCGCGGTAAACACCTGAGCTGGGTTAACCTTTAGCAAGGTCATATGTGGGCGCGACATTCCTCGCAAGATGTCAATCAACATATGCAACGACATAACACTACATGATAGACACGCCACGTGCTACCCACATCACATTCACATGGACATCACTATACCGCATCACCATGCACAAATCGCCGGTGTTTTGTGTTTGGAAATATGACTAGTATTTATACGTCTATTATATACGGTACTGGTGCATACGTCTGAGAACAATGGCTGGAGTTCCCAGGTGGATCGTGATTCAGCCACCTGAATCACGCCGGCTTGACATACGCTGGCACGCACGCTGGCACGCACGCTGGCACGCACGCTGGCACGCACGCTGGCACGAAATGACTTGATGCTCTTCAAATGCTAAGCTGTCATTTTTCCCCCACTCAATCTGACAATTTTCGGACCGGGAAGCCCCTGGTCTGGTGATATCTCCAACCTTGCTCCGAACGTGATTGTAACACTACCTATGGTGATCCACAGAGCGATGCTTTTCACCTGGTATTCTCGTGTTGTCAGCCTAAAGAACATTGGAAGTTGGTAGTCTTGTGACGGTGGCTGAGGCGCAGTCGCGGAAACACCGACGGGCGAAAACTAGCTCCAGGCAGGGCGCGGGTTAAACGGCGGGAAGCCATCCTGAGAACAACAACAAGTTTGTTGGTGAGCCGAACCATCAGCCGACCCTTTAGGGATTCAATGACCATGCTCCCGTGTACCAATGTTCCCGTGATCGATGAATACCTAGGAAACTAATGTATATAAGAATAGAGGGCTTGCTTTTCGGTATTCCAGGGAGGGCTGATCGACGGATTTGGTGGGCAACTGGTTCAGTGTCCAGAGTGCAACCAAGAAGGAAGGGCCCTTGTGGCTCATAGTTGCACTGATCTTTTATATCTTTATGTCTTATGTCTTTATTAAATTTCTTTTGTAGTCACACGTACGCAGAAAAAGTAACCAGTCAGTACAAGTAACGCGCATCAGAATGCCTGCAATAGATGCGCATGCTGATTATTCGCCTACATGCACACTCGCAAGATAATCCCTTGAGCATCTGTATATCCAGGATGTGAAAATATCATTAGTGCCATTTGCCAATTGCGAGTTTGCACTGCGCTACTGTGGCACTAACCGTAGCTCATGCGCCAATGAGTTTCAACAATCATCCAATCCAGCCAACACCTGACGGCGCGTTACCCGCTGACGAATACGGCCTGATATCGAATACGGCGGCTGAAACATTGCATAACGCACCATCATATTGCTGACAGTAAGCCGTGCGGTGACGAAACCGTGACATTCCGTTTTTGTGTTCAGCCACTGACCGTGGAAAATCAATCACAAGAAGTAGACCGGTTCGGTGGCTATCATTAACGGCTCAGCCCGAACATGCGACAACGGCCGCCTGCAATCGCGACACACGTCGGTCGCCAAAGAATGCAAACAATCCCGACAGCTGGCACCGGGCGGTATTTGCTCAACATGACGGAAAACGCGCCGACGTGCGAATGCATCGCGATATCGGTCCCGGCTGGCGAGGATAACGTTGCGAATGACAACCTGCTTGAACGGTGATGCATAGGAACACCGCAGCTGCATTCGAATACGCATATTTGAGCCGAGTTGCGTCGACGTAAGGTCACGATGAGTGACCAATAAATGGACAGGTGAATGGCCCGAGATGCATGCATTGAGCGATTTGTATGTGCAGCTTTATAATAATGTGAGCGTACGGTAGACATACGAAGCGCAAGTGTGGCTAGATGCTCCAGTTTCAAATGATGAAAGTATTTCCAGCCTTCCGTAAAAGTAAGCAGGAATCACGTGCGCGTCCGCTCTCGAGACGCACCTGTGGGAGCGTGCATGAGGGTGGTGTGAAAAACAGTGGTGAAGGTGACAAAGAAAAGACGCGAGCCATGCGGACAGGAACAGACGCATTTGAAATGGCTCCAATTTGCACCTGGAGTGGAATTCAATGGCTAAAAGAAATTATGAAACTTTTGGCAACTACAATATCAAATAACTCAATTATAAACGAGGTGGAAATTAACAACGAGAGGAAATACACAAGACCGAAATCCTGTCTTGAATCCTGCGCAATGATATGCTTAACGCAATTTAGCAGAATGCATCTACTTTAGTCTGAACTAATGGCTGAACTAGTGTATTTAATGACTGTGCTGCCCTCACCAAGCACGGAATTTGCAAAGAATGTTGGAAAATATGCTTCAAGTGATATGAGGTAGACAGAATGATCGGATTGAACGAATGACACTAAAACGTAAATACAAAGAATGTGTCTGAAAGTTCCGGGTGTACTAACACAGTCCAAAAGGCTGAACACATTCCAGGTTTAAAAAAAAAACTTGGATGGAAGCTACCAAGCAAAATTGAAACACAGTATGAAAAATCGTCCAAACCTCACAAGCGAAATAACCATATTTCCCTGCAATAGAGATCCACTTTTATATGAGCGTTACGGACAGAACGTTTTTTTGCGAGAGGCATGTGTAATTTGGTTTCAAATAAAGCTAATGTTCCTTGCAGAAATTTGTATACCTGTAGTAAAATTCCTGCAAGCAACATTAGCAACCAAATATTACAGACTAATTGACACAAACAACCTGGATAAGAGCATCTCAGTCCGTAGAAAAGCTTAATTCGAAAGGGTTTCACGCATTTATTAGAATTGTATGACACGATACATGACAGACTATTAACAACGCAATGAGTTTTGATTAAATATACAATCCATATAATGCCAGCATGTTCAATGGTGCGAGCCATTCCAATGACATGGAATTAACAGTTGGTACGCAATCAAAATAACTTACCGGAACACGAGGAAGCTCATATTTTAGTATCACAACCTGAGAAGTTTGAGACTGAGTTAGTTAGTTAGTTATTTGGGCTTTAGGACGCTTCGACCAGAGAAGTTTGAGACTGACAAATGGACGTTTTTCATATTAATTAGTTCCAACTCGAAAGCAACACCAGCACGCCGCCATCGTCAATGGCCAGAGGACTTAGGTGGTAGCCTAGCATTTTGGGATAAGATATACGAGCAGGCATGTTTTGCGACGGATGATGTAAATCATTGCTGACTGTCTTACAAATGCATTACAAATTATCACAAATAGCTACATTGATATAAACTTGACGACAGCGATAATTGCAGTGTATGTCCAGCTGCTGAAACCATATCACGCTTGCTTTGGCATTGTAGACCAGTGCAGTTATGAAGTGGCATTAAATGTCTGCTGCATCTAAATCAGAGATTAGCATTGTACATCATTTTCGGGGTATCCGATCGCAGTTTATAATCTTATCAACAAACAAAAAAACACTGTTTATGTTGGAGTTTGAGTGGATGTACAAAAAGAAAAAGACACAAATAGCTATATTTCCTGATGATTTTAAGAAAGAATAAGAATACAGTTGTACCTATATTCAAGGCCGGAGAACATCATAAATTCACAAACGATAAACCTACATCTTTACTCCCAATCTTCCCCCAAATTTTGGAGAAATACTACACTCATATCTGTCAACAAATTTGGAACTCAATAATGCACTAAGCCTTTTTTCACTCTGGCTTCAGAAAAATAGCACATACATGTCCATTATGTATTTAAATAATGAAGTTACTAAGTCAATTGAAAACAAGGATGTCTATGGGCATTATATGTTGATTTGACAAACGCTTTCGACATAGTTAGAAGCACAAATATATGAGGGAGAAAATCGCGGTGCATTGGAGTTGAAGATCCCCGCCATAGAATACTAGAATCTAGAACCTTCAAAATATATATCAGCAAACTAATGTATATGAGACATTATCTGAACCAGAGTAGAATTATATGGGTGTTCCTCAGGGCTCTATTCTGGTACCATTAATATTCATCATATATGACATAGCCATCATTTCTGAACAAGCAATTATGTATTTTTCTGCTCATGACACAGCTATTCTTGTCAAGACTTGAAATATATATAAATTACAAAATAAATAATATTGTGACAGAGTTAATTAATTGGTTTCCAGCAAATATACTGTCACTGAATGTCTCAAAGACAAATTAACAAATTTATTCTGGAACTTCCAGTATTGACATAGCTATAATTATCAATTCCGCAAAAAGTGACTAGAAACCAGCAAATTAAGTATCTTCGAATAGTGGTGGATGAAAAATTGACTTGGTATGGAGCACATTAATTGTATTACAGTCGTCATCAGTAGAAGCATGGATATTATGGGAGGGCAAAACACTTCATGACAAGTTGAGAACTGAGGTTCTTATACAACTCTTTAGTCCTTCCCTATTTATATTATTTTGCTGTGATTTGAGGTAATAATTATCCCACTAGATTAGACCAAATTATAAAATCCCAGAAACGTGCATTACAAATTATGGATTATAGATGTTCTGTACATCCCACCAATGACTTATTTATCAAGTACGGCATTTAGAAGTCCACTGATATGGTGCAGGAACGAAACATATTCATACTACACACATTCGTACTTCGCACATTGCCGCTTGTTATGGCTGGTTTGTTTCAATATGTAACATCTATTAATACAAGAATCGTTAAACTTTTCTTTGTCCCATTTACTTATCGATAATATAGGCTTTAAGCTATTACATACTCTGCACCAAAATCCTGTAACAATATAATTTGAAATATATTTCCCAGCATAGAGCAGGTGCCGAGAAAAAGATGTGCTAAAGAAATCTATTAGACGTTACTTTATGGAATTATGCATATCAAATGAAAATTAAGATATAATATGGTTCATATAATTACAATAGTTAATGTTAAAAAGTGTACCTTGCTACAGAGGGTAATAGTATGTATGAGATGTAACAGCCTACACAAACATAACGGTGCATGCATGAGTGATTTTTGTTGTTGTTTCTTTTGTGATGGAGGATGTTGGCAATGCCTATCGAGTCAGGTTGGACCATAGCGTCAGCTGCTGGGGTGTCGTTTAGCTACATATATGATGCGTGTGACGATTGTGATCGATATCAGTTTTTTTTAAAAATATGTGCGCGCACCAATTGAACCAATTACAATGAAGCATTTTTGTGACAACTAAATAGTTGTCGCCAAAGCGCCCTCGAAATCCATCGACCATTCGGTGAATTTGCTTCAAACAAATTCACCGGATGAAAATGATATAGGGCGCATGTGCTGCCACGCCAGCCAATCTCCCGTGGGAGGGATATTATATGTGAATATAAATACAGCTGTGTTGTATAGAGTTGCGTCTCACGAAAGCTATTCTTTCTATTGTCACAATAATTCTGCACTGTAATTGGTGAACTTGGCGCGCGCAGTTATACAAAAACTGATGTAGACCACAATCGCCACATGCGTCATATATGTATGTAGCTAAACGACACCCCAGCAGCTGAATGTTATTGCCCAGGGCTGGACGTTGGTAGGTTTGCATACATCTGCTATGTATACTTTCCACGAGTTATCTATATATGAGTCTGTTATAATTATTTATATGCTCCCCCTAACACTTTCATCTTGTGGTCCTGAAAATTATGTGGGCGTTACTAGCTTGCTACCTGTCCACAGTTTGCCAGGGCCGTAGTTTTTTCTACTAACTGGTGGTGGCCTATCCGAAAAAGAAAACAAACAAAAAAGAATGCAAATTGTATTGGTTGTGCTCACATTCCTTGATACCTCTTGATTTCCTCCTGAGACACCCTTGTGTTTGCTGTCCTGATTTCATCATCATCAACATCATGACTTACATTGTAATCAGTCTCACGATTCCATTGTAATTGTAATCAGTCTTACGATTTAAGGACAGCTCGCCAAGGGAGGCCCCACATTGAAAGACTCGATGAATGTGCATACAGCCAAATGGGATAGGCTGCTTCGTCTGATATATCAGATGAAGAATTGTCCCCATATATGGGGACAATTACAAACAAAGCAACCCTTTATTAATTACGCGCATAAATACATTTATATGGAGGGATAAACCTGCACAGTTCAAAAAAGAGAAAACACGTGTGAAAATATGGGGGTCTGTTTCAAACACTCAGCAGAATAACACGTTGACTGATCGTAATTCTGAGAATACAGTGACGGCACATACTTGGTTGAAAACTATGTTGCTGTTGTACTGCGACGAGGAAATTCACTATGTCTGAAGTGACGGTGGTAAAGGCATGACTGTAATAGGGCATTTGTACTGATGTAGAAAACGCCGTACAACTTGTCGGGTACGTATTTGTATGGGTGCGTCTCAAGTAATAAACTAACTCTTGAGTGGGACAATTATAAAAAAGAGACGGCAGCTGTTCTCAGTTCTCAGTTCTCCTCAGGCAACAGCAGATAACTTGTGGTAATGCTCAATCGTGCGCTTGCAGCACGAGATACCGAAATCCTGACTCTTGCTCTTGCACGTCGAGCACCTTTAATTGCGCCTCATAATGGTGTTAGAGCATGGAAAATCGGTCTATGAAACCACATCGGTGAAACAAACCCAATGGGCCTAACGATATCTTGGTTGAATATTTTTGTTTCGACCGGTTTCTTACTGATAAAAAAAATAACCATATTGTAGTGTTATTATTATTATATTATTATTATTTTCCATTCTTCTGTTAAATTTTTATCATATTTATTATTTGATTATATTATTATATTTTATTTATTTATGTTTCTCGATTGTTCGGGACATCGCGATGTCCGGAACAATGATAAAAAAAAACGTGAGCTATTCGCTGGTTAGAGATGGTTCTTCGTCCCTCGCTCCTTTCATACCTTTGATATGGAAAATCTGTCCACACTTCAGACAGCTCTTTAAATATATGTACTTGATGCAAAAAGTCCTAGTAGACCAGAAGGGACTTAAGGAACAAGACTTTGCATTTAAAGAGAGGACAACATGGTCAGTAGAAATTTGCAAGAATTACATTTATATATCATTATTACGTGGCTCCCTAAATATCAATGAAAGTCCAATTAAATGTTTTACTTTGCAATAACCGTACCTACCGCTTACTCCCGCTCCACCATTCCGCACAAAAGGCATATCTGACCTGTGACATAGGATCCGACATGGTCCATGCGTGCAACGGTATAGCCAAAAACTGACGTACGACCACAGCAAGACGACATTGACTATACTTCAGAAGTAGCTGGCGGTGGAGCCTGCGTGGTGCGGCAAGGCGTCGAGCGCCGCCTGCGACCGCGCCCAATGTCGCCGGTCACGTGATTCGCGCGCGCACTGGCCGGTATAAAGCGGCACCCGTCTACCAGGTCAGCATCAGTCAACGGCGCGATCCAAACAGACAGCATGAGGACGTTCTTGGCAGCTGCTCTCCTGGCTGTGGCCGCTGCCAGCACGGGCGGACACGGCGGCGGACACGGCGGACACGGCGGACACGGCGGCTACGGCGGCGGACACGGCGGCTACGGCGGCGGATACGGCGGCTACGGCGGTGGACGCGGCGGACGCGGCGGCGGCGGCGGCGGCGGCGGCGGCGGCGGCTACGGCTACAACGACTACAACGAGCCGCGTCCCTACCACTTCGAGTACGCCGTCGACGACCCGCACTACGGCCCCATGATGGCGCACTCCGAGGATTCCAACGGCGACGGCCAGGTGCAGGGCTACTACTCGGTCAACCTGCCCGACGGCCGGACACAGCACGTCAAATACTACGCCGACCACTACACCGGCTACAACGCCGAGGTCAGCTACGACGGCTACGCCAACCACCCGCAGCGTAGTTCCGGGTACGGCCAGGGTGGTGGCGGCCACGCCGTGGGACACTCCGGTGGCTATTCCGGCGGCAACCGGGGCGGCTACGGCTACGGTCACAGCGGCGGCCACGGCCGTGGCTACGGCTACAGGCCTTCCATATCCTCGGCAACTCCGATATATCGCACCCGAGGCCACTAGGAGCCGGCTCAGACCAGCAGCCCGTGCAACATTATGTGTATTTATTATGAAGTGTAAATAAACCATTATATACGTGGCCTATCGGTGATGTTCTGAGCGAGCTATTTTCGTCCCATTCGTTCCGTCAGCCCCGCCAGATATCGCAATTGTTCCGTTCCCACAAAATAAAGCACACAACACAAATTACTATTTGCTACGGCTCTCATCCTCTTGGAGGACCAACGTTCCCCCAGGGGGATTTGTCGCTGCTTGTGTTCTAATGGAAAGGTGACATGCGAATGTTGCCGTGGGATGACACATTATCTGAGCGCTATGCCTGACGTCTCACTAGACGCCAAACTAATCATTTATAGATCTCCAACCATCACACAACGTAACCATTCCACTACTTGTTCCCCTCGAATAGAAGCCTCGACTTACCTTCAGGTATGTGTGTGTGCGTGACCGTAGGTTGAGAGTCCTGTGGCTTGTGGGGGATCTAGAACCTCCCATCTGGGGAAAGAAAAAAGCGACTGTTTAGTAATGGAAAAATTCATGCACGAAATTAAGTATATCCGAAAATCAACATATGGTACTACGTGAAACACCATCAAAAGCTTAGAGGTGGGTTGGCTCAATTCGTTTTCGCACAGGCGGCGGCACAACAACGAATTTCTCCAGCTGCTGGTGTTTCCTCATCACTGCCATAACGAGATCTTATCAAAGATTCCCATGGTTTGTGGTACGGTTAAGTAGCCTCCAAGAACCAATACCCGATACGTTTATTGTTACATAAAGCTAAAATGATATTTCGTCATAGATCAGAACATAATGCTTTTTAAAATTTAATTTATTATATTTTTTTTTTAATTTAGGATATTTATTTTCAGTTGATGTTCACCTTGAGAAGTTGGCGGTCATCTGGGAAGGTTGATTATTAAAATAAACAGGCCATTCCCACCAGGATTAGCAATATATCCTACGTTGTACTTACTTCTAATCTGTGTTTTACTTACTTTTTCTCTTCACCTTGTATGCAACATGTAACAAATGAAAATTCACTTTATAATTATGTCCTGTATGCATTGGTTTGATTTGGCAGTGGTAAAATAATGGTTTCTCGTTAGGTGTGAAATGTCGCAACGAGTTACAGTAGGATGTCTAAATTCGCCATGGAAATGATGTTGCTTAAAATATCTTCTGCGTGTTTGAAACCCCCAACTGTCATGCAATTGCGTACCTATTTGCTCACTTTTTCTGTTTTATGAGATACCTAATTTAGAGAAATATATGTTCAAAATAACCATAAAAATGCTTATGATATAAAATGGTAATGCATGACAGACCACATTATAAGTAATCCCCTTACCTGAACTTTAGCGACGAAATGTTAGTGTATCATGGTCCGTAATGGTGAGCATAAGCATGATGCTTGCAAACGAAATTCTGTTAGAAATCACATGAAGACTTTATAAGTACTCATCAAAAACACGATCTTCGGAATTCTTCGATCGATAATTCTTCGGAAGGGATGTTTACCCAGTGTTCGGAAAGTGGTATATTCCACCCTATTTCCCGAATAATTTATCACTGTGATTTTGTATCAATTCGAATGATACATTTTTGGAAAATAATGGTCTGTATGTAAACGCAACTCTTCTAGACAGATTCAAAATGATGGCTCATGAGCATATGAATCTACACATATGCCCATCTCACATAGCACGAAGTTAGCAGGTTCTCACCAATGAGTAAGATACACCTTAATGTCGGTTCACAACCGAAAATTCTTAGCGTTTTGAGAACGAAACGTGAGCGGAACGTAATGATTTCGTAAGCGTAGCGTAATGTTAGCGAACAGTTTTGCGGCGTTCGACCGAAGTGCAATGTGAACCGAAGAATAACCAGCATATGACGCCCGTAAAGCGATCGTTTTCCGAACGAAACGCATCGTTTAAAAATAAACTCAGGTTATCATACTACGGTCGCCACGAAACGTAATCGAAGCGATTTTATTGCGGTTTTCCAATACATATATTTGAGAAATACAGGTCGGTAGAAGTAGATATCGTTGGACAACAGAATATCTGGACGATAACGCTAGTTGGTGTAGAAATCGCTACATATTTTTATACGCGTATATTATATATCTATCTATATATATATAAATATATATATATATATATATATATATATATATATATATATATATATATATATATATATATAAAAAATATATATGTATAACATATATATATATATATATATATATATATATATATATATATATATATTTATATGTATATATACATATATATATATATATATATATATATATATATATATATATATATATATATATATATATATATATATATATATATATATATATATATAATTATAGGTATATATACATATATATATATATAAATATATATATATATATATATATATATATATATATATATATATATATATATATATATATATATATATATATATATATTATGCACCTTAATTTATTTTAGCACAAATATCCCTGGATCTTAACATGATATATGTATACTTAAGTCACCCAAGAACACCTACGCGAAAGTGGTTGGTATTTATTCTTCTATTACATATTTAGGGTGACCCGAGTCCCCATTTTTGTTTTAACTACAATGCTTTCATAACTTAATATGGACTACCATCGGCGGGTTTCCTTAATGATATTGCATCCTGGCTCAACGTAATGATCGGCCACTGACGATTTTCATCAAGCGGTTTTCATACCCATAAGACTATTTCAAAGCCAATTTTTTGCGATTCACTTTTTCTGCTGCTGTTGTCTGCCAACTCCAAAAGCTGATCCTAACGCCGGCCAGTGAATTGCTTCGTGGTGCCGTGACAGCAATAGTAATCAGTTAAATGTAACCATGCCTCGATATCAGCAGTGTATTTAAGCTTTTGCAGGAGGTGGCTATCTTCAAGGACATACCAGACCCACAGACGGTGAACTACACGATATTGCGACAAAAATATTTTCCTGTGTTGGACATTACTTATCTTACGACTTTTTGCGGCCGTAACAATTAAATGACCCAAATCGTGCATACCTCATACATACAATGTACGAATCAAATATTACAATACTCCACGGTATGGAATATGCATACCATGTTAGTATTGGAAATCGGCCTATTTTTGAATGGAATGAAAACGTTGATTGAGGTATGCCAAATGCAAACTTTACATGTGCTCTGCATCTGCATGCGAATTTCAGGTCAGGAAACGTAAGTTCAAAGACATTGTCAAGCTGGACTTATGTTTTACTCAAATATTTGAGATCAGGTAGTTGATTCCAGGAAAAATAGTTGATTATTGTTGGCATAAACATATATTAGCAAGGTACCAATTCCTGGGCCTTGTTTCTTGGAAATGATTGAGGGGAGCACAATGCATGAAGGCAATGGGCAGGCCCAAATTGATTTTGGGGGCATACTCCATAGGACTCCATGTTAAAAGTTGAAATTATTGGGGGAAAAGCAAACACTTGCCATTCAACAGCGTATAAAACAACACTCCTGTACCATGGTGTACCTGGTGGTCATATATACCCCGGTCACATATGAAGTTAAAACAACACTCCTGTACCATGGTGTACCTGGTGGTCATATATACCCCGGTCACGTATAAAACAACACTCCTGTACCATGGTGTACCTGGTGGTCATATATACCCCGGTCACATATGAGCGTATAAAACAACACTCCTGTACCATGGTGTACCTGGTGGTCATATATACCCCGGTCACGTATAAAACAACACTCCTGTACCATGGTGTACCTGGTGGTCATATATACCCCGGTCACATATGAAGTTAGTTGTCAAAATGGTAATTTACTAATTGTGCACAGGCGCCAAAATTTGCATAACGCTGAGTCCAATCAGTGTTATCCCCGTTTTGTATTTACTCTTTCGACATTGTCCGCCCTGGTCGAGTGGAGACAGTTTTCAACAACGCTACAATTTGCAGCATGGTGGGGAAACGTGGGAACATTCCAGGCTTTTTCTCTCCGGACTTCCTCAAGGCGGACGGAAAATCCAATAAAGAACGGAGCTAACGCTGGCTCGGCACTGCGTGGAACATGTACCATATCAGGAACGACTCACAGAGCATACAACTACTCTCAATTAAGATCGAACGAAACATGGCATGAATGGCACCTTTACACTGAAGTAAGAACAAGATGACAACGGCACTGAACGCCAATACTGACGGTAAATGGGATTCATACCACCTACGACGGAAACTGATCGATTCGACCGACGGCACAAGTCATAACGCACCTTTATACACGTGGCGGCGGTTTGTCCGGAAAATGGTCCATCTCCGTTGTTCTTGTCAAACACTGCCGGTTAGAGATACTTAATTAGACATTCATAGTTCAATATCATCACCAGTTGAATCTCATCAGCTGGAGAATAAATGAGCTCTTAAAGAAACAATATTGCCGTATAGAAATTCTTCGGTCTTTTCTGTTGATTACATACCATCAAAAGCGGTATCACAAGGTTCACAACACAGTCGTGCATTAATGGATATGGATGTTCATGAGACAAAGATGTAGAGTGCGATAGCGTTAATCGCTAATCAAGAGCCGGTTGAAAGATAGGGTTATGTAGGAGTAACCGAATATGGTTAAGCCATATGTCACGCTGGGCTATGGCCATTTTCTCAAGGTGGATATTGGTGAGTTAAAATCACTGGGCAGATTCCAGAGCGACTCCATTTGCATTAGCGCAGAAACAAGAGCTGCTGAACATTTATCCTACATGTTAGACATGTAGTACATGCAGTTAGACATGTAGCTTACATTAGCTCTACAGGACTTCGGGTTTTAAGTTTCAAGCACCTTTCGCAGCTAGGCTCTAACATATGGGGGCACATGAAGAGAAACATCTCAGAGCTCCCTTCCAAACTCCCGAAACAATCCCCACGGTACTGTAGGCAGAGAAGAGCAATCGCCTAGATTAACCCGGCATTGACCAGGCTGCTCACTCGCACACCATTAACCGGGGGGGGGGGGGGGGCTTTTGCCCCTCCCCTGTTTCTCAAGAACGGCTAGGCAGATCTTAAAAACACAAACGGCAATCGATAGCGCCGTAACGTGAGCAATCAGAGAACATCAGAAATGGTGTTCCGAGTGGGCATTAAGCCGTCCCGAGGTTGCCAAGGCGTGCTAGGAACGCGAAAACCATAATTTATCTCATATCTCCATCATAGAGCAAGAAAACTGAGGGAGGGAAGGATATTCTATAGACGGTAGAGCATGCCGACGTCTCTCTGGGTCGCTATATTTACATATATTCAAAAGTATGCAACCTTTCACATCGCCAACTTCCCATCCCTGGAACACCGTCCTGAAGTTGATCTCCATATAGAGTGGATGGGGGGGGGGAGGGTGATGTCAAAAGAGCCAACTGATGTAGAAAAGCAAATGTATATGGATAATGTCTATTGATGAGTTACCGATGTTCGACCTTGCTTGCAGGTCTCAAATTAGTCACGCGAGTGGTGAATGCCTTATTTTATCACGTATTATATATATGTATATATATATATATATATATATATATATATATATATATATATATATATATATATATATATATATATATATATATATATATATATATATATTATATATATATATATATATATATATATATATATATATATATACATACACATATGTATGTGTGTGTAGGTATGTGCATGTGCATGCAGTGGCGTCGCCACGAAATTCTTCCGGGGGGGCAAGGTTGAAAGGAGGCCTCTTGCTCCCCGAAAGGGGGACTCCATTTTGTTACGGCCTCCTATTGTTTTTAGGCTATGGTTCGGGAATGGAAAACATGATTTCATATTGATGTCTTGTTTGTTCTTGGCATGGTGCATCATTTGTGCATAACCCAAGAGCAATAATTTTTTTCGCTGAGAACTGAGCCATGCCAGAGTATTAATAAGTAATATGTGGATAAATACTTAAGTGCCAAAACAAACCAATGTCTTAATGCTTTCTCGACCCGAAGAATCTTCCCGATGGCCCGGTTGCAGAAGAATCAGTCTAGATTGCAGTGAGCTGGCGGGCTGGTGCTAAGCATATCTTAAAGATATCTCCCATTGAACAACCCACTTTTATGTCCTCCAAGTCTAACTGAATATAGCTAGATTCATCACTACTGTTAGTCATTCACACCAGCTTGATGTCATAAGTACGCTTAAACGATCATTTCTCAGTCCTAGGACGCCAATTTCGCAGGTCCGTGAGAAGTGAAGCGAAGGTGACAACGAGAAGTGGATTGCGTTGGTTTTCTGATCGTCATCTTAGGGATTTATTTATTTTTATAACAATTGGTGCTAGCTGCAAGGCACCTGGCACACAAGCTAAAATAATAAACAATCAGCGAATAAATTCCCGGCAAGAACAAACATTGAACAACAATGGATAAATGACAATGCAACAATGCAGCAATGGCAATGCATAAATAATGCAAAACCTTCAAATTCCACGCCGTCACGCCCATGGTTTTCGCTGTGCTATACCGTTTTGCAAATCATGTCGTCGAGAAGGTATTGAAGCTGAGAAGCTCTAATCATGCAGGCTGTAATCACAGAAAACAATGGGCGCTATATGACCAACGCAGTCGATACGGCCCTAAACCCAAATAACCAACTAATCACCGAAAACAAGTTTGTAGGAAGAAAATGCATTTAAAAACATCATTCCTTCGATTTTATATGGGACATGCGTGTTGTATTGTATGCTTGTGAGGGGAATTTACCCCCTCAATGTTGGCTTTGTCCTCATGGGCGTATGCTTCTGAACATTATTGGGGGACCAGTGGCGTACCTATATTTGCGTCAAAGGGGGAGGGGAAACGAATTTGGAGGTGGCCCACCTACCCCCATTAAACAAGTCCTCGAATTTCGACCACTGTTTTGTCAAAGGGGAATTTTTTAATGAAATAATTAGTGACCAACTGAATTGCCCTGTAGAGGGGCCTAATCTACCACTAGCGTTTCTGATTCGTCGAATTTCAACCCTAACTCCCTACCCTGTTCGAAGGTTTGCTTTTGGTGTTCCTTGTTAAGTCACCTCACGCTGCTGAAATTATACCTATGCACTTAAAAAAAAACACACAAACTTTACACACATACACACTTTAAAATGTAAAATTTCCCGATTCCAGGCATTCCAGTTCATAGCGCCGGTCGCCACTGACGCCAATGTTCGTGCACGTGCACCCATCTTGCGCATTCGGCGCATTCGCCACACTTCGTGCGATGATTCAGTTTCTGCTGGGCCTCCTACGTTTTGCTAATTGCTGCCACATGATAGACTTGCGCCATATTTGACGTGATGGAATGCTTCGTATGGGCGTTCGCTGCGAAAATTCGATTAATTAAATTCGATCATTAGTTCCCACTTCCCACATTTTCTGGTGGTTAAGAAATACGGATACCGGCTGAGCTTTGATGCACCTCATATCTTTGATTAAATATGCTCCCAGATTGGCTACCGAACCGAGGCCCTTCCTCAATGCCATATTTTGGACCCGTTGCGTCTTTCTTCGTCTATGAATGCATCTTAGGACTCCAATCCATTTTTGTTGGGGACCCAACACATTTTTGAAACCCCTGCTCGTTTAAGGGTTTTGTCGCTTTTTGTGCACCGATTATTTGTTTTTGCAAGTGTCGGGGCGTTTTCGAAGATCCCGATGTGTTTATTTAGTGCCCGGTCATTTTTGTTGTTGTTTTTGGGACCATGTTGCTTTTTGCGGCCCCAGCCTCTTTTTCAGGCCATTGTGCGGTCTCATGGCTCCTGTGTGCCTTGAGAGCTTCTGATGTTTTTTTTAAGAGCTCCCGGTATGTTTATTTAGGGCTACAACGCATGCTTTAAGGCCCTGCCGCTTTTTGCGAGACTGTGCGCTTTGGAGGGCTAGTTGCATTTTCGGCCACCGTTGTGCTCTTAGGGTTCCGCTGTGTAAATTTGGGGCCTCTGACGCACATTTGTATGATTTTGGGGCTTCGGTGCGATTTTTGTGGGTCCCAGCGCGACTTATCGCGCCCAGGCGCGTTGTTCCGGGGACCCAACGGCAGTTTCCGGGGCTCAACGCGATTTTTGTAGATCTTTTCTGATTTTTTTTAAAGTCCGAATCCCGGCCTGATTTTCCGAGCCGCTGGCCCCATGTTTTTACATACCACCTCGATTTTTCGAGCTCCGGTATGTTTTTTTTTCTTTCGGGGCCGTACGCGATTTGTGAAGGCATCTGGTGATATGTTCGGTGCTCCAGAGCCATTTTCCTGACCCGGCCATTTCCTTTTTGGAATCCCTCCTTATTTTGAAGGGCCACGGCTTCATATTTTCGGATACCGATGCGATTTTTACGGTCACACTGTGCTTATGTGGGTCCCTAGGCGCCAATTTTTGGGAGCCCCGACGTGAATTTTTTATGCCCAGACCATTTTTTGGGGGGACTACCGACGGAAATTGTGGGTCCCGAGCGCGATATTTTTTTTGGGGAGGGGGAGGGGGGGAGTTCGAATTCGCAGGGCGCGTTGTACTTAGCTGTGGCCCCAACGCGATTTTGGCTGTTCCTGTTCTAAATTTGCGGGCCTCGGAGCGAGTTTTCTGTGGTCCGCCGTATTTATTTGGAGGCCCCTGCGCGAATTCTGGTGGACCGACGCGAATTTCGGTGGCCCCAGCGCGACTTTTGGGGGACTCGGCACGATTTTGGGAGCTTATCCCTCTCCGGAGGCAGGGGGAATTTTCCCCTTTGATATGCCACTGCGGCCACCAATGAAGTTTTTCAGCCGATGGCACCTTTCTGAGTAGAAAAACCCTCCGGGTAATTTTTTCCCGACATGTTCTTAATTTTCCAGTGCTGGGTTCGATTCGATCGAGTCTCGGTGTGAACTTTTGGATATCGAGTTCTACTTTTTAATGTCCTTGTGCGATATTTTTGGGTCCTAGTACGATTCTTCGGCCTCCCGGCGCGATTATTTTTCGGTGCAATGACACGTTTTTTTCCCGGAGCCCGACGGGTTTTTGGGCGACTTTGAACCGATTTTTAAGGCCGCAGAGTTGTATTCCGGTTAAGAATTGATTTTTTTGGGGACAGCTTTAACTTTTGGGGCCCGGTGCGACCTTTTGGGCATGAGTGTGATTTTCACGGGCTGCGAGGGCCTCCTCTCATTTCCTGGGAACTCCTTCCGGTCTTCTGGGCCTCATTCGGTCCTGGAGACGTCCTACTCCATCTTGAGGGACTCCTCTCGTGTCCGGCAGGGGCCTCCTTTTCTGTTCTAAAGGCCTTCTTTTTTTCAAATTAGGGGCCTCCTCTCACGTCTTGGGGGCCTCCTGCTCTGTGTTTTGATTCGATCTTTGTCCATCTAAAGGGTGGCCTCTTATCTCCTGGTGGACTCCTCTTCTCTCCCAGGTGCCTCCTCTTCCAAATTACAAGCACCATTTCCTATCTCAGCAGTGTTAAAATAATGATTTCTCGTGAGGTGTGGGATGTCGAAATCGCTATGGAAATAATGTTGTTTAAAATATTTAGGTCCTTGAAGCCCCGTTTTGGAACAATTGCATAGTACCATATAACTATTCATTTTGCGTGTATTGAGAGGTACCAGATTGGGAGATACCGATATCAATGACAGCGATGCAAATACCTATGATATAAACTGGTATTGTATAACATAGCACATTGTAGACAATCCCTTTGCATGAAATTGCACTACGGGAATTTCGTTATCACGATCCCGGATCAGTTATGATGGGCATAAGCGTGATACATATATACGGGATAGTGTTAGAAACGAGGCATAACTACTTCACAAGCTCGCACCAAGAAGCATGATGTCGATAATTATTTGGGAAGGATATCGACTGTGTTCAGTAAGTGGTATATTCCACCCTATTTCACAAATAATGTATAACTGTATCTCAGTGGCCTTGTCACCTCCTGGGGACCTTCTTAACCGTATTGGAGCCTTCTTTCCCGCCTGGAAGCCATCTCTCTTATCCAATGGCCATTCTCTCCTATTTTAGGAGCCTCCTCGTTCATCATGGGGTCTCATTTCCAATCTTGTGTCGTCCTCTTCCGAATTAGGTGCCTCCTGTTACGTCTCTGGATTATCCTTTTCTATCTTGGTGGAACCTTACCCGTTTTGGGGCCTACTTTTGCGTCTCCGAAACCTCATCTCATATTCATTGGCTTTCTCTTTCGTCTTAGGGCCTGCTCTTGTTTTCTGGGTCCTCCCTTCCCGTATTGGGGTCTCCTTTGCAATCCTGGGGGCCTCCGTGCCAACTTTTTGGCACTCTCTTCATTTCTGGGGCCTCCTATCCTCTCCTAGGTGACTCTTTTTTTTCTTCAAATTAGGGGCCTCCTCTCACGTCTTGGAGGCCTCCTCATCTGTGTTTGGAGCCTCATTATCCTCTTAGCAGGGTGCCTTTGCGTCCTAGTCACAAATCTTCTTTCCTAGGGTCCTCCTCTTCCAGAACATGGGCTTCATCTGGCTGGTCTCAGTGGCCTTCTCTCAATCCTGCGGAAACCTTCTTTCCCATCTGATCTTGGGGCCACCTCTTGCGTCCGGAGAAATATCTCCTATCATATGTCCTTATTTTCTATTGTAGGGGCTTCCTCTTCCATCTTGGGGGCCTCGTTTAGGTGGCTTCTAGCCCGTCTCGGTGGCATCCTTTTCGTCCTGGGGGCCTCCTCCCAATCCCTGTCCTACGTATCTTATAGGGATCCGATTAGATTTCCCGGGGGCCTCGTTTCCAGTCTTGGGGCCTCCTTGACAGCATGATCTCCTGTCCCGTCGGCATCCTTGCTCGTCTTTTTTCCTGTGCACTTCCGGATAGGGGCCTCCTCAAATTTCAGGGGGGGCGGCGCTCTCCCCCCCCAGTCTCACGGCAGGGGGCGACTTCCTCCGCTGCCTCCCCTCCCCCCGGTGGTGACGCCCCTGTGTGCATGTACATGCCACTTACCCCCTCAATCATTGACTTGTCCCTCCGATCAGGCTGGAGGTTAACCATTGAGTCTATTGACGTGCACTAGATAGGTGTGGTTACATACAAATGGTCTTCGGGGCAGCATTGACCATCAAAAAGGTCATTTGACCCTCCAACCAATTGCAAAGTGACACCCATGGCACCACGTGAAATTTTCAGAAGACCGGAAGACTACTAGTATCCTAGGTAGATACAAAACATTTTGTACACCTCTGAAGAGCGATGTGAAGCCCCACCGAGGCGCCCGATAATAATCCCGTTTATTGTCCCTGAAGTGGCACCCCCACAACCACCCCCTAGATACAAATTATTGATGACGCCTCTGAAGTGCTATCTGAAGAACCACCCCTGGAGACAAATACCTGCCGGCCGACATCGAATTGACACCTCCACAGTCGCCCCAGATACAAATTACTGGTCACGCCTCTGATGTGCTATCTGAAGCACCACGCCGTGAATAATCCCTGGCGACGCCCCGGAATGGCACCGCCCGAACCGCCACATATACAAATTTCCGGTAACATCTCTGAGGTGGTATCTGAAGCACCACCCAGACGTTAAGGCAGTGTTAAAATAATGGTTTCTCGTTAGGTGTGAGATGTCGAAACGAGTACAGCAGGATGTCGAAATCGCCATGGAAATGTTAGTGAAAATACTTGCTAAGTCCTTTAAGTCCAGCTTTGAGGAAATTCAGTACATATGACTGTACCCGTTTTGTGTTTTTGAGAGGTACCCAATTTGTGGATATCGATATCAACGATAACGATGCAAATAGGGATGCTAGAAACCGGTAATGTATAACATGGCACATCATAAATAATCCCCTTACCTGGGATTGCGCCACGGGATATTCGGCATAACGATCCCGGATCCGTTATGATAAGCATAAGTATAATCTGTATAAGCGGGATACTGTTAGAAACGAGGCACGAAGACTTCACAAGCACGCGCCAAGAAGCAAGATGTCGATACATCTTTGGGAAGGATGTCGATTCATTGTTTAGTAAGTGGTATATTCCACCCTACTTCACGAATATTTTAGCACCGCGTTAAAGAGATGGTCTAAATGCCCACTTTTGCGAGGCGATTTAGACATTTAAAGCAAATTATTAGTTACAAGGATACGCCAGCGGAACTACATTAATTCAAATACATCGATGAATGCAATATTCATGGACATACGTTTGGCAGTTTTTGAGATCGTCCATCGGGGGAAAAGCGTGCATTAGACCCTCGGTATGTAAGTCGAGAAGTCCATGGGCATCCGTACAGTGGCAAATCACGGAACTGTACGACCAATCCGCTACAGCTCACCGCCATAGCCCAGATCACCGAATCTAGGCCTGAAGTGGGTAACTCACAGGTATCACAATACTGGAACAACTGAAGAATCCACGGCTATCAAAACACAGATGAACCATATCAAAACAGAGCTCAGAGACCGTTCTGCTGGGATTTGTAAACAAATATTTCTAGCCAAGAACAAAAGATAATGTTATCATGAATTAATGCAAGTTTAGAATTAAAAGTAGAGATTGTATATTGTGGAAAAGAATACGCAGTCTCGTATAGCATAGACAAATCGTAGTTGAAATGTAGCATCGTCTTGAAAACATGCTTGTTTTTAACTTTCATTGCATTTAAGAATAAAATAGAACTAAGAGTAATCACGCATCATTACCAGCGCGCTTGCGACAATCACGGCGGCTTGTGTAACATGTTACATGGCTCTGTGAACTAGTTTGGGGGCTTCCTTGTATTTTTCGTTAGCCCGTGAGATGGGTCGTATTACGGTAGTAGCGCTTGTTTCGACAACTTTATTCGCCGTATTGATAACTGTTGTGTTCTTTCCATTGTCTGTGCAATCGTATTCGTATGTTAAAGGTAAGCCTGTATGAATGTACCTCATTGGTACCTACCTAAGTAGGTACCTAGGTACCTACCTAGGTAGGTAGGTAGGTATCTAAGCAGAGTGGGAAACTTACTTTCCGGGTTGGGAGTCGGACTGCATACCGATTTCTTCTGGAGTACATTTTCATGGACATTATTTTTTATGCATGGAATCTGTTACCAGTAATGGACCAGAAAAACTTAAATCAGTACCTACATAATATGCATAAGTAATATCATTCTCATTTTTGGTCAAATCAAATGCCAAAACATAGGGACAAAGAAGTGAACAATGGATGGCACCGCCCAGGAGTGACCTGTAATAATCGGTAATCTTTACCTTTTGGCCGACACATACTGCCAAGCTTAGTGATTTGTAAAGAGATGTTGCATATATTTCATGACGTCATGGCCGAACATGTTGCTTTGGAGGATTATGGTTTTCTGGTTAGGTTAGGTTAGGTTAGGTTAGATTATATTATGTTATGCTAAGATACATTTTGTATATTATGCTACATTACCTTAGTCTAGGTTAGGTGGTAATCTTGGTAAATTTCCAGAAACAGGTAAAATGTGATTTAAAATTTTTTCTTTTGAATACAGGGTATTTTAACGTAAAAATCATGATGCGACCACTCATTTTCTCCACAAATGATTACTTTTAAGTCAGTGACGGTTGATGACGTCATAATGATTTGATGACGTCATATGCATTAAGTCGGGGGAAGAAAAAAAAACCTAACCTAGACTAAGATAACGTAGCATAATATATAAAATATATTATAACATAATATAATCTAACCTAACCTAACCTAACCGGAAAACCAGAATCGCCTGAAACAAATTTTTCCGCCATGACGTCATCAAATATATTGAACATAAAATAATACAGCATCGCAAGAAATTTCCGGCCCTTATCGACGGTTGCTGGCGCGACGTGTTGCGAGTATTCATTCTCTGGGATAATGTCGAATTAAGGCAGAAACATAAGGTTTTCGATGACAAAGAGTATTAAATCTAGTGCATGAAGTGTTGAATGTCTTCTTTATCACGTCTGTGACACACTAGGTACGGATAATTATACGCGATGTGCTATGTTTGCAGAGTGAAGATTATGGTCGTGTATTTGTTTGCCAACTGAAAAATAATTATCTGCGGAGAAAATGAGTGGTCGCATCATGATTTTTACCTTAAAATACCCTGTATTCAAAAAAAAATTCCCAAAAATCGAATTTTACCTAGATCTGGAATAATACCGTAATCTTTACCAACACCCGACTCCTGTGACATCACTTCCCTGACTCCTGTGACATCACTGTTCCCAACTGTACACCTCTTTACAAATCACTACCCTTGGCAGTATGTGTCGGCCAAAAGGTAAAGATTACCTAATAATCAGCACTGTTTTGTTTCTCATAACTCAGGAGAAATGCGCTTTCCTATCACTGTTGGTCTCAGTACAAGGCTAGCCATATGAAAACCAAACAAAAATACTTCACACTTCACCCTCAGCTCAGAGTGCATACCTACCTACGCAGCCAATTTCCCACGTAACATGAACGCAACTCCGCTACCGCACATGCCACAGTTGGATGTGATCGAAGCAAGGGATCAGTCAAGGTCTTGTGTTTACAGTATGACACTGTTAACCATGTGTTCAAAGTTGCTAATGGTTATGACGTCATATACAAAATACCTTGAATTGATTGGTTGACAGACAGATTTCAGAACAGAACTGTGCAACTTTCCCACTATAGGGGTGACAGGAACACCCAGGAACAACAGCAATACTTCTTTAGTTTAGCTTTTGTGTTTAACATAACTCCAAAGGTTAGGAATTACAAGAGAGGAAAGGCATGTCTGCAACCAGCAGCATATCTGTATGCCATGTTTCCACAGGAGAAACACCTGCTGAGGCTCCCTGCCCAGGCTACTACTGTGGCCGGATCCACTTGGAAAATGGCAATTGGAGTGCCTGCCAGTCATGCCCCAGAGGATACAGGTTGGTGATGCTCTGAGCTGATAATTCTGTCAGAGAGCAGAGCATGCGTTTTCACTGCAGATTGAACTTTGTGCTGAATGTTCCATGGAGATTTGGCATGGCAATTGACACATGGTGGCATAAGTGGGTGCAGGCTCAGAGTTGGTAGCAGTGGTAAGATGTTTTATGGGATTGCTGTGGGTTGGTCTGTAAGCTGTAGACTGTTTCCCCTGAAGTGCTCCTGTCTACCATGCCTGTTCACTGATGGTGGGAAGACACCGGGTATACACGGTTGTTGATGAGTTGGCAAACAGAGAAGTGGATGCTCAGAAGAAATGTTTGTCTTCGTGCAGACACATTCATGAAGCTCTAATGAGTGTTGGATGTGGTTTTGGGTGATGCATGTATAGTGTGGAAGGCGATTTAAGGGCCACCATTATGTAACTTAAAGGTCCACATCTATGCTATCCAACTCTCTGGAAATTCCAGTGGGGGCACCAGAGGCATGTGTCCCCCATGTCAGAGAACTTCCCACCACTGGTTGGTTGGTTGGTTGGTTATTGGGTTTATGACATGTTGACCATTGAGTCATGTAGCATTGCCAATCTCTCATGCCGATTGGTCGCAGGCGAAGAGTAGCGAAGCTAATCCCACCACTGGGAAGCTCAGCTGCAGCCTCCCACATCACTCAGACATCACATGTGAAGTGGTCAGTGCCATTCAAGGCTATTTTGGACAGTTTTAACTGACTGACTTGTTTATGATGGGTGGCTTACCAAGGAGCATGATATATGTTATATAGGACATAGCAAACTGTATTTGGTTATACTGGAGATCCACATCTTGATTTATATTATGTGACCAGAGATCTGTGAGCCACCATAAAAATTGTGTGCCTTTTCTCCAATTTAACTCAATTATGTTGCACCATGCATAGTTATTCTATGGTTGGTGAAACATAATTGAATTAAGTCAGATAAAATAGTAAGCCAGTTTTTTTCTGGTGGTGAAGCAGGTCTCGGGTATCATTGCATGCCTTTAAATATTTACTGTGAAAGACTGCATCACACAATCATATAATTATTTTCCAAGATCTTGAGAGAGTGAATGCCCCCCCCCCCAAACCATACACACCTTTCAATGTTGTCAATGGCCATAGATTGTGCGCATTTAAGCAGGATGGCTTGTTTAAGCAGATGTGTCGTCATATGATCACCAGGTTCTTATACCCTTCTCACATGTCTGTATCTCTTCTGGATCAACTGCTACAGATTAATGACAGGGTGCAACTGTATTTTGGAATATTGGTCTTGAGGAAGATAATTTATGGATCTTGATATTAATGGAGGATAGGTGTCTCTTGTTCTTGATCTTAGAAAATACTCTTTATTCTTTGATGCTTCAAGGTATAATATAAGTGAGCTAAATCCCAGAACAGGGCGACTTTCACGTAGTTTTCATCAATAACGATGCAACCTACTATTTTCGGAATAAAAGCCCGAGTTTAAGAACCGATAGGCTTAGCTATTCTGTTCAATAGCTTAAGTTTGCACTATTGCATTGCCAAACAACACCATTCAGCCTTCCAGGAAGAAAGGGAAAAGAGAAGAAAACAATTCTGAATACGATAATGTGCTGGATGACAAAAATGCTGGACGATGCTGTTTTCCAATCCACGTCATCATTATGACCAGTTACAACAATGAATAAGGCTTGGCAATGCTAACGTGGGCGACATTGTTTAGGTATGCCAATACCAACTGTACCCTTATGCTGTAAGTTATTCCAAAGACTACATAGAGAAGATTAAATCACAATATAATTCATATGTTTCGCCACCCCACCCGCCTCCTCCCCTACCCGGAGGGGTTCTTCAGGGCATGGCTTAGCTGCCACACACAGTGTCTGACTTTTTAGAATCAGCTGCCACAAGCTAATGCCCATGTATTGTTAGGATCAGCTACCACAGGCTAATGCCCGTGTATCTTTAAGATCAGCTGTCACAGACTGATATCTGTATCTCTTTAGGACCAGTTGCCACAGATTGATGTCCGTGTCTCTTTAAAACCAGCGGCCACAGGCTAATGCCCATATCCCTGCAGGATCAACTGCCACAGGCTAATACCTGTGTCTCTGCAGGACCAGCGGCCACAGGCTAATACCCGTGTCTCTGCAGGACCAACGAATCTTCGTCGTGCTCCCTGTGCGACTCCGAGCCCACCTTCTATGACGGCATGTACCTGGGGTTTATGGGCCTGCTTTCGCTGCTGATGCACTGGTACTGCATCGACAGGCATGCCATGAGCGGCAGGTACGTTACCACTGCTGATGCACTGGTACTGCATCGACATGCTCGCCATGAGCGGCAGGTACGTTGCCACTCCTGATGTAATGGTACTGCATCGACATGCTCGCCATGAGCGGCAGGTACGTCGCCACTCCTGATGTAATGGTACTGCATCGACAAGCGCGCCATGAATGGCAGGTACGTTACCACTCCTGATGCACTGGTACTGCATACGCAATGGCCGGCTTGAGTTGTCATTGCTGAAGGAGCTGGGCGCAATATGACCATAGTTGTCGACGCGCCCTAAGTCCAAATAACTAACAACTATTGCTGAAGGAGTGACAAGCACATATGCTGATGATCTCCAGACATACGCATTGTGACAGTTTATGATTTTGCAGACGGTTTGCTGCCAATCCTGATGAGGTGACTGACATGTATGATGCATGCTGTTTAGCATGGATTTGGCCAGGTATTCTTATCATGTACTTATCTGCACCAACCACCGATCCACCCTCATTTGAGTTGTATAGGTGTAAATGAGCACCATTTGATATATTGCATATCAGGGCTCGCTTGGGTTGCATGCAGCTTACCACTGACACCAGTTTATGTATGGCATTGACTGACCATTGTGCTGGTTCCTATTCGAAAGGTGAAGATTGATTTTGATTGTGAGTGTGATGAGGAGCGGCCTAATACTATGGGCTGTTTGTTGTGGTATGATAACCCATCCTGTTGCAATCAGATGACAAAATGGCGTAAGCGACCACTGTACCTTTAAGATCGTTCCTACGTCATCTTGGGCTATATAATTCGCGACTTGTGACCTTATGAGCGAAGTAGTGTTAAGCCTTACTATGTTACTATGTCTTACTATAACTACACAACTGACAATCTAATTGCATATCAACCTCACCGCTGTCGACATTGGCTTTATAAGTTCGTCTCTCTCCGTCCGGCACCCACTCAGCGGCGCATTCCGGACGCGGCGCGTGCCAGTGTGTCACACTAGTGGTTCCCGCTCTGTCCGCCAGGTTCACTGTGGGTATTGTGATCCAGCACATGTCGGCCCTGGCCGAGTCCGTGGTGGCGGCCGCCGGCACGCTGCTGCTGACCGAGCCGCTCGGGTCATACCGCGTGACCTCGTGCCGGGTCAACTCGCTGTCCGACTGGTACACGGTCGTCTACAACCCCACGCCAAACTACGAGCGTACACTCACCTGCACGCAGGAGGCCGTCTACCCGCTGTAAGGGAGCGGCATTCCCGATGTAGGGAAGTGGTATACCCGCTGTAAGGGAGCGGTGTACCAGCCGTAAGGGAGAGGCACTTCCGCTGTAGGGAGCGGTATACCCGCTGTAAGGGAATAGCATTCCCACTGTAAGGGAACAGTATATCCTCTGCAAGAGAGTGGTATACCCGTCGTAAGGGAGTGTCATTCCCGCTGTAACGGAGTGCTATGCCCGGTTCAAGGAAACAATATACCCGATGTAAGGGAGTGCGGTGCCCGATGTAAGGGAGCGATATACCCCTACGTGATAGCGACATGTCCGCTGTGTGGGAGTGCTATGCCCGGTGTAAGGTAGCAATATACCGGATGTAGGGGAGTGCGGTACCCGGTGTAAAGGAGCGATATACTCCCTGTATGATAGCGAAATACCCACTGTGGGGATTGGCAGGCCTGTTGTAAGGGAGCACCATTCCCGCTCTAAATGTGCAAAGAACATCATGCATGTCGTAGAAGCCATTCGCCCATTGTTAATAGAGACGTGAGATTAATTTATCGTGGGGTGAAGCGTGTGAAGTGAAGACTTACGCCGCAGTGACGTCCAAAAGTCAGCAAGGCACTGGTATGAAGCAATGCGAAATGACAGCCATTTCATGCAAATGTGCTGAAGAGATGGCAGTCATCGATCATTATGAACATGGTGGCTGTTATTTCAGTTTAATGATGTCGAAATTCATGCAAATTAGAAAGTCAAATTTAGATCTCGGGCCAAAGCAACATTTCATCAGGTGTTTGTTTCCACTATGATTACATAATCTCAAAACACAATACTCGGGAAGGCTCTCTGGTATCTATTCGCTGTACGGTAACAATATAATCGCTGCAACAGAGCAACATGTCCACTGTACCATGCTTGTGTAGCCGCTGTAGCGAAGCCCTGCGTACAGTAAAATGGAGTCATCTACCTGCCATACAATGCCGTCTGGTATGCACGTGCTCCAGAATACTTCTGCACCAAAAGCCGATGTCAAGATTACCATCGTGATGGAGATAAATAATTTCAGGATGGCGTGCAGCTGAGCAATACTAGGTGTCCAGCATACAAGCGACAGAACGAGCATCTTAGTCCAGGTGTCGCACAGCCTGCGTCTCCACCGCCGTGAGGAATGGCGAACCTGTCTGAACAACTGGGACGGTTATGAACATCCTGTCGCCGTTCTCCCGGCAGGTACAGCATGGTGTTCCTCTACTACACGCTCTCGCTGGTGGCCATGGTGCTGGTGAGGCCGTGGCTGGCTACTCGCTACCTGCCGGGGCGGGGCACGCGTGCCATCTTCACGGCGCTCTACTTCTTCCCCACACTGGTGCTCGGTCACGCCATCTTCGCCGGAATATTGTGTGAGTTATGTTTGTTGTATCGTGTGATATATATATATATATATATATATATATATATATATATATATATATATATATATATATATATGATATATATATATATATATATATGCATATATGCATGGTGATATTTCTGAAGGAGTTTATTCTTCATGGAAGTCTGATTTAAAATCACGGTGTTTTATGTGTTTATGTTTTCCTTTGTAACAACTCTATTTCTGCAATCACATGCCTATGTTCTGGTTTGTGATTGTGTACCACTTCTCCGGAATTCATATTGAGCGATGATGCCAAGTTATAAAGCAAATTGCACTAATCATCGCTATAGCCTGTGGACGGTCGTTATAGCATGACATGATGCAACGTTTCATCCGTACAACAAACATTCAAGTGTAATGCTATGTCTAGCTTATCAGTTTAGTCATCTGTATGGAACAATTCGGTCAAAGTAGAGACAATACAGCAAGGATAAATATAGGTTGTATATATACATATATACGTATATATATATATATATATATATATATATATATATATATATATATATATATATATATATATATATACATATATATACATATATATGTATATATTTATATATATATATATATATATATATATATATATATATATATATATATATATATATATATATATTGTGTAGTTCGGAAGTCCATTGTTGTGCATTGCTAGTTAAAGGTCACTACGGCTTTACTGTTGATTTGTTTCTTTGACGCTGCTTCGATTCTTCTTATTATCTTGTGTTCATATTCGCGTTCGTTCAAAATGGTGCCAAAGCTCATAATGAGTGAAGATATATGGCTGAAAGAACATGCGTTATGTCCGTCATGTCAACGTTTCGCGTTTTCAAATGACATCATCAGAAATAGGCGTAGATTGTTAACTAAGTCACGCATGGAATACGTTTAAGTTACACTGATCATAGTTAATGTACAGGAGTCGAAGTCGGATATATATATATATATATATATATCGAATGTAAGTATCGTCAAGCGTACACTTGCAAAAATTAGGCTACCATAGTACGTTTTACAATATTCATTTTAAATCAGTCAATTTACAATACACTGATAAATGAGTGTGCTAAGCATATTTGGGTGGTATTACACAGCAGAAAATTGAACACAATGTTTGTCATTATTCACAAGGCAAAAGGCATTCTCTATTTTGGCTGCAGGGTCTTAATCGGTCTTTTATCCTCTTTAACAGTGGTATAATGCCATCCGCTAGATATTATAATCGGTCATCCTGGTCCCAGAGGTGATCCATCGTACAACGACAGGGTACCTCGCGCATTGACTTGCCGGTTTATAGCCGGATCTCTTTGCGTACGTGTATGGTCTCTTGCATGTGAAGACGTCTTGGCTCGTGTGATCTGACGATGACGGTGGTGTTGTCAACCGTTTGTTGTCTCGTGAGGCGTGTGTTGTGGTGTATGTTCGTATGCTTCTGTCGATCACCGCTCTGCAAGTTATGGTGATTCGTCTGCTGGGTGAGGTTGTCATTCTGATGTAATTGCTGTCTGAACGTAGCGCACAGCCTCGAATTGTGCATTTGTATTGAGAAATTGCATTGGACTGCTTCAGCGATGATTTGTCACAAGACGAGCTGTTTTGCATCGCAAGTGAACGAGTGGTGGGGCTCTTATATAAAATTGCTAGTTACATTTCATGGTCGGAAACAATAGGTTTGCAGTGACTCTTCAAAATGTTTCGGAGCACCTTTTCATCGGTCTGGTAAGCAGGGGATATGCTTTTTTGTACAGCAGTTTGTGTGTGGTGCCCTGTGTTGTGGGGACGGGACAGGGTTGTGACTTGTTTGTTGTCGGCGTCTCTGATGTGCTTGTCGATGATAGTATTTGTTTTATTCTGTGGAGTTCTGTGTGCACTAGTTGCCAGGTACTACAGTGTCCAATCACCCTGTTCACGTGCGCGCTGGTAACGCTGTCTTTGTATCTATCGGACAGTAGCTTTTACCGTTAAGGCGACGCCGGATGTCTGTTGGCTTACACTGAACACTGGCAATAGAACCTCCTAGTCAGCAAATAGGGATAGCAGTAGTTCAAGGGGGCAGAGTGGTAACTCATCCAGAGATGAAAGCTACTCAACATGAAAAAGCCAAAGATGGTTATGGAACATTTGTTCAGTGTATGATGCTTAATGCTCAGAGTATTCGATCCAAATTTGATGAGTTCAAGTATTATGTTGCTGAGGAGGAACCAGATTTTGTTTGCATTACTGAGGCATGGGTCAGTGAGGGGTATTTTGGGGATAACTTGCAGGACTATGAGATCCAGGGATACAATATGTGTTCGTGCAATAGGGGTCCAGCAGTGAAAGGAGGTGGTGTAATGCTCTATGTGAATAGCTTATTCCGTTCTCAAAAAGTAGCAGATGGGGTTAAAAAATGTGTCTGTGGAGTCCATTTGGCTTGGGCTTTAGGGCGCGTCGACCATGTTGATCATATAGCCCCATTTGGCTTGATGTTACTGTGGGAAAAGACAACAGCAATAAATTGAGGATAGGAGCTATGTACCGATCAGGAACCTTGCCACATTCTCAGCAACTGGAGCTTGATAAGGTGATTTGCGAGGAAATCAGTAGAAGCTTTCGGAGGAAATGCCTTAATCTTAGTGACTTTAATGTAAAAGGATATGAAAATGTCGGTGGTGGCTCCCCATCATGTAAACTGTTTAGGGAATGCCTTGAAGAGGACCTGTTCTTACACCAGTTCAGACTTGTGCTCGACTTGAGTTGAATCGAGAATCGACTCATGAATCAATCGTTTTTGGATGTGTCGTGAGTTGAATCGATTCTTTTCCCAAAAACATATCTTGAGTCGCGAGTTGAATCACATCTTTCTTTTTTTAATGTGTTGAATCACGAGTCAATCATTTGAATCACAATGAGTCATTTGAGTCTTGCGACTCAAATGCGAGTTATGAACAAATGATATAAAGCATGTATCTTTGTAAATAGTATGCCATGACACAAGGTAGGGAGTAAAAACACAGTATAATTATTCATGCTTAACATTACAATTGTCAACTTATCAGCTGCCAGTGAGTAAAGAATGAGGTGTACTCAAGTTATTTACCAAAAACGGATAACAATAACTACAAAAAAAAAGTATTAATGCTAAGCTTGGTATTCACAATCAGTATCATGCATGAGTCAATTCCAGTGCCAGAAACACAACACAGAAATGGGATGTGATTGTGAAAAATAATAGGGAACTGAAACGACCATGCACTTTTTTTCGAACAGGCATTTGCACTGAATAAATTGCGTCGGTTTGTGTGACAAATAACAAACCCAAGTTACCTTTACAAGAAGGTAGATCAAAATTTTCCTTCAAGCCTGCATGACGTCATTCGAAGTTAAAAAAAAAATGGTAGAAATTTGGTTGCAGAACTTTTCTCAAATCACACGCAATGGTCACTTTAATTTGCTTCCTAGCAAATATATTTGTATTACGCTCACCAGGTGAGTTATAATCTTTTCCCATTCTTTCCAGTGAGCATTTGTTTCGACACATTTTATTATCATGCATAGACAAGGTCGGATTTGTGCATTGTAATCCGGCGTTTGGAGAGGAATATTTTGTAGTCATCCAGTACGGAAAATATTTTTATTCAAGCTTTATGCATGGTAACTCAGCTTGCACCCATTTCAGTGAATTTTGAGCACTTTTCCTTGATCACAGCAGTTCGTTGTCAAAAGTTAATAACTTAGGAACTTCAACTTCCCGATGAAAAAACAACAAATAATTTTCTGGAAAGGATAATGTTCAGGATCCCCAAAATCTATGATCAGCCTATCTTTCCAAACATTTACCTACCTACCTACATTGACATACAGCAGTTGTTGAAAACAGTTTTTTTCCAGGCCAGCTAGACCCAGGGCATGATGCATTCTTCCTTGGTGAATCTTGCATGGATTGTTGATGATACATGCATAATTGAACATTTATGTACAACACCATTGTGATCTAGAAATGCCCTCCTGAAACTTGAAACTCAACTGAAACTCTCCTGCCAATGGGGAGAAGAAGCTATGGAGCACTTAGCTCCCCTTGACTGTCCTTTCTTCCGCTCTTGAACGAGGGTGACAACTTGAACATGTAAAATGGATGGTAGAGGGAGCCTACCGATATCAGGAACAAGCCCTTTATTTTGGAGGCACTTGATGGTGAGCCTGCCGGAAATGGCACATTGTTGGGCAGGACGATTATTACTGGGTCATTTAGGATACCCTTTGATGAAGCTAAAGAATAGGTCTTTCAATTAGAATACGTCAAAGTACACTATATTTCCATAAAATATGCAAGATAGCGTAGAAAAAGTCGGTAAAATTGGGTGTAAACCAATGGTGAAGGGAAACCTTCAAGCCTGCTACCAAACAAACTTCGTGGGGACAACAGACCAACGCAATCATATTCTGTGCAGATACCTATTGCAGTGCAGAACCTGGGTGCCATGTTGCAGTTAGGTGATGTGTGTCAGGTATGTGATTCAGGTTGTGTGTGCATCATGCTGATGTGGATTGAGGTATTATGCACTCATTGCTTTGCATATGCATTGACAACCATTCATCTCGTTAATCTGTTTGAGTCAATTACTTTATGCACATGCACGTTCATTTATCTGTATATTTATCCTATATATCAACCATTACAGTGCATGACGAATGATAAATAATGTGAGGTGAAAACAAAGTTATAGCAAAAATAATATATCCAACAGATGTTTCGATGTTGGAGCATCTTCGTTAGTGTGAATAAATACTGATTCCCCTCTTTAATTAGACAGAAGAAGATGAGTTGACATCAAACTGTGTGTCTAGTAAATTATTTTTGCTATAACTTTGTTTTCACCTCACATTATATATATATATATATATATATATATATATATATATATATATATATATATATATATATAATATATATATATTATATTATATTATAAAAACACTATTTAAGGTCAAACACATTTATATATATATATAATATATATATATATATATATATATTATGTATATATATATATATATATATAAATAGTGTGTGAGCAGTGCACACAAAATCATATGGCTTATGAGTCTGATACCAACCATTGAGTCGGATCTGAATCGATTCAAATTTATGTTTGAGTCGTGAGTTGAATCGGATCTCTGTAGCTCTGAGTCTGAATTGAGTCGAATCAAATAATTTTGACCTGCTGTGAATCATGAGTTGAATCGGATCTCAAGATCTATGAGTCAATTGTGAGCCGATTCAAAAGATTTGAGTCGAGAACAAGTCTGCACCAGTTTGTAACAGAACCAACTAGGCAGGGCTCATTCTAGGACCTTGTCTTCTCAGATTTAAGTGATTTATTTCAAGACTTGACTGTAAGGAGAAACTCTGGGAAGAAGTGACCATAACATAGTGAGATTCAAGGCACAAGTACAGGGCACAATCAAGGATAATTTGGCAAAGGTTCCAAATTTTAACAGGGCAGACTTTGACGGCATGAGAGCGGCTTTACGTGCCATAGAATGGGAATAAGAATTTTCCAATTTAAATGCCTGTGAAATGTGGGAAAAGTTCAAATCTTACTTGAAGGAAATTCGGATTAGACATGTCCCCCAAAACAAAGGCGTAAAAGAAGGGTAAGAAAGCCAGCATGGCTTACACCAGATTTCATAAAAGCAATTAAGGCTAAGAAAGATGCATTTAGAGTATTTAAGGAAGCTTCAAATATCGAAAATCTAAGGCTGTATCAAAAAGCTAGAGATGCTGTGAAGCAGAAAACCAGAGCAGCAAAGCGAGCAAAATAATTGGATTTGGCTTGGAACTGTAATGGGGACAGTAAAAAGTTCTTTAGTTTCTACAAGCTAAGTAAAGTTACAAGCGCAATTGGTCCACTGGAAGTAAATTTGACTATATTGAGTGAGGATGGTGAGATGGTTGAGGAGCTGAGCAAGCAGTTAAAATCAGTGTTTACATTGGGAGACGTGACTAATCTGCCAACCGTGCACCACAGTTCAGTGACGGGTGATCAGATACACGATGTTGATTTCATTAATAGTGATGTTGTTTTCAATTATATCAGGAAAATAAAGCCAAACAAGGCAGCAGGACCTGATGGAATTTATGCTAGGGTATTGCGGGAAGCTGAAAAGGAACTGGCAATTCCACTTAGTATAATATTTTGTAGATCAGTTTCACAAAATGAACTTCCAACAGATTGGAAAAGGGCAAATGTAATTCCTATTTTCAAGAAAGGAGAAAGAGGGAAAGTTGAAAAATATAGGCCAGTAAGTCTCACATCCCTAGTCTGCAAGGTACTCGAATCAATTATCAAGGATATAATAGTTAGTTTTCTGGAAGGAAACAGATTGATTCAAGATGCTCAACATGGGTTTAGAAATGGGCGATCGTGTCTCACATATCTCTTGGACTTTTTGAATTTTGCTACAGAACAATTTGATCAGGGAAATCAGGTTCATGTACCATATCTTGACTTTAGTAAGGCCCTTGACAATTTACCCCATAAACGGTTAATGATGCAGCTTCAGGGTCATGGTATTGTAGGTAGCATCCTAAAGTGGATAGAGTTGTGGCTTTCAGATAGACAGCAGAAAGTGATGCTAAATGGTACAAAGTCATCATGGCAAAATGGTCTTAGTGGAGTCCCCCAGGGGTCAGTACTGGCTCCACTATTGTTCATTATATTTGTAAATAACATTGAAAGTGGCCTAAGCAGTAAGGTTTTGAAATTTGCGAATTATTTGAAGGTCTTTAGGGCAATAACAGGACACTATGAGCAGGTCTTGCTGCAGAAAGATTTAGACGAGCTTGTGAAGTGGTCCGAAAATGGCAAATGAAATTTAATTTTGATAAGTGCAAAATCATGCATGTAGGTAGGCAGCATATGGAGGCTCCATACTTGATGGGATGGCCAAGTACTATCTGTGGCTCAGCAGGAGAAGGACTTGGGTATTATTTTGAACACAACATTGTGGGCATCAGGGCAGGCCAAAGAAGCCAGGAAGAAGGCACTAAGAATGCTTGGGGCAATAAATAGGAATGTATCATACAAAAGTGAGGAAGTCATCAGGAAGCTTTACTGTGCATATGTCAGGCCACATTTGGAATACTGTGTCCAAGCTTGGTCCCCTAGTTATGAAAAAGATTGTTGGCTTTTAGAGAGAGTACAAAAGAGGGCAACAAAAATGGTTAATGGTATAAGCAACCTGGCATATGAGGAAAGATTGAAGAAATTGAATATGTTTTCACTTAGATATAGAAGGCTGAGAGTAGATCTTATCGAGGTCTTTAAATTTGTTCGTGGTCAGGAAGAGAGATATCTCAGGGAAATGTTTTAATTTAACAGAAATGATGCAATTAGAGGTCATCAATTCAAAATTAAAGGTAATCACAGCAGGACAAGGTTAAGACAGTCTTTCTTCACCAACAGGGTAGTAGAACACTGGAACCAGCTGCCAGAAACCATTGTCAGTAGCAGCACACTGAACATCTTTAAAAGCAGCATAGACAATCATTATCAGAATAGAGGGCTTGTTTTTCTGTATTCCAGGGATGGTTGATCGACGGATTTGGTGGGCAACTGATTCAGTGTCCGGAGAGCAACCAAGAAGGGCCCTTGTGTCTCATAGTTGCACCGATCTTTTATGTCTTGATGTCTTTATGGTTGCGAATGATCCACTACTACCGTTGATGGACACATCCCAAAACTTATCTTGTCTTCAATGCCCAGCTCCATAGTAAAGTATAGACCCGAAGCTACTTCTAGCCTTGACTTGAGCTCTAACAAGAGCTGTGTCCCGTACATCTAGCAGAATATCGTCGACATGTTGACAATAGAGTGCGAGACTCTGCACCAGGTGCTTGCGGCGCCATCTGCTCAACATGGGCCATGAAGGTATGTGCAAAGAGCACATCTAACGACGACCCCATATCAATGCCATCTATCTGACAGTAAAGCACACCATTTAGACATCTAAAGGATGCTTTGATAGTGCATAGGCATAGCATGCTGCACGTAATGGGCTCCGGTGGTGCAAGTGCTGAGTTTCGATATATAAAAATGTCATTATCTTGACTGTTCTACTGACACGTTAGTAAAACGTTTGTACATTTCTCATTGCTTTTGATCAAGTCAATGGATTCGGCAGTATATCGCAAAGAGAACATTTGGGCACAAACGGTGTGAGTACCTCGTTTAAGTACTTCGCTAAGTGATCAGTGGGGAGTGAGATCTGCGAGATTATCGGTTGTATGGGATAGCCCGTGTTGTGGGTCTTTGGGTTTCCATATAAATGCTCAGAGGCGTGATCACCTGTTATCTTACGCACACACAAACACACGCACGCACGAACGCACGCACATATATATATATATATATATATATATATATATATATATATATATATATATATATATATATGAAAATTGTATGTGTCAACCGAACTTCGTTCGTAGTCGGTCTATTTATAACCATATCTAAGCATGCATTCTGTGCTATGGTTGCGCTTAGGTCGATTTTTCGCGGGCATATGATTTATGTATTTACTCTATGTAATGGAAACACAGAAGTCTGATTGCACCCATCGTACCCATCTTGGTAATTGCCCAACAGCCAGACCGAATTATTAAGCGGCACAGCCAGTGGGTAATGCGTCCAGCCACCTATTTATACATGCGGAAGGCCGCCGACATGCAGCCGCATAGGGAATATTTTAGTGTAATGGTTTGACGAGTAGAGTGTCACACGCCTGGTGTTTGGCTGCGCGACTGATGCGCAGCTCGTGCGACTGACGGACGTCTGCGCGACTCGGCAGACACGGTGTTCCCCTACCTGGTGATGGTGTCGTCCGTCATCTCGGTGGCAGTCCACTACGCCTGCCAGCTGAACCAGCAGATGCGCGCGCTGCTGCGCTCCTCGGTCACCGAGCTGCGCAGCGCCGTCATCGTGGTCGGCCACTGGCTGCTGCACGCCTACGGCATCGTGGCCGTGACGCAGCTGCAGCGGCCGCTGCTGCACTCGCTCATGCTGCTGCTGGTGCCGTTCCCCACGCTCTTCTACATCGCCACCGTCCGCTTCACCGACCCGTCGCGCACGGCTACCACGTGAGGAGGCTGCTGTTGAGGATGACGTGGACTCGGGAGGATGTTTTATTGTGAACTCGTGACGGCATCGTTTTGTCGTGACCTCGTGAGGGTGTCACGAGCTCGCGAGAGTGTCATGGGCTCAGGTGTAGTGGCTGGTTGGAGTACTGACTGCTGAGAGCTCCTGTCATAGTGGTTGGAGATGATGTCGTCAGGCCAGGATGTGGCTAATATCATGAGCTTAGGAGGTTGTTGTGCCAAGTGAAGGTGCCGTGAACTCAGGGGTGTGTTGTGGGCGATGAGTTCGTGAGGATGCTGTGGCTAGTAAAAGTGTAATAGTCGAAAGGGGTGTCATCAGCTTTTCAGAGTGTTCATTGGGTGAAGATGCCGTGAGTTCGGGATATAGTGTTGCGGTTAACGTTGTCTCGATGGTGTATCATTTGTTTGCTGGGAGTGTTGTGATTCAGTAAATGTGTGCTCATCTCTTGTAAATATCATTAGTTCGTGAAGGCTTCATGGCTCCCGGTAGAACATGGCCAATTCACGAGCGTGTCACGAGGTCATGAAGGTGTGACCTTATCAGAGGGATAATTGGTTCCGCGGGTCGAGTATTTTAGTGGATATGTGGTATCACCGTTCGCGTTATATTTCATCAGTCTTGTAAGTATCTCCAATCAGCGATGATGCAGGCATGTCAGCTCGTGGTTATTCCTAGATGTTGTTTTATTTGTGGGCCTTGGCTAGTGCCATGTATAGCCTGCAATGGGAAGGCGTCAGGTGTCTGATTAATACACGACTATCTTCTGCATCCAAGCGCATCGAATTACCCTCGAACGTAAGGGGCGAAATCGGTGCAGTTGGAGAAAGGCGGACGCATGTGCTGCATTTGCAACCGGTCCTCAGCTGTGTCTGTGGCAAACCTGTACTTGTGGAGCGCCGATAAAAATGTGACGCAGATCCTGGGCAGTTTTGTGGTGAAAGCTGTCACCTGACTGACGGGAGCTCCCGGCTTAATCTCAGTTTCTGTCATGCATGTCCGGGAAGTCGGGCAGACGCGGTGGTCGACGACGAAGGTCAGAGGTCATCAGCCCCGTCTGCGGCTGTGCGTCTGAGGCGGCACTGACCGCCGCGCGAGTCGGGCTCCTGTGGTACCCCGTACGGAGTCTGTCGACGGACGCCGCTCGTGTCCGTCGTCCTGTGGTACCCCGTACCGAGTCTGTCGACGGACGCCGCTCGTGTCCGTCGTCCTGTGGTCAGCTGGTGGTGCGTCGATGCGGATATGTGATGCTAGGACCGGTAGCGCATGTGTGGGCGTTTTGTTTGTTTTTTTTGTTGTTGTTTTTTCGTATGGTTCATTCAGGTGTAGTGCGGCGATCGAGTATGTCTGATATAGCGAGGTGATCGAGTATGTCTGATACAACGAGGTGATCGAGTATATCTGATATGGCGGGCGATCGAGTATGTCTGATATAGCGAGGTGATCGAGAATGTCGGATACAACGAGGTGATCGAGTATGTCGGGTGTGGTGTGGCGATCGAGTATGTCTGATACAACGAGGTGATCGAGTATGTCGGGTGTGGTGTGGCGATCGAATATGTCGTGTATGGCGTGGCGGTCGAGTATGATGGAGATGTGTCAGTGTAGTGAATGTTATCTGCCTAGAGGTAGTAACTCAAGCCGATTCGTATGCTGTGGTGTTATGGGGAATGCTTGTTCGTCGATGATGTGAAATGTGCCCGCTCGTCGCGATATGCATCGCAAATATAACGGCGTGTCATCACAGCACCGTGGCGTCACATTTCGGTTCGCCTCCATTTGGACGTGGATATTGCTATCGGCGAATCATTGCCTGCTACGAATTCACCTTATCAAGCAATAGTTCTTCATCGCTTTGCTACGTAGCACTGTTATTGCTACAGTGTGCGTGCGCCACTTGTTCGGAAGCCATATGCGAGCGCACAGATTGTTGTCCGGTATTGCTGTATTAGCCCTCGCCTGATGCTTTCTGAAGTAACTCCTAAGCCGTTGGCGCTATCGCCTTGCAATTTCGTACACCTTGCGACCACTGAAGGGCGCACGTTGTGTAAAAAGTGACTTATCGGCCGATAATTGATGAGCGCACATTGTACTTAAAACAATGAGTTCGTCTTTAAAAAAAAGATATTGGAGCTAGAGTCGGTCAAAGACAGACCACGACCTCGTCCCGATGTATGCAATGTACACAATGTATCCTCAGGTCAGATCCTAGGGTCAAGCTATGAACCAGACTTAAAAGAATTGCTTCTCTACTTCGTTGCTACTCAATATTTGTAAAACTCGTAATATAATATAATGTAGGCATGTTGAAAAGCGTGATATCTTTCAATCCAATATCGGGACATGCCACTGAGATATAATCTGAAACGTCATTGAGGTGCTTCGGAGTGCTGAAATGACTGCCAGAAAGTGATGAACCTTTCAGCATTTCCTGCTGAGCAATCGCTTGCTAATTTAAGTTAAGCCAGTTGTTTAGATTCCCTCACATTTCTAGATATACCATATTACCCCAGGTTAGCCTCAGAGTAGAGGTCCTTTTGTGTCTATTCACATACTTCAATTCTGGCGTCATGTGCCGAAAATCTTGAAGCTTGCTTGGTGCTTTAGTTTGAAATCCCAAAGGCAAATTAAGATTTGTTCGCAATAAGTATGTGCTCTTTGTTGAAGAACAACACCTTCAACATTGTTCACTTTGCCATAGGCTTTACAACTCCAACTGGATGATCCGTCAGACGTGGTCTGCCATCGGGTCATCTTCCTCGAGTCCCCATCCGTCGGACCTGGTCTGCCATCGGGTCATCTTCCTCGAGTCCCCATCCGTCAGACGTGGTCTGCCATCGGGTCATCTTCCTCGAGTCCCCATCCGTCGGACCTGGTCTGCCATCGGGTCATCTTCCTCGAGTCCCCATCCGTCAGACGTGGTCTGCCATCGGGTCAGCTTCCTCGAGTCCCCATCCGTCAGACCTGGTCTGCCATCGGGTCATCTTCCTCGAGTCCCCATCCGTCAGACGTGGTCTGCCATCGGGTCATCTTCCTCGAGTCCCCATCCGTCAGACCTGGTCTGCCATCGGGTCATCTTCCTCGAGTCCCCATCCGTCAGACCTGGTCTGCCATCGGGTCATCTTCCTCGAGTCCCCATCCGTCAGACCTGGTCTGCCATCGGGTCATCTTCCTCGAGTCCCCATCCGTCAGACCTGGTCTGCCATCGGGTCATCTTCCTCGAGTCCCCATAGAACGGTGCTTGCACATGCATATGCACCGTTCTACTACTTTTTTATTTTGTCAATAAGTTGCACCTGTGATTGGTTGCTCACATGTCCCAAATTGCCCTCGCGGGAGATAGCAACTAATCCAGCAGACGTCAGCACAGCCAGAGGATCTCAATGCTGGAATAATCATTGCGACAGCACCTAGCGCTGATGCCAATTTCGCAATTGCACATGCAAACGTGCAACCTTCTGAATGAAGCAATGTTTATGTCGCATGACAAGCAGCTGGCTCGTGGATTATTCGAAATGTTATTAAATGCGATACAGAAGGGCGTCGCCCGAGTGCCGAGCTCGGCGTTATTAAATTACGATGCCGACTTATGTGCATATTCATCATTTCACGTGGACAGTATTGCACCCGTCCAAGCGTACTACTACGTCATCCCTCTGGCGCTCCGATGCCTGCCGTGACGTGATGGTTACCGAGACGTGACGGCTGCCGTGACGTGATGGTTACCGAGACGTGACGGCTGCCGTGACGTGATGGTTACCGAGACGTGACTGCTACCGTGACGTGGTGGTTACCGAGACGTGACGGCTGCCGTGACGTGATGGTTACCGAGACGTGACTGCTACCGTGACGTGGTGGTTACCGAGACGTGACGGCTACCGTGACGTGGTGGTTACCGATACGTGACAGCTACCGTAATGTGGTGGCGAAAATGTAGGCATGTATCTGGCATGACATCACTTTCCCGTGGAACAAAAAGCCACTTGCCACATGTTGGAATTTCAACTCCCAAAAGAACACTGGGTTGACAACCAATGACTTCACGGAGTCACTCTTGGCGTCTATCGCGGGAGCCCGTACCGGGCGTCGGCAGCTCGGTGGTTAAGCCGAGCGTGTGGCATGGCAAAGGTACGAGGTTCGGTTTCCCGCGGTGCCCGCCCTTCCTGCCAGGGTGATGGGCAGGTGATGCCGTATGGCCCCAGCTGCTGGTTGCGTCGTATAGTCACAACCACCGCCATCGTAGCGGGCTACACGCTGGTTTTCCTTTCGTTCTCTAGCTTCCATGGTTCGGAGTTGCCAGGGGATCGTACCGTCTCCCCGTGTTGCCTAAGGTGGCAGAATAAGGAAGTACGGAAAGAGTTAACGGGGCATTCTCTTGCGCTCTGGGGACCTCTCCTATCCTCTTGGCTTCCTCTTTCGTCTTAGGAAGGGGGACCTTCTGTGATTTACTGGGGCCTGCTTATACCCGTCTTAGGGGCCTTATTCGTCTTTGGAGACTCCTCTTGCATACTCGGAATCTCCTCTCCTCCACTATAGACCCCCTCTCGGGTCTTGGGGCCTCCTTGCGCGTCCTGGGAGCCCTCGCTTGTGTCTTTGTCTAGTGGCATCGTCGTCTCTTCGGGCTTTTTCTCGTTCCCTGAGGCCTCCTTAGCCGTCATGAGATCTCCCCTTCCGTCCTGTGGACATTCTCCAAACGTAATGTTACGTCTTAGAGGCCTCCTCTTCCATTATGGGAATGTCCTTAAAAATATGAGGGCCTTCTGTTGCATTTTAGGGCATACATTCATCTTCCAGGGACCTCGCTCCCGGTTTTATGAGCCTCCTTTCATTTCCTGGATGCCTCCTGCCATCCTGCGCGTTCTTACCTATAGTTGGAGACCTCTAGAGATTCCTGAGTATCCAGGAGCAATAATTGTCTCACAGGTTAAGAAAACCTAGAATACAAAGGAAGTATATTTTTTAGTTTTATCAGCCGCTCCCATTGATTGAATTGCATTTAGGTTCATTTGTCTTGCAATTTTGTTTGCAGGGAGGATCCAGGGAGAGAGTTCTGGCCCCCACCCCATCCATGTTCTTAGTTTCTATCTTGCTTACACCCCTGAGTCTAGTTATGTATCAGCACAGGGACGATGCCATCGCCAGGGACGTCGGGACGCGTCCACCAAACTCCCTGAAAACATTGCGTCTATGGCGTTTACTGGAAGGAGTCGAACCAAAACCGTTCCCCTCCCACTCCAAAAGCTATTGCGACGTCGTTGTTTCTACCTTTAAGTGCCTATCAAGAGCATGTCGGCATCCTTTCCTTGGTGGGATTTATTGTGCTCTATTTCTTCTGCATTATTTTGTAATATTGGATACTTAGTAAATAAAGCCTTGTGTGATGTGCTAGCATTGTTGTTTGTGCACCTGTTGCTCAGCAAGTCCCAGTGTGTCTACCTTATGCGATTCTGACACCTGCTTATGCACAGATACTTGCGCATCTGTTGCACAGCAAGTCCCGGTGTGTCTACCTTATGTGAGTCTGACTCCTGCTTATACACAGTTACCTTTACACTTGTTGCTCAACAATTCCCAGTGTGTCCACTTTATGTTAGTCTGACTCCCGCTTATGCACATATATGCGATTGAATGTAACACTGGGCTGTGCAGTTAATTAACAGTTGGTATATCCATTGATCATGCCATGCAAGTACACTGACTGCACAAAGGTATGATTAACACACACTACTGCTAGAACGTATGGTAATCTCATACTCTTAAACATTCCTAATCATAGGGAATATCGACAACCTGAAAAAGTCATAAGTTATAAGGTCATAAGTCATACACTTTTAGGCCTAATAAGAGCCACACACACACTTGGGTTAAGCCCGCAAAGGGAAGATACCATAAGCAAGGACAAAAGATGCTCAACACCCGAACCAATAGCACATACTAAACCATACCAAAGAAACTATCCACGAACATCCTACACACCTACCAATACCTATCTATCTACCGACCTAACTAGCCCTATTCACTCGATCCCGCGTTACCGATACTCTTGGATCGAGTGCCCACTGAATAATTTTATAACTCCATCCATGCCTGCTTAAAGGGGTCTGCGCACTGTGTACAGTGTACGCGTACTAGCATTAATCTCACCTCATCGACCACTAATTAGAACTCAAGAACAAGATTCTTGAACCAAAAAATTTGTCCGCCCTATTTTTAAATACATTCAATGAGGGACTCCCCACAACATCAGGAGGCAGCCTATTCCATTGATCAACCACCCTTTGGCTGAAAACCTGTTGCCGCTTAACTGTCTTACACCTTGAGTTGTCCAATCTGAATTGATGACTCCGATGTGATGTTCTAAATAGAAGAGGATCATTCAGATTGGCCTTATCTAACCCTTTAACGATTGTATTCATTTCAATCCTATCACCCATTAAATATGTATACCTTTTCAAATCTCAGTCGCCTTGATCTTGCAATGAATACCAGTCTTGTGAGCTTTTACTGCTGAGAAAGATGCCGTGCTCATCTTCATGCCTTGTTTTAACATCGGAATCAAAGGAAAGATAATGCAAGTCAGCAACCCCGTTGCTGACTAGTAGCTACCGTGGCGTAGTAGCTACCGTGACGTTTACCGTGGCGTGGTGTTTGCCGTGATGTGGTGGTTACCGTGACGTTCGCCGTGGCGTGGTGGTTACCGTGGCGTAGTAACTACCGTGACGTTTACCGTGGCGTGGTGTTTGCCGTGATGTGGTGGTTACCGTGACGTTCGCCGTGGGGTGGTGGTTACCGTGGCGTAGTAACTACCGTGACGTTTACCGTGGCGTGGTGTTTGCCGTGATGTGGTGGTTACCGTGACGTTTACCATGGCGTGGTGGTTTCCGTGATGAGGTGGTTACCGGGACGTGGGGCTGTCGTGACGCTACCGGTGCCGTGACGTGGTCGTTTCCAAGACACCTACGACAGTCGGCCCACACGTGGGCACAGTGTTCCCCCGTCTGCACAGCTGCTCTGGTTTTGTGGACGACGATCCGGAGCCGTGATGAACAAACTCACTTGCGTTGCAGCTTGGAAAGGGCAGCGGGGCGACACCAAACAAATGACCTTGGTGCGGACCGTCGTAAATGTTGCTAAGTTGAAGACTCGCCCAAATTTAGCCTGCGTGACGTCAAATGCTTCACGCGAAGCCCGTCCCCGTATACCACTCGCCCTTGCATCTAGGAGTACTGCCATGGAGTAATGGCCACCGCCACTGGCGTGTGACGTCATTGCGTGGGATATCATGCACGTGCACAGAGAACATCAACTCCTTGTCGAAAAAGACCATGCATGACATCTAGTTCCGTAGCTGCATGCTAATACGTAGCAATGGTCGAGTGAGATTGGCTGCTCTACTGATAGAAACTGTTGTGCAGCTTGTGTATAACTGTTGTATGTCACTGTAGCCCGGGATCCGTGTGGGTTATCGTGCCGCACGGGCCGGACGCGACACTGGAGCAGGCCCGTCTGTGTCCGTGCTGCTGTCGTCGGGCCGCTGATCGGTAGCGTGTGTATTTCTCCCGGCGGTCCGCTGTCGCCGCTGTCACCTTGCTGACCCAATGTTCGCTCGCTCCGGTCACCCTGTCACCTTGCTGACCCAATGTTTGCTCGCTCCGGTCACCTTCGGCACACAGCCGTTCGCAGGGAGTGGAGGGACCGGGGAAGCTACTGCCCGGTACAGCGGTAGCGCCATGTTGGACGGCCGTGCATGGCACCGCATGTCCGTGCGTGGCACTATGGCCGTATGGCACCGCATGGCCGTGCATGGCACTAAGGCCACATGGCACCGCATGGCCGTGCATGGCATCAGGGCCGTGCATGGCATGAGGGCCGCATGACACCGCATGGCCGTGTATGGTGCTAGGGCCGCCGAGTGATGACCCGAGACAAATCGACCCACACGACTACCTAGCGAGAGCAATTTCGGTGAGACCCTCGTCAAGATTTAGTGGAAGAATGCTTTGATTGCACACATTTGTATCCTCACGATTTCGAGTGAAGAGCATGTGTTTTACGTTCCCACTGCTCTGGATTTCGGGAAAATTGATGAGAAGTATTTGGCAGGGAACGGCTGGAAAAGAACGAAGGGATGAGTGACGATGTACATGTTTCAGTTCTGAATGCGGCCCATTATTGAGAAACCCATGGGTGCATCATGTCGTTAATACGCATAATAATTCCACATGCATATCCTTGGACACAGGTGTAGGTTTATGAAAATTATTGGGAGGGCACAAGTACGTGAATGCTATGGGCGGGCCCAAATGGATTAAGGGGGCATACCACATAGGGTCCCATGTTAGAAGTTGAAATAATTGGGGGGGGGGCAAGCCACTTTGGAGGGTGGAGTGCTCTCCCAGAAGCATACAAAACTGGGCCTCTGTCCTTGGATCACACTCAGTTCTTGTGTACTTTGTCAGAGCTCACTACGCGCCGATCCGATACGTGGCAAACCACAACCCTCCTGCCTCCTGAAGTGCTGCACTGGCCCCAGGGCACTGATCGGATGTGACTGCGTCCACGGCGTCTACCTCCGCGGCACGCCGCTGCCGCTCCAGCCCGCTGCTCCAGCCTTGAACCAAGGCAGCCGTTCAGACGCGCTGCTGTCGAGGCGGCGATTGGTGTTGTCTCCATGGTCACGTACTGATGCAAGCCACCAGCCGATCCAAGGCTGGAGCGCCGTCAAACAAAGCGTTCCCGAGCGGAGAGACGCGGTGAGGTGGCGGCCGGCGAGAGGCTGGCTGGCGAGTTCCGGCACAGCCAGACGGCACACCCGCGGCCGTACTCCGGTGATTGGTTCCAACCACCGATACGATCGCGTCAGGTGCGGGCGGCGTGTTCCGGCACCGGCGCGTGGTCGGAGTTCGCGGGATGGCCCGAATGGTCCGACACGTGCAAACGTCCCCATGACGTCACTGGCAGTGGGCCGGATAGCCGGCCGCCGGCCGGTCCGCCCCCGAGACGTGGCGGAAGTTGCCGGTGGGCCGCGCCGCGCGTCAATCGTTAGCTACCCCCGCCCCCGCCCCCTACGGCCGGAAACACGGCCCGGACGCGGCGGCGGAGCGCAGGCGGACCTGGCTGACTGATCTGAGGAACTGGCGCCTCGGTTCTTAATCCGTTTAGGGTCGTACCTACTTTCGCTCATGAGGCGGGCATGATCATCACATCTGTCCATCGTCATGTGCATGGCGTGACGTGCATCACACCTATGTCTATACTATCGTATCGCCCTATACCATTATTTTTCTCAAATTCCTGCCGAGCTTCACACCCAAATCAAGGATCTGAGCGAAGCGAAGCTGCCTTTTCCGGTTGTATCGCCGTGTTAAGAAACCCACGGACAGGCAGACGAAGGGAGGAGAGGCGTGGAGCGAGATAGGCGGATCAAGAGTCCAAGGGCGTCGCCACAGGGGGGGGGGGGGCAGTCGCCCCCCCTGCCGTGAAACAGGGGGGCGCCGCCCCCCTGAAATTTGAGGAGGCCCCTATCCGCAAATGCACAGCAAAAAAGGTGAGCAAGGAGGCCGACGGGACAGAATATCAAGCTGTCAATGAGGCCTCAAAACTGACGAGGCCACCAGGAAATATAATCAGGTCTCTATAAGAGACGTAGAACAGAGATTGGGAGGAGGCCCCGAGGACGAAAAGGAGGCCCCATGACGAAAAGGAGGCCCCCATGACGAAAAGGAGGCCTCAAGACGTAGAACGGAGATTTGGAGGAGGCCCCCAGGACGAAAAGGAGGCCACCCGGGACGAAAAGGAGGCCCCCAGGACGAAAAAGAGGCCCCAAGACGTAGAACAGAGATTGGGAGGAGGCCCCCATGACGAAAAGGAGGCCTCAAGACGTAGAACAGAGATTGGGAGGAGGCCCCAGGACGAAAAGGAGGCCCCCCGGAACGAAAAGGAGGCCCCCAGGACGAAAAAGAGGACCCAAGACGTAGAACAGAGATTGGAAGGAAGCCCCCAGGACGAAAAGGAGGCTCCCCAGGACGAAAAGGAGGCCCCAGGACGAAAAGGAGGCCCCCAGGACGAAAAGGAGGCTCCCAGGACGAAAAGGATGCCCCTAAGACGTAGAACAGAGATTGTGAGGTGGCCCCCAGGACGAAAAGGATGCTAACCCAGGACGAAAAGGAGGCCACCAGGACGAAAAGGAGGCCCCCTAAGACGTAGAACAGAGATTGTGAGGTGGCCCCCAGGACGAAAAGGATGCCCCCAGGACGAAAAGGAGGCCCCCAGGACGAAAAGGAGGCCCCCAGGACGAAAAGGAGGCCACCACGACGAAAAGGAGGCCCCTAAGACGTAGAACAGAGATTGATGGAGGAAAAGTGGCCCCCAGGACGAAAAGGATGCCCCATAACGCAAGGATGCCCCAAGACGTAGAACAGAGATTGGGAGGAGGCCCCCAGGACTAAAAGGAGGCCCCAGGACGAAAAGGAGGCCGCTAGAACGAAAAGGATGTACCCAAGGACGAAAAGGACGTAGGACTAGACGTAGAACAGAGAACAGAGATAGGAAGGTAGCCCCCAGGACGAAAAGGAGGCCCCAGGACGAAAAGGAGGCCCCAGGACGAAAAGGAGACCCCAGCACGAAAATTAGGCCCTCAGGACGGAAAGGATGCCACCGAAACGGGCAAGAAGCCACCGAGGTTAGACGAAAAGGCTTCCGATGGGTGGCAGGATATTCTTAAGTTGGAAAATGAGGCCCCCAAGACGGAAGAGGATGCCCCTGCAATATAAAATTAAGACCTGATAGGGCAGACTTCTCCGGACGCAATAGGGGCCCCAAGACGGGTAACAAGGTTCCCGCAGGAATGAGAGAAGGCCACCGAGACCAGCCAGATGAGGCCCATATTTTGGAAGAGGAGGAACCTGGAAGAGAAGATCTAGGACTAGGACGCAAAAGCACCCTGCTAAGAGGATAATGAGGCTCCAGACACAGATAAGGAGGCCCCCATGACGTGAGAGGAGGCCCCTAATTTGAAAAAGGAGTCACCTAGGAGAGGGTAGGAGTCCCCAGAAATCAAGAGAGTGTCAAAAATGGCACGGAGGAAACCAGGATTGCAAAAGAGGCTCCAACACCGGAAAGGAGGCCCCATAATATGAGAGGAGGCCCTAAGACGGAACAGGAAGGAAGATATGAGATGAGGTTTCGGAGACGCAAAAGCAGGCCCCAAACGGGTGAGGTTCCACCGAGATAGATAAGGATGATCCAGAGACATGGCAGGAGGCACCTAATTCGGAAGAGAACGACACAAGATTGGAAACGAGACCCCATGATGAACGAGGAGGCCCCTAAAATAGGAGAGAAAGGCCATTGGATAAGAGAGATGGCTCCCAAGCGGAAAAGAAGGCTCGAAGACGGCTAAGAAGGTCCCCGAGAAATAACAAGGCCACTAAGATAGGAAAGGTTGCCAGTAATTTAGCAGAGGCGGCGCCTGGGAGAGAAGAGGAGTCCACCAGGAGATAAGAGACCACCTCTAAGATGGGTAAAGATCGAATCCAGAGCGCAAAGCAGGAGAACGCAGAGCAGCAGGCCCCCAAGACGTGAGAGGAGGTCCCTAATTTGAAAAAGAAGGCCTCTAGAAGAGAAATGAGGCACCTGCCGGACTCGGGAAGGAGTAGGTCTCTAGGACCAAATGAGGTCCCGAAGCCCGAAAAGAGTTCCCAGGAAAGGAGAGGAGGCCCTTAAGATGGGAGTGATAGCAGGTATGGAAGGAGGTGAGGTTTCCAAAATTGAAGATCCTCAAGACGGGTAAGGCTTTGCTAGGATAAAGGAGGAGGCACACGAGGCGTGGCAAGAGGCCCCTAATTTGGCAGAAAATGTCCCTCGAAGATGAGAGGAAGCTCCATGCCATGTTAAAGGGGCCCAGGAGAAGGCCTCCAAGACAGGGAAGCCATTGAATATGGAGGAGGGTAGGACACACAAGGAGACATCGAAAACCGGTAAAAAGGCTCTAGGAAATGAGACGACGCGACAGGAGGCCTATAATTTTCAAGAAGAACCACCTAAGAAATAGTAAGAGTCGAGTCTGGGTATTTTAAAATCACGATATGGGCCCCAAAAGATCCGGCCGGGGCCCCCGCAAATTATGCTGAGCCTGGGGTACCAAAAATTCACGCGCGGACCACGAAAATCATGCCAGGGGCACGACAGGTCGTACCGTGCCCCAAAAGTCTCATTGGGACCAAAACAAATGAAGCCGGAGCAACGAAGAACAATCCGGACATGAATAATCACTCTGTGGGCCAAACAATGACGCCAAAAGCCTCCAAAACGCATTGGACCCCAACAAGTGTCGAGGCCGCTATAGCTCGCGCTAGGGATCCAAGAAAATGACGTCGGGGCCCAAAAGATCACATTGGACCCAAAAAGTCGCGTCGCAGCCCTTGAAAATCACACTGGAGGCCCAGAAAGGTCGCGCCGGGGCCCCAAAAGTTGCAGCTGTCCCCAAAATCAATTTTAACCGGAATGTCACTCTGGGACGGAAAAAAACTCCTTCAGTGGCCGCAGTGCTATATCAAAGGGGCAAATGCCCCCTCCATCCTGAGAGGGATAAGCTCCCAAGAATCGTGTCGGGGGCCTCAAAAATCGCGCTGGGGCCACCAAAATTCGCGTCGGTCCACCAGAATTCGCGTATGGGTCTCCAAATAAATACGGCGAGCCCCGGAAAACTCGCTCCGAGGCCCGAAAAATTGCGACAGGAACCGCCAAAATCGCGTTGGGGCCACAGCTAAATACAACGCATCGCACAAACTCGAACCGGGCCCCCAAATATCGCGCTTGGGACCCACAATTCCCATCGGTAGTCCCGTCGAGGCTCTACAAAATTGCCGTCTTGGGCCACACGTAAGCACAGTGTGACCACAAACACAAACACAAATCAAGCTGGAGCCCTCCAAATTAAGGATGGATTCCAACAACTAAATGCCCAGGTAAAAAAATGGTTCTGGAGCACCGAACATATTATCAGATGCCTTCACAAATTGCGTACGGCACCGAAAAACAAACCGGATCTCGAACAATCGAGGTGGGATACAAAAACATGGCGCCAAGGGCTCGAGAAATCAGGCCGGGATTCGGTCTTTAAAAAAATCAGAAAAGTTTCACAAAATCGTATTGAGCCCAGAAAGCTGGGGTTGGGTCTCCGGAACCACGCGCCTGGGTGCGATAAGCCACTCTGGGACCTAGAAACATCGTACCGAAGCCCCAAAATTGTACTTGGGCCCCACAAGTGTGCGTCAGAAGCCCAAAATAAACACATCGGGACCCTAAGAGCACAACGGGGGCCGAAAATACAACTGACCCTTCAAAGCGCACAGTCTCACAAAAAGCGACAGGGCCTTAACACAAGCGTTGCAGCCATAAATATACATAACGGGAGGTCTAAAAAATACACCGGAAGCTCTCAAGGCACACAGGGGTCATGCTAACGCACAATAGCCTGAAAAGGTGGCTGGGGCCGCAAAAGGCAACATGGTTCCAAAACAAACAAAAAGATCGGCGCTAAATAAACACATCGGGATCTTCGAAAACGCCCTGACACGTCAAAATCCTCGGTGTACAAAAATTCAACAAACCCTAAAACGAGCAGGGGGTTCGAAAATGCTTTAGGCCCCTAACAAAAATGGATTGGAGCCATAATACACAATCATAGACCAAGAAAGACGCAACGGGTAAAAAAACGCCGAGGCTTGGCCTCGGTTCGGTATCCAATCTGGGAGGATAGCAGCAAAGATATGAAGTGCATCAAAGCTCAGCGGAAACCGCATTTCATAGCTACCAGAAAATGTGGGAAGTAGGAAACTAATGATCGAATTTAATCAATCGATTTTTCGAAGCGAACGCCCATGCGAATCATTCCATCACGCCAAATATGGTGCAAGTCTATCATGTGGCAGCAATTAGCAAAACGCAGAAGGCCAAGCAGAAACCATAGCATCGCACGATGTGTGGCGAATGCACCGAATACGAAAAATGGGTGTGCACGTGCACTGACGTTGCCGTCGTGGCGACCGGGTGCTATGAACTGCAATGCCTGAAATTGTAAAATTTTGTATTTTAAAGTGGTGGGTAATACATTTTACTTTGAAGTTATGGGCCTAATACATCTTCTAAACCCTGCTCGTTTTAGGGCTTTGTTGCGTTTTTTTTTGTGCACCGAGTATTTTCTACGTGTCGGGGCGTTTTCGAAGATCCCGATGTGTTTATTTAGCTCCCGGTCGTTTTGTACGTTTTGGAACCATGTTGCCTTTCGTGGCCCCAGCCTCTTTTCCAGGCCCTTGTGCGTCCTCATGGCCCCTGTGCGCCTTGCGAGCTTGCAGTGTATTTTTCTTAGAGCTCCCGGTATGTTTATTTAGGGCTGCAACGGATGTTTTAAGGCCCTATCGCTTTTTGGGAGACTTTTGTGCGCTTTGGAGGGTTAGTTGTACTTTCTGGCAACGTTGTACTCTTAGGGTCCCGCTGTGTATATTTGGGGCTTCTGACACACATTTGTGGGGCCCCAGTATGATTTTGGGGCTTCGGTGCGATTTTTTCTGGGTCCCAGCGCGACTTATCGCGCCCAGGCACGTGGTTCCGGAGACCCAACGCCAGCTTTCTGGGCTCAACGCGATTTTTGTGGATCTTTTCTGTTTTTTTTATTAAAAGTCCGAATCCCGGCCTGATTTTTCGAACCTCTGACGCCATGTATCCCACCTCGACTTTTCGAGATCCGGTATGCTTTTCGAAGTCATACGCAATTTTTGAAGGCATCTTGAAAAAAATGTTCGGTGCAACAGAGCCATTTTCCTGACCCTGACATTTATTTGCTGGAATCTCCTTTTTGGAGGGCTCCAGCTTGTTTTTTGGGATACCGATCCGGGTTTGTGGTATAGGTGTAATTTCAGCAGTGTGAGGTAACTTATCAAGGGATACCAAAAGAAAACCTTAGAACTGAGTGGTGGAGTTAGGGTTGAAATCCGACCAATCAGAAACCATAGTGGTAGATTAGGCCCCTCCACAGGACAATTTAGTTGATGATTAATTATATTATTTCGAAATGTACCCTTTGACAAAATAGCGGTCGAAATCCAAGGACTTTTTTAATGGGCGTAGGTGCCCCCCCCTGCAAATCCGTTTGCCCCCTCCTGCTTGACGCAAATATAGGTACTCCACTGGTCCCTCAATAATTTTCCGAAACATACGCCCATGGGGAAAAGCCAACATTGAGGGGACAAATTACCCCTCATAAGCATGCAATACAACATCCATGCCCCATATGAAATGGGATGAATGATGTTTTTAAATGCATTTTCTTCCAACAAACTTCTTTTCTGTTATTACAGCCTGCATGCGATGCGCCCCTAAACCACAATAACTAACTAACTAACTAACAGCCTGCATGATTAGAGCTTCCCAGCTTCCATACCTTCTCAACGTCATTTACAAAACGGCACAGCACAGCGAAAACGATGGGCGTGACGGCGTGGAATGTGAAGGCTTGGATTATGTATGTACTGACATTGTTGCATTGTTGCATTGTCATTTATGCATTGGTGTTCAATGCTTGTTCTTGCCGTGAATTTATTCGCTGAGGATATATTTTAGCTCGTGTGACAGCTGCCTTGCAGCCAGCACCAAATGTTATAAAAATAAACAAATTCCTAAGATGACGCTAAAAAAACTAATGCAATCCACTTCTCGTTGTCACCTTTACGAAATTGTCGTCCTTGGACTGAGAAATGGTCGTTCAAGCTTTGCTTATGACATCAAGCTGATGGGAATAAATAACAGTAGTGATGAATCTAGCTATATTCAGTTAGACTTGGAGGACTTAAAAGTGGGTTGATCAATGGCAGATATCTGTAAGATATGCTTAGCACCAGCCCCGCCAGCTTGCTGCAATCTAGAGGCCAGCGGGAAGATTCGAGAAAGCATTGAGACGATGGTTTGTTTTGGCACTTATGCATTTATCCAAATATTACTTATTTATACCCTGGTATGGCCCAGTTTTCAGCCGAAATGATTAGTGCTATTGCATTTTGAGTAAATGATGCACCATGCCAAGAACAAACAAAAACCAATATGAAATCATGTTCACCATCCTCGAACCATAGTATAAGAGACTAAAAACAATATGAGACCCTAACACAATGGAGGCCCCCTTTCGGGTAACAGGAGGCCCCCTTTCGACCTTGCCCCCCTGGAAGAATTTCGTGGCGACGCCACTGCATACATACCAAACTAAACATCCAATAACGCCCACTACTTCTCTGGATCCCAAGCCACACAAACATACACGGTAACGAACACGCAGACACAGAAGCAAACCTAGCCACAACACTACAACAAACCACGCAATGCCCATACTCAAAATCCGATTACTACCCCACAATACGCCAAGCACTCAACAAACACATACAACAAACGTGGGACACAACAATAACACAACTCCACGAAATACACCCAAAACACGAACAATGGCACTCCATCAACCAACACACCAGACAAAAAGAACGTACACTAACACGCATACGAACAGGACACACAGCACTCACACACTCCTACCTCATCCTACGACAACAGCGACCACAATGCACAACATGTCACCGAATACTCACAATCAAACACATACTCATTTACTGCACCAAATACAACCACCAAAGACAACATATCACCAACTATTGCGCCACACACAACATCCCACTAAACCTCACTACTCTCCTCAACGACGACCATCCAGCACTACACGAACATGTCTTCCACTTTCTCTCTATCACACGCATACTAGAACAACTGTGAAAAAAGGGGAAAAAACAAAAAACAAAAACAAAACAAAAGATGGAAGGAAAACAAAAAGATGATCCAAAAAAAAAAAAAAAAAAAATGAACAAACTAGCCCCCCCAAAAAAACAAACAAAAAAAAAACACGATAAACATGACGCTGATTAAAGGACAACGAAAGAAAAACAAAAATATACCCCAATACCAAATGTTCTTGCAATGTCTAAACCAAGGCGAAGACCCAACCCCAAACCCCCCACTACACCCCAATCTGGCACCGTCCGGACTGGCGACTCTTCTCAACCGCAACATCTTCGGACCCCGACCACCTCTACTATACTTCCGCTCAACCCAACTCTACTCAACTCTACTCTACTCAACTCTACTCCACACTACAAGAATCTGGGGATGTATCGTAACCCCAAATGTATCATAACCTCAAATATACCCTAACCTCAAATGTACCATAACCTCAAATGTATCACAACCCCTAGTTTTCATAACCATAATGTATCGTAACCTCAAATGTATCATAACCTCAAATGTACCATAACCTCAAATGTATCATAACCTCAAATGTATCATAACCTCAAATGTATCATAACCTCAAATGGATCATAACCTCAAATGTATCATAACCTCAAATGTATCATTGCCTCAAATGTATCATAACCTCAAATGTGTCATAACCTCTAATGTATCATAACCTCAAATGTAACATAAACTCAAATGTATCGTAACCTCAAATGTATCATGACTCCTAACGTACAAACCTCTAATATCAGCTGACGACGCCGGGTCATGGCAGGCGATTTTCGTCCGTACGAAGGTCCTACGTTCTTCTGGACTCTGCCTAGCGGCGCCGCCAGTGAAAAGAACCTGATGTTGGTATATTCTCCGCTAGATGTCCGCTTCATTAGCTTCACAGCGCCAGGATGCTGCCAACTTTGGAAATTTGAAGATCTTGGTGAAATCTGGTGGTTTTTGCTAGGGTCCTTTTGGAGGAAAAAGGGAGCGCAATGAGGCACGTCAAAACTTTTATCGGCAGATGGCAGGGCAACCGGTTCAGTCCAACTGAAGATCCCTCAGCACATCCCTGAGCTCACTCCCGCACCTTATTTTTTCTCCATATGTGTTGATTTAGAAGTATCGTCTTCCTATGTGGGACTAATTTGCTGAGCAGCCATGGTGGAAATGATATTTAAAAGATGTATGCAGTTTGTTGGTGGTTTTATGTCATTGAAGTAGGTAACTTCATTCAAATATTGAATATTACATTTTAATAAAAGCTTCTAATTTAGCACCATGCCACCATAGGTCCCATAGTCCCATAGAGCATCAGCAAATCCCTGGACAATAGCAATCAGCTGCTGGCGTCGCGTTTAGCTACATATGTGACGCTTCTAGGCGATTATGATCAATGTCATTTTTATACATCTACGAGCGCCAAATTGACCTATCAGAGTGCAGCGTTATTGTGAAAATAGCAAGAATAGCTTTTGTCGAACGCTTCGTGTATGGGTGAGTCGCGTGCATTGTAGGTTGGATAGATTGTGTTCTGGAATGGTTGTTATTATTGGTACGCTGTGTAGTTGGGCTCGCATGTTGTGCATGGTGATTTTCGCCTCCCTGAAATAGGATTTTGTTTTGTGCAAGAATGCAGCCATCGGTCTGGCACAGCATGTTGTAGCTTTTTCCGGTTTCCAAAAAATCCGAGGATCGCCAATGCATGCATGGAAGCTTGCTGTGAGGTGTGCTGCTTTGGTATCCCCAATAATACCGCTGCTTTTAGGTTATTTACCATGAATACGGAGGTAGGTAGATAGGCCCCTGCCTGTTTGTTATGCATCAAGTAGTTACACACCTATGTCATCTGTCTTTTTAATGTTACTTTAAGCTAAAACTGTTTTAATTCAATCCTATACAAATGACAAGTGGCCATGGTCCAGACTGCAAAGTATGGCAATGAGCTCTGGTCTGTGGGAATCAGGGGTGGAGCCTTGGATATATTTTTAGGCCTCATGCTCAGATCATAACCACCATATGCCATTTCCACCACAAGCCTATGGGCATATGTTGGCTGTGGGTATGCACCATACATATGCTGTATACCCAGACTGCAAAGGATGGCAAATGGCTCTGTGAGGCCCACCAGCAGTGAAAAAATAAGCATTCAAATGCACATGGAGGACAAAAACCTGCACCGGGGAGATTAAATACATGCACAAAATTCCGAAAATAACTTTAATAAGAAGGTTTGTGAATTTCCAGTTCGGTGTAATTTCTTATTTCTTTGAAGTTCTTTTTATGCAATGTTTATAAATGTGCTGACCATGACCTGACCACTCTAAGGAAATTTGTGAAGTTATAGTCTGGTGTAATTTCTGATTTCTTGGAAATTCTTTTTCTACTGCAATGTTTATAAATGTGCTGAACATGATCTGACCACTCATTTCCTCTGGAAATGCATACTTTTCAGTTGGGAGGCAAGATAACACCCAACAATTTTGAATTGCAGAATTTGAAGAAATTTTGCAATGTTTGTGATGTCTTTACATTGATTGGTTGACAGGTATATTTATGAGCAGGAAAAAACACTAAAGCAGCCCATTATAATCATTTCTAGCTTTACCTGAGGTGCAAACATGTTTTCAGAGATTGGATTTCTGAAAAGGTGCTTTTGGTCCCACTTTGATGTTGAGTAGCACAATAATTACATTTTCAAGTTTTCACGTATTTTTTATGGAGGACACATGAAAACACCGATGTAGTACATGGACAAAGGTTCAATATAATATGAGGGCATAGGTAGAGTTGGACTTGACTGCCTTAGTTAGTGTGAAATCCTCTTGTGGCATTTGGCATACAAATAAAAATAAAAATGTACATTGAGCATATGTACAATGGCATTCTTGTTGCAGTTTTATATGTCACAGTAATAGTGTATCTGCAACAGAAGTGGCTGCATCAGTCTTACCTGTTTGCAGTATTTCTCCAAATTTTAGAATGCATTTTTTTCCAATGTTTGCTCAGCCATTTATGGAAAACCTTTGTGGCATATGTTTGATTTGTTTTTACTGCATGTTATTAACAAATTTAAAAGTAATTTCATTACAACATTATTAATAACCAAAGCAGTTCAAACTGATTTTCTTATATGTGCATTATGTGTGACACTGTCTAGTTCATTAGCATTTTGACGATATTATTTTGATGTTTCAGTGCTTCTGGAAATCCTGAGCCAGCAGCAGAGCACACTGGAGACAGTTATGTTCATTAGCCTGATGATGATGTTCTGTTTGAACGTAAGGATGCTGATGCTGGTCCCAATCCCAGCTGTCCATCACCAACACAGGGTGACATGAAGAAGCAGTTGGAACTACTTCAGCAGGAGCCCAGCAAGTCTCGGGGTGCATTGGTTGTGGCAAAGGGTACTGCCGCTAGGGAGATGGTGAGCATGCTCAAAGTTCTCACAAAAAGAACACCAGCCCATCACCAGTCGAACTGCTGCACTGGTGCCGCCCCGGCCGCGTCATGCCAGGCGCCGATGCGACCGGAGACCGGGTCGTTAGCCGATTTCCAGAGCTTGGCTCTCGACCGGCCCCAGTTTTGTAATGATATGTTACTAATTACAGTGCTACAGTAACATTGATGTAAAAGACTCGCAATCGGACGTTCAGACGCGATGCCATGCGACAGTGCCATCGGATTAGTGCTGATCTGTCGTGATGTGAGGGATGTGTGGACTGTGGAGGGCTGTTCGAAATGTATCACGCTCGGCTGGCACCTGCACATTACGGCTATTACGAATCCTCCCAGACATTGCCACTTGTCATAAAGTGCTCAATTTGTGTCATGGTTGGCCCAGTTCGTCTCAGAGTCCAAATATGTGTGCTGCATGTTTTGGCTTGGTTGGCAAATAGGCTGTGGTACCCCTCAATGAGGCAAAGGTTTACGGGTTTACTCGTAACGCTAATGCAGTCGTGTTTTACTCATTGAACTGGAACCATTCCTCTGTGCATGACATCGTCACTATCGTCAGCCATGGTCTGTAGGTGGCATTCAAATAACCGAACACTGCCAGGGCAATCCTGTTTCGCCTACAAACGCCTTTTCTCTCTGTTGTCAAGATGCAGACAAGGTCGTGTTCTTGCTATTGTGTTGTACAGACTGGCGAAACGTAATTAGGCACATGGAGCCGGGCAAGTCCTTGTGTGACCTGGCGTGTATGCAATTCTAATTTCCTCAAAGCCGGAACGTTAAGCCATTTTGTACTGTTGAATGCCGGACAGAGTTAAAGTGATGCACGTTCAATACAAAATATGTGGAAACATGTGGCAAAGGATATGTTTCATTTATATTACCAACCACGAATCATGCGCTATTAGGACGATTGTATACAGCCGTCGGAGGTGTCGTGTGCCAATGTTAGTCGTCGGGTTGGTTTAAATGCAGACCGAACACGCCTGGCTCTCCTCACAGCGTGTTAACACGCGCCCTGGAGGGCCTCTGAAAACTATGCGCACTGGAGTGTGGGGGGATTCCCCCCCCTAAGATCTCGGCTCACATTAAAGCTAGAGTTACGAAATCTTCAGTGTAGATGGGTACAGTGGTAAACTTTATTGTGTGCAAATTGCATGACCTTAGGTCTATATCTTCAAGGTCAAATGAGGCAACATGTTAATTTTGCTTGTTTTGCGTGCCTTGGCTTGACAGTGCTATGGATTGCCCCACAATGGGCTTCCATGATGCTTTGAGCATGACTAATGATGTAATAAGGATGATAGATGCTGCATTTGACCTCAGGTCACTGATATATCAGCACTTTATAAAGGTCAAGGTATGCATTTTCATGCATTTGATGCATTTGAGGGAACATTACGCTTTGGGACATGTGAGGAAACTATAATGGGTATTGTCATAATAATAATGATAAGAACAGCAATAATAACAATAATAATCATACTACTACTACTACTATTACTACCACTATTACTATTACTGCTAGGTATTTCACAAGCTCCACCAGACACTAGCGGATGCAGGGAGGGCCATTCCGGCCATGCCCACCCACCCCGAAGCGCTTAAAGGGGGGGCATAGTGTCTTTGCTCCCCCCCGAAATGCAGTAAAATGCAGCAACCTTTGCCGAGGTTAAAATTATTGTCTGGATGAAAGAATCTCCAGTTTTAAAGGTATTTTTTATAATTGTTTGGAAGCCAATATGGCAGCATAGTAGATTCTGACACACATCGAGGGTTCTATGCTGCTCAAGTTCTGCTTACAGCAAGAGTTGACAAAATCGGATCTGCCAGTGTGTACACGTGCACGAACGTTGACTTAGTATGAACGTGAACGTTTCGGTAAACAAGAACACAAATCTCATAACTTAGAAGCGGTGGAGGTAGGCTGGGGACCCTACACAGGAAATTATGTTGTCATTAATTATTATTGTCAAAAAATGGGTCCCTTTGACAAATAGTGGTAGAAATCCGATGCTTTTAACCAAAAATAGTGGGAGAATGGGCACCCTCCAAATCCCTCCGACCCCTCCACTGATGCAATTCCTAAGTACGCCACTGGAGAAGGGGGGGGGCTGACGCCGAAAACCGAAAGTTTCCCCCCCCCCCAAACCGGTGGGCTAGATCCGCCAGTGACCACAGACGCGAAAGTGGAATTTGGCGGCGCTTGCTGCGGGCTGGTCGGTTTCCCGGCCTATGGCCAGAGTTTCCATATATACCGATACTCGGCATCGGCCACCGACCGGAACAAAACGCCATATTTGCCGGGCTTCGAGGGCATGTAAACCTTGAAACCACAGCGTCCCCGGAATCGAGCAAGCGTCTCGTCCACGCAGACGTTGTCTGACGGCTTCAGGTGGCGCCGCAGGTTTTCGTCAAACATGCCGAACACCTCACGAAACAGGCAGAAGTTGTCGGCTTCACGTCTGACAGGTCGGCTTGTGATATCGTCAAACCGAAGGCAGCGCAGGAGCTTCATGTAGCGGCGGTGGCTCATTGTGGCTGAGAAGGGCGCAGGTGCAAATGCACCCTGGAATAGGTCCTCAGCTGTGCTATTTGCACCCACGCAGCCCCGCAGCAGAGAAAGGCCGACAAAAGCCATCAGTTCTGAGCGTGTCACTGGAGCGTACGTCTGGAGGTGACACTGAGTCCGGATCTTTTGTGGTCCTCTCATACTTTGCCTTCTCCTCCAGCAGTTTTTCGTTGGTGTGTTTTAGATTAAGGTCGATCACGCCGTCCTGAAAAAAAAACCTGAATGCTGCCATATCCGATGATACGGTCCTCGCCTCTCCGATGAGACCTGGCCTCTGGCGCGTCAGGTTCACGTCCAGCCTCCTGGAGCGCTGGGCAGGCGGCTGCAGCGACCACTCAGCCACTGTGTTGTGCGGCGGTCACGCACGCAGAAGGCGCCCGGGTTTTGCTGAAGTGGGACGTACTCGCCTTCCTCCAGGGTACGCTTCGACTTTGTAAGCTCTTTCTGCATGCTCCGAACGCTGGGTGCCGGAACGGGCTGGTCCCGCAGTACGGAGGCGGCCACGGCTTCAGGGCTGGTCGCGCCGGTCGCATCAGCTGACGTGCCAGCTGATGGACTGGCTGACGGGCCGGCTGACGAGCCGGCTGACCAGCCGGCTGACGAGCCAGCTGACGGGCCGGCTGACGTGCTGGCTGACGGGCCGGCTGGCGTGCCGGCGGCAGCGGCTGTAGACACAGAAGTGTTCTCGTCATCCGTATCGTCTTCGTCTGGAACGTACAGGGCATCTTCTTCTTGGCTGTCCAAGTCCGACGATGCTTCAATTTCGTCTTCATCGGAGTCGATCAGCGGGATGAGATGCGCTGCTTCAGCGGCGCTAAGGCGGCGGAGCGTACGGCGGGACATGATGAGCGATCAGCTTTGCGTCCGACCTGTACGGGCTCAGAACAGAAAATGCTTCACGGCACACCTGTTTTCACAAACGCCAACTCCTATCGACACACTGTGGGGGAAAGCGATACAGGGTTGACCAAACCAAACACCACGTCCAACAAATATTATCGTGGTCGTGAAGGTCTTGCCCACAGTTTGATCTTCGTACCGACCGAAGCATTGATATGCTCGATACGCCCTCCCAGAGCCCTCCCTCTTCAAACACCGATAAACCTTCACGTCCCGCTGCAGTAATTGAGGCATATTTTAACAGCGACAAACAAGGTGCTGTGCAAACAGACCGATTGGTGTATGCCCATCTCCCGCTCAAGTTACCAGAACCGGGCCGCCTGCCCGACTGGCCGGCGGGCGGCCCTGCGCAATCGGCTTCACGAAGAAAGGGCTGAAGTACATGAATGAAATGTGCAAACGCTTAGGTTCACAATGAAAAACCAGTTGTGTTCAGGATGTGTAGGGAGTAACATGCGAAATGGCATGAATCGCATGAGTCATTTGCGTTTATGACAATCTTCCAGTTGACCTGTCATGAACATAACCTGACTTGACCTCGGTGACCTTACATGACCTTGGAACTATATAGCATAACAATATACACCAAACAAGTCGTTAGTGTTGCCAAGAACACTTCTCTTTTGCCAACATACGGGAAGCGCATCAGCACCGATTTTTGTGGTCTGGGGCTACAAAATGTTTTGACTTTGATAGCCTCTAGCTGGAAACATTTTCGGCCAATTTTCGTTTTTCTAACGTCAAACGACGTGCAGTACATTTTTAGGCAGGTACACAAAATTGCGTATATCGACCGGTACAATCTGGAAATATTTGCGAAAAACCGGAGGGGTGGGCGGATTTCGCCCCCTCCCCCTGCAGTGCGCGTGTTAAGACTACATTCGTCAGATCGTGAATATACTATACTATACGTAATTGGACGGGAAGACAGTATCAATCAAACCACATGACTCATTTCAGTCAGCTCGCTCAGCTAGCTCATTTTGTTGGGGGAAGTCCCCCAGTCCTCTAGATCTGATTGCTACATATATTTCATGAATTTTGATAAGTGCGATTTACTCGTGATCTCGATGAAACATGGTATGCAGGTGAGAGTAATGTTTATTTAACAACAGCTCTGGAGTGAAATATCACTCGGGCGTTAATATGACGTTTTTAAGTGAAATTGAAGAAATTAATATGAAAGAAGTATTACCCATACATTGGAATGTGTCAATTGGCACAACCGAGCAAAGTTGATCTTATTATCCCCTATGGCGTGATCTTCATCCATCACAAACACTATATTTAGTCCATTAACAACATCCAAACCACTTCTGAAACGGTTGGACGAATGCTGTATTCAGAAATCGGGCTTGAGCACCCGAACCCTCGGATGGGGTTCGGGTGATAGCGACGGCAGGGGGGGGGGCAGAATCCACCCCTCTCCCTTCCCTTTCCTTCGGTATGTTCGCGATAGATCTGGAACTAACTTAGACATCTACGCGACATTCTCAGCAGCTGAGCTTTATGAATTTCGCACACTAAGGTAAAGCCCAATTATGGGTGATGTCAGGACATGATATTGTAAGAAGGATTACATTTTTAACACGGAGTTTCATGCGGTTGTCATGCGGCCCGACTACACGAGAAATCCAGCCGCCGCGACCGGAAACCCGTGGCAGGTGCGGATAAATTTGTGAAAAGCCAGCGCAAACAAGAAGCCTACTCGTCGCCGATACGCCCAGACTGTCAATAGCGGCCACTTGGAGCTGCCGCGAATGCAAGTAGTGACTTCCGCCCAGCCACGGGTATCAGCCTGACCCAGTAACCTGGAAACAGCTACCGCTCAGGAACTGCCAACTGCCAACCGCCAATCAGCGGCCGGCAGTCGGCAGTCACCAGTCACCAGTCACCAATCACCAGTCACCAGCGTCACCAGCCGGCACCATCAGCCACCAGCCAGGCCACGGGGCACAAAGAGCCTGACGTGCGTTGTCTGATAACAGGCGCATTTACAAGCGCCACCCCGGGAGAGTCGAGGAGACATCACCCAAGGCAGTCGTCGGAGGCGGACACCACCCGAGGCAGCCGCCGGAGGCGGGCCACCCCGGAGGAGTCGACACATCACCCAAGGCAGTCGTCGGGGACACACCACCCGAGGCAGCCGCCGGAGGCGGACCACCCACGGCTGCGACGGAGGAGGAACATTGGACGGAATCGCCGAGAAGCTCGCACATCCAGCAGAATCGTCCGGGAGTCGCTCGCGAGCTGAGTGGAGTGATTGTGAAACGGTGAACTGCGCTCGCTTTCGTCGACACGGCAACTACTGAAAGACTCTGCGGAAAGCGAGTGAATACCACGACATGTGAGTGAACTGGAGCAAGGAGTGGCAATGTCCCCGTGAACTGTCATGAAACCCATGTGACCCGTCCGCCACCGGCCCTTGTAATGCATATGTGATGGCCCCAGCCAGCGGTGGGATGTGGGTAACCGTCTGCCCCGGGAAGGGTAAAATGGAGGAGCGAATTGTGGCAAATAAGGTTCTTGTGGAGCATAGTTTTCAGGGTTGGTGGAGGATACCTGAATGTTATATCGTTTAGACATGCTTGGTGTTTAAGGTTGGTGTGGATGATACGCGAATGTTTTGTTTATATACATGAATGCTTATACTTTGAATGGAAGGAAAAGAATACATAGCCACGCACACCCATTACTGATAAGAATTTAAGTGACGGAGGAGCCGGTTTAAGTGACTGAGGAGCCACGTGGTTCCGGGAAGATGTCAATGAAGAGTGCAGGCCTTCTGGCTCACTGCAGTCAAATAAACCCCCTTCTTTCCATGGGAGAATGAAAGTAACGTAGATCCGCTGGGACCCCACGTTACTCAGCGGATAAAGTGCGCAAACAGACAAGGTGGGAATACCTCTTTCCCCACTGTCCCTCTGCCCTTCTGTTCTCCGTCTTTCTCTCTTTCTCTCTCTCTCTTTCTCTCTCTCTCTCTCTCTCTCTCTCTCTCTCTCTCTTCTCTCTCTCTCTCTCTCTCTCTCTCTCTCTCTCTCTCTCTCTCTCTCTCTCTCTCTCTCTCTCTCTCTCTCTCTCTCTCTCTCTCTCTCTCTCTCTCTCTCTCTCTCTCTCCCTCTCTCTCCCTCGCACTCCAATCACACGTCAACACCTATTCCCCAGCACATAGGCAGCCGAGCGGTCGGTGCCACTAAGCCAAGGGTTCATTAACCCTTGTGGAGGAAACAGACCATTACCGTTAACCCAAATAGTCGGTAGTGAACGGGAGTATCGCATGACATGGACATTTGTTTATCAGAGATCTGCCATTCCAGTGCGTTTACCTGCAAAGACATTGTAATTTGCATCATATTATACCAGACAATGGGTTTGGTTCCAGCGGGTTTATGAGGGTTTTGATGTCACCCTTGACGGAACGTACAAGAGTAACCGCACAAGATTCATTCATGCTACATGTCGAGTAACTTAGAATAAGTACGGGTGTGTGAGCAGCACCGTGTTCTTTACGCTCGTGTTTCCTAGTTGGCAAACGTAAACGGTAGAAAAATGTGGAATAAATCAGACGCACAATTTCGTTTTAGATTACACTAAATCGTTGCCACTGAGAAAATGTCCACGCCGAAACTGAAACAGCGGATGTTACACAGGCCAAGCATTTATCAAGAATGAAATAGCAACCAGGCGTTAAATGACGTGCAGCCCTTCCATACTCACTCAGCTTTGAGTCACGAACATTCATCCTCCCATGCTCACTAAACTTCCGGGCACTTCCGACGTAGAGACCAGCGCAACGTGACAGTGTAGGCAATTATTCACATAAGGGTAAGCTTTAAACGGGCCTGGAAAAAAAGCTAATTACAGGGGTCAAGTTATCATTCTTCCTTCATGCAGAAAATGATCACGGGTTCCATTACAGGCGGCGACCCGCTTGGTCTCATGGGAGCGAAGAATAAACACGGGTCCAGGGCAGCTAAATGATTGGGGGAGGGGGCACACTACACGACTTGAGCCGACTTTTCAGGGGTCAGGAAACAGGGAAAAGGGGCTTTCGTCCAGAAACATATCAGGCAGTACTCGAGCGTCACTATGGAGGAGGAAGAGGACTGGGTCGTCCCAGCATATAATAATTATCTCTCTCTCCTTTTCTATCTCTCTCTCTCTCTCTCTCTCTCTCTTGCTCTCCTCTCTCTCTCTCTCTCTCTCTCTCTCTCTCTCTCTCTCTCTCTCTCTCTCTCTCTCTCTCTTCTCTCTCACTCTCTCTCGCTCTCTCTACCTCGCTCGCCACTCACCCGCCTAACACCTGCTTCCCAAATCAACATGTCGCCCGGCCGAATGCGTCGAGTCGAGGGTTCTTGGCCTTGGAAGTGCTGCGGAAAATACTTTCCGGACACTGGGTCACTAAACCATCACACCACGCGTCTACGAGACTTCCACCTGCTTTAAAATGGTTCGGGTAATAGTACCGAACAACTGAACCCAGGAAGCGGATTACATATGGGACCGGGGATAACATCTATAATGGAATGAAATGGACTTGAGACTCAAGTTAGTTATAGAGGACCCCGTGGTCCGTGGTGTGCGTTTTATGTCACGCCGAGATATGCTGGAGACCAGACTCGTACAAGTAAATTGTTGCAGGGGAAATGTCACAAAGCCGTCACGATGGGAAATAACGTTACCGTCAAATCGCTGGAAACTCGTCCTCAGGCTTTGTACTTATCAGCGCATGTATTACCCTTGAATGCCGCGGGCCTGGTAAATACTCGGAGGTCCAAAATACTTAAGTCGATGCAGTTGAGGAACGAACCATTAACCACTGACCATTAAGTGGCCAACGTACTAGGTGCGAATGAGGAATTTAGCAGGGAATAAATCCCGAGTTCGTCCGTTACTTAAATGTAAAAGCTAGCCGGCAAGACAGGACAGGACGAACCCGACTACCGTCTGTGACGGAAAAACGTGAGACAGATTACGCAATAAGCGAGGAGACGGCCTGCAAGCCGCCCTTCCACGGGCGATAACTTCCATGGGCCCAAAAGTGAGCCTCCGCCCTCTTATCTTCGGAGGAGACTGAGGAGGGCTGATAGAAGACGGGAAAATGACGAAACACTGTTGGTTGAACCCCTGGGAAAGCGTGCCGAAAGACTGGATAATTCAAGGCAGCTGGTTCACTTGAGAAATTATAGGCCGCAAAAACCCTCCGGCCTGGTGATCCCAGAGCGCGGAAGGGCATCCCGAGGGTGGTCAGATCCGACGGGATCCATTGAGTAAGCTCGCAGGCAGCGGCACTCAATTTTGGGTCGGGATGAATCTGTGCGCACAGTTAGGTAAAAGCCAAAAACGGCTAGGTCGGTATTCCTTTCCCGTCTCAGCTATTCCAGCAGGCCTGGGCCTCTCGATTACGGCACAGGCAGGGGAGATGAAGTTTGGCGTTCCGTAAGCCCCCCCAAGGATAGGACAGGCAGGGGATTTGAGGGTCTCCCGACCATGACCCCGGGCAGGATAGGTTAGAAAGACGATAGGGGGTCATCCCGACCGATTTGTGGCCCAGGACCACGTGTGGGGGTGCCCGCCGATTGCAAGTTAGAGCAATGCAAGGCCTGGCAAGGCATTTGACTCATTTAATCGTAGGTATGTCGGCCATTAATACTCAAGCCCAGCATTAGACCATCAGAAACTAACGGAATATCGCAGCCCAGTGTCATCGAGCCTTGAAGGCAGTAAAGTAATAGTATATCATTCCCAACCAACAGTGCCGCGTCAGCCGGTCACAGTTGTGGACCTAAGCACGGGTAATTCACATTTAACTTTGGGCTAGAAAGCCCTAAGCAACGGTCAGAGAAAGTAAGACTTGCTGAATGCGCACATACCACTGGAAGGGAAAATTCGAGGGCCAAACTTTACATTTGTCATAAATGGAGCGAACGTTCAGAATGAAAGGGAATGCATGTGAGTGTGCATGAACTAGCTAAGGGTATTTAAGGACCAGTGGGGGCTGTTTGGGGCCCGATGTGTGCATGCAGCTGTCAGAAACCCATCGTTGTCAAAATTTGACCCAGAATAATTACCTAGGCCCTCAATTTGCCAGTCCGGTGACCCGTGTGAGCATGCAGGTGGATGACATGGAGGGAAACAAGAGGGGACGTTAACACTTAAGAGGGCCCCGAAGCTGGACGAGGGCCGGTGACGGACGCATTTCCAACTCCAATGTCCGTCCATTACTCTTGTGACCCCCCCCCCCTCCTAGGTCTCTCCAATCATGCGGTTCCTCTATCCCTGGCGCCACGACCAAGCCAGGTTCACTCACGGATGGAAGTGGTGAAATGAGAAGATTTGACCTCGCTATTATAAATTTGTGTTAGGATAACGAGTTACGGGGCGCCGACAAGATGACTATACGAAGACACATATGATGACAGCACAAACTACACCGTGGACTCGCAGGTCACCGCTCGCTGTGGGCCGCCCCGGTTGGGGGCCGGCGGCACGCCGGAAGCGGGATCGGCACGGGCCGGGGAGCCGCCCGGCGCCCGTAAGCGTAGTAAAACATGGCCGCCGGCCGGCGGCCGTGCGGAAACTATTTTTTAAAGGTCGCTCCGAACAAGAGTGCCACCATTCAGTGCGAAGACTCAGACCGACCACTGAAGACTGACACACGGACAAACCACAAAACCCCCCCTTACCAACCCCCTTCCTACCAACCCCACCCCCACCTACCCCTCCCCATCCATCCCCCACCCCACCTTCCCCTCCCCATCCATCCCCCCCACACCGACCTCGCCCCCGACCTCGCCGCCCTACAATATATGCGGTTGTCACGGCTCCGCACAGGTACGTACTCCATGATCCTCGGCTTTGCGTGTTTTTATTGGGCATATTCCGCAATCTACGCACCACTTATATTAGCAATAGGCTCCCAGTTGTGGATGTAACCAGTTTCGTGTGGTATTGGGGCAATTGAGAATTCTGAGATTAATGACATTTCCACATTTTCGTCATTTGGAGCATTCGGAGTATGCTGAAAACGTTAACGACGATGTTAGCACATACGTAGCACTTGTAAAAGTGCATGTGTCATGCAAAGTCTGTTCTTGGTTAGCCTGGCTTGACCTAAGTTCAAAGTTGCCAATAATTGACCTGTGTGGGCCATCATTGATACCATTGCTCTGCCTGTTACGGTTTTAAAACTCGGCTAGGTGGATTTGCCTTCCATCCAAGGATGCGTTTGTAAAAAGCCCTCGTGTCACAATGGTTAAGCGTTGATTACAGTAGCCAACAAGGAGAGTGTAGCACGCCCTTGATCTGAAACGTGCCTAGTCCACGCTTCAAAACACCGCACCGCATCGCGATGTCGGCTCCCGCTGATGGTAGGTATTGGGTGCATTTGCTTGAAATAGAAGGTGCATCACTCTCAGCTGGCAGCAATTTGCCGCATATAACCTTCAGGTATATTTAATATTATCGGTTATTGGCATCTATCTCCCTCAAAATGCATCCACCGTTTGCGATCAAGTCGCTGCGCGAACGATGGGAGCCATTAGTTGAATAAAGTCATTGGCATTGTCACGCAGGCGTAATTTCTCGAATGGATCTGACGTTCACATAAAAGATGTAATTGAAAATGTCATCAACAAAATTAAGTTATATTTTTCGACATATAGCAATCAATTTCTTAAATATAGCTATGGCGGCAGACAGTGGCGCAACCAGGATTTCAGTTCGGGGGGGGCAGGGTTGGAGAGCGGGCCCCCTCGCAAGCGGGCCCCCTCATGTTTTAAAAAAGTCTGCGGAAAACATGCACTAACTTTTGAGCGGGCCCCTATGATTGTAAAACTTCGCAGAAATAAAAGCACTTTTCCTTTATCAGGGGCCCCGGTTCGAGGCGGGCCCTGGTTAAAACGGGCCCCCAGATTTTCAGTTGGTTCAAAGGGCCCCTGATTCGAGCCACAGAACCGCTTCGCGGGCCCTAGCCAGGGCTCTGAGTAGGGTGGCCCACTCCGAGCCGCTGGTACAACAGCCGCGAGAACCGCAGTGATCGAAATAATTATGACGTCACCTTACTGGGCGCTGACTGTCCTGCTGCGAACACGAGCGAGACAGAATCTACGTGATGTGGACTGCGAAAACACCTAAAGCCAGTCTGTTTCAGGAGCGCCGTGATTGACATCGTCTTTTGAACACACAAGACTAGCGCTCCCATGGTGAAAATCATTGCCAGATTGGCAACACGGAAAAATCTTCAGATGTAGGAGAATATCAAAATTGGCAGCACTTATCGCACTACACAAAAAGTGCATGAACTAACGTGTTGGTCTGTAGCCTTTGCATGGCCGTTAATAAAGCAATGCATCAATAAATCATGCCTTGAGTCATCATTTATTCGAAAACCTCTTTGCTAATCAATGAACTATAAAATTGCACACACACACACACACAATAGTTTTGGTCCTTGAAAACAATCATGGTGCAAATAAATAGCATGCTGCCACCTAGCGAGGATACGGTATACTTCAAGTTCATTTCTTTTTCACAATGGTTTTCCGTAAGCTGGGACATGTTCTGATTTAGTACGGGCCAAAATCGCACGCCACACTTCTCCATCGTCAGCTGATATTATGCGTTATGACACATTAGAGGTTATGATACATTTGAGGTTATGACACATTAGAGGTTATGATACATTTGAGGTTACGATACATTTGAGGTTATGATACATTTGAGGTTATGATACATTTGAGGTTATGATACATTTGAGGTTATGATACATTTGAGGTTATGATACATTTGAGGTTATGATGCATTTGAGGTTAGGGTACATTTGAGGTTATGATACATTTGAGGTTATGATACATTTGAGGTTATGATACATTTGAGGTTAATGTACATTTGAGGTTATGATACATTTGGGGTTACGATACAGACCCAAGAATCTACTTCGACACTGCTCAACCAGTCAACACCCTCTTCCACCCCTCGACTAATCCTCCTACCATACCCCTCACCACTTTATACCGCTTAACACCAACACAACACCAACAACCGGAAACAGCCGACATCACCACACGGTGGCAGGCTGGCCAAATTCACACACACACATACACACTGTGTTTCTGCCACCCTATAGTGGGAAACTTTGACAGTTTTAAGAGACGTCTCCGGGTCCCGGAGGCCACCGATCAGAATTGGCTGCGTTAGCGTTTTCTGTTCTGAAATCTGTCTATCAACCAATCAATGCAAGGTATTTTATATATGACGTCATAACCATTAGCAACTTTGAACACATGGTCAACAGTGTCCACACAAGTTAACTGTAAACACAAGACCTTGACTGATCTTTGCTTTGATCACATCCAACTGTGGCGTGTGCGGTAGCGGAGTTGCGTCCGTATTACGTGGGAAATTGGCTGCATAGGTAGGTATGCGCTCTGAGCTGAGGGTGAAGTGTGAAGTATTTTTGTTTGTTTTTCATATGGCTAGCCTTGTACTGAGACCAACAGTGAAAGGAAAACGCATTTCTCCTGTGCGTTATAAGAAACGAAACAGTGCTGATTATTACGGGTCTCTGCCGGGCGGTGCTATCCATTGTTCACTTCTTTGTTCGTATGTTTTGGCATTTGATTTGACCAAAAATGAGAATGATATTACTTATGCATATTATGTAGGTACTGATTTCGGTTTTTCCGGTCGGTTTCTGGTAAACAGATTCCATGTATACAAAAATAATGTCCATGAAAATGTACTCCGGAAGAAATCGGTATGCACTCCGACTCCCAACCCAGAAAGTAAGTTTCCCACTCTGCTGCTGACTGCTACAAAAAGTGATTAGTTTGAGTGGTGACCATAAGTGAAATAACCAGCGTTTTTTTTGGTTGTCGTTCTGTGTTTGTTTTTATTGATATCTGTGTTCCCACATTTGTGTCGGAGTACATGTGAAGCCCATCCTATCCAGTATGAACCCGGAGTGCAAAAATGTTTTCAGAGATAAAATATCTTCAGAAGTGCCTTAATTCCCACCCTGCTCCCATGTGCCTGCTGGCAACACATTCCATATCACCATCAAAATGAGCATACCTCCAGCTGCCACCATCTGACATGAAACACCATCATATAATCAAACCACTTAGGGTGCCACTCAATCACATAGCAATCAGACAAATATCACACATATCCCCATTGAGATGGGAATGCTCGCCCAGTTAGCACAGATCAGGCATATGACACACCACCCCACCACAATTAAGACATGATGTCCTACAATAAGCTGCAATTGAGATTTTCACACTGTGCTCCTGACTGGGTTGGTGGGTTGTGAAGCACCAGTAAAAAACAGTGTCTCAATCAGTGCTGTGGCACTGCATTTGAGAGGTTCAGAGATCATTAGCATTCTTTTTAAGGTTTCTGAGTAGAAAGATGTGGCAATATGGTAGCAGGATTAAATATCCAGATTATCAATCACCTATAGATCATCAATAACTTTCCATCATCATACAGACACAAGTTCCAAATTGGAAATGCTGGAGGCAAACCAATGAATGTTACTAAATATCAAGACTGCAAAGTATGACTTATAGCAAGAACCAAGAATCAAGAGGCTTATAGCAAGAACCTTTTCTACATAAACACATCTTCAGTTTTTTATTGAGTTTATCACATTTTGAAGGTTTTCTCCAATGGTTGTGATTTTCTTCTTCTTGCAAACCTTCAAGTAATGTGTGAAGTGTCAGTAGCAGGGTGGGAATTAAGGCACTTCTTAAGAGATTTTATCTCTGAAAACATTTCTGCACTCCGGGTTCATACTGGATAGGATGGGCTTCACATGTACTCCGACACAAATTGAAATGTGGGAACAAAGATATGAATAAAAACAAACACAGAAATACACCCATAAAACGCCGGTTATTCCACTTACGGTCACCACTCCACTTTTTCCACTTTCAACCACTTTTTTGTAGCAGTCAGCTCTCAACCACCGATTGCTGAACCTCAATTTCCTCAAATCTCAACCTCAATTGCCGACAACAACACGCCGACTACAACTTGCAAAAAGATGCGCACTGAGTACACTGTTCTCCGGCTTTGGAGTCGCGTCTCGGAAAAGCTGTTTCTGCCACCCTATAGTGGGAAAGTTTGACAGTTTTAAGAGACGTCCTCCGGAGGCCCGGAGGGCACCGATCAGAATTGGCTGCATTAGCGTTTTCTGTTACGAAATCTGTCCGTCAACCAATCAATGTAAGATAATTTTTATATGACGTCATAACCATTAGCAACTTTGAACACATGGTTAATAGTGTCATACTGTAAACAGAAGACCTCGACTGATCCTTTGCTTTGATCACATCCAACTGTGGCGTGTGCGGTAGCGGAGCTGCGTTCATATTACGTGGGAAATTGGCTGCGTAGGTAGGTATGCGCTCTGAGCTCAGGGTGAAGTGTGAAGTATTTTTGTTTGTTTTTCATATGGCTAGCCTTGTACTGAGCCAAAAGTGAAAGGAAAGCGCATTGCTCCTGTGAGTTATGAGAAACGAAACAGTGCTGATTATTACCAGTCACTGCCGGGCGGTGCCATCCATTGTTCACTTCCTTGTTCCTATGTTTTGACATTTCATCTGACCAAAAATGAGAATGATATTACTTATGCATATTATGTAGGTCTGAGTTAGGTTTTTCTGGTCGGTTACTGGTAAACAGATTCCATGCATACAAAATAATGTCTATGAAATGTACTCCGGAAGATACCGGTTTGCACTCCGACTCCCAACCCGGAAAGTAAGTTTCCCACTCTGGTCAGTAGATAATCAGTCCACCCACACCAGGTACCTGTTGCTGCACCAATTGCTGTACCAGCCACACATCTGGCCTCCCACCCTGCCCGAACAAGATCTTGTTGAAATTGCCACACTTTGCAGTCTGGCTAATCATGAAAGGAATATTTATTGAATATGTAGTTTACATATGATAAGTTCTGAATAATAATTTTCCAGAATGAAGAATATTAGCAAGATCTTAAAGCATATTCTGCACATCCAATAAAGCATCAGTAGATGTGATACAATCAAGCATATGCACTTCAGTGCACTTTCTTAACCAGGGCAAGCAATGTCTTCAACACAAAAGCAATTTCTAACAGACCAGTAATGTTTTAATTAAACCAGTAATGCTAATTTCTTACCAGATCAGTAATACAATAAATGTATCAATTTAACATCAAAATCACATATTTTAATATGCAAATGGTGCAAATGGAACCAGCATGCTAAGCACGCACCAAGCATGTGGAGTTATCTAAAATGAGATGTAAATCCAATACAATCCATTTAACAAAAATACAAGCATTTGTCCTGTTCAAACATTCATACCACATGTATGGTGAATAAACAACAAAGTTACACCATACTTATGGTGCATGCCTACAGCATCAACATTGGTGGGTGTATTTGTGAATATTCCAATATTAGGTAGCCTTTTTACTAATAAACAGGCAGAAACATACCTACCTACCTACCTACTTCCTTAATAATAATTGAACCTTCGGGCCTTGATGAAAATTTGCACTGAAATTGGTTGGGAGTATTCTATGGGGGTAATATATGTGGAAGTAGGCCTGATATTTTGGGCTTTCTGCATGAAGGACTGTTGAATAGATTGCAACAGGCACTTGTTTTCTTTATCACATATGAAACACGAGGTAAGGATAATAATAAGCTACTGGCTATATTGGCACAGTGAATATCATGATTATTAGGTTATTAGAGTAGTCTTTGCCACTTGAAAAATATGTACTTGTGGAGGAAATAAGAGGTTGCATTGATCACATTCATAAACAGATGGACAAATCAAATGTTGCCATGAACTGCAATAATAAACTTTCAAGACCTTTGAAGGTCACAATTTTTTTAGGCATCTTATGATTGCCTGTGCTCGGGAACAGCTTTGTGGGCCCTGGTCTAGTTTTGAGTAAATTTCCAGTTTAATGTAATTTCTGATTTATTCGAAGTTCTTTTTTCCAATGCAATGTTTATGAATGTGCTGAACATGATGTGACCACTCATTTTCTCTGCAATTGCATACTTTTCAGTTGGGAGGCAAAATAGCACCGAAATGGGGATTGGAGTTGGGTAATGTAGCATAAAGAGTAATTTTCAATATAAATAGAAAAGAATCATAACCTAACCTAACCTACCCAATCCTTCCATGGAAGAAAACATGTTCATGAAATATTTCCATGCCATCCTATTTTCCCCGAAGTAAAAAAACCTGGCATAACCTATCATGATCTAGCCTGAATTGGTTCTGAAGAAAGAACTCATCTTGTTTAAACATGTTTTAAAAGTAGGTGTTCTTTTTAACTTTCAGGAAAAGCTTAACCTAACCTAACATAACCAAGCTGAACCCCTTTGTATGCTTCATGGAGATATAATGAATGTAAAATGTGTCATTGTTACCTGAACACACACCCTGGAGGGTCTGAAAATTATGCACATTGGAGGGAGCGGGTGGGATTCCACCCCCATCCAATAAGATCTTGGCTCCTATTAAGGCTGGAGTAACAAAATTCTCAGAGTGCAAAACTTTAAGCTATCATTCATACTTTTCAGTTGGGAGGCAAAATAGCACCCAAAAGGGGCCTTGGAGTTGGTTAATATAGCATAAAAGTAATATTCAAAATAGGTAAAGAATATGCATTACCTAACCTTACCTACCCTAACCTACTCTATCCTTCCATGCAAGAAGACACATTTTTATTGGAATGTTTCCACACAATCCTATTTCCTCAATTATTTTAAAATAAAAAAGAAGAACCTGACAAAACCTAACATAATAATCTAGCCTGAATTGTTTTTGAAGAAAGAACTCATGTTGTTTAAACATGCCTTAAATGAAGATTTATTTGTAACTTAGAACAATAGCCTAATGTAACCTAACATAACCAAGCTGAACCCCTTTGGAGGTACCCTTCATGGAGGTAAAATGAATGTAAAATGTGTCATTTCAACCTTAAAGGAAACTAACCACCTTGCCGAAATTCTGCAATCATACTAATTAGGGGTATTGGCACCTGAAAATGATGAATATGACATTGGTTTTGCGAAATATTATGCCCATACTTCAAAAAACGGGATTTTGGAAGGTTTATTTCTTTTTTATCATTGGCTACTGAAGGTTCGCCAAGAGAGGAATATAACTCTATGGCAGCAATATAGACTCGCAAAGTTTTCGTGGCGAAAGTGGCGCAATATCAGGGTACTCAGGGTATTTGCAGGATTTCGGTGCTGTGTGTTTATACCAAACTTTCATTTGAGGCAATATTAGAAGCCTGTGAGGGCATTGCAAGTCAAGTTATTCTGGATATTTCCTGGATACAGGCAGGCAAGTGGAATGAATTGAAGCGATGGTCTCTAAATAACACAATTATCCATTGAAATGCTGTTTGCTTCCATATGAAGGAATTTCAGAATGCCAAAGGAATTTTCACAATGCCCACTGAGTCTGTCCATGTCCCAAAACCGATGATAAAAGGCCTTATAACTTCGGCTGGAAGATGTTTTGGACCGAACGGAGTATGAGGTAAGTGGTTTCTCGACGTGGTCTTCAAAACTGCTATCTCAGTTAAAAATCCCATTATAAAGGTGGTTAGTTTCCTTTAAGCTGCAATAATGTTCATTTGCAACACCCCTGATTAATTTTTCAGAGCTCTGCACTAACTTTCATCTGGTCCTGTTGTAATTTTATGGGCCCAGAAACAGTTTTTTTTTGTGTGGAGGGGACAGGGGCAATCTGAAGGAAATTACCATGTTTGCATACTAGGGAGGGGGGGTGTGAAGCATGGTACTTTCCTTCAGATTGCCCACTCAACCCTCCAAAATTTGCCTGGGCCACAGATGAAAGTTAATCTCAAGGTCTGAAAAATTAAGCAGGGATGTTGAAAATCAGCATATTTTTTCTTTTTATCATAGGCCTCTAAAGGTTCGCCTTTAGGTTTAATTAAAGTTTAATTAATTTAATTAAAGCCTTTAGGTTTAATTAGCTTTAATTAGGTTTAATTAAATAAAAGGTTTAATTTCCATTGAAATGCTGTTTGCTTCCATATGCTTCCATATGAAGGAATTTTCACAATGCCCACCAAGTCTGTCCATGTCCCAAAACCGATGATAAAAGGCCTTATAAAAGGCTGGAAGATGTTTTGGACCGAACGGAGTATGAGGTAAGTGATTTCTCCACAGATGAAAGCGAATTTAAATGTCTTAAAAATTCAGCAGGGATGTTGAAAATCAGCATATTTGCAGCTTAAGGTAACAATGAGACATTTTACATTCAATTTACCTACATGATGCATACAAAGGGGTTGAGCTTGATTATGTTAGGTTAGGTTAGGTTTTTGTTCTAAATTGTACAACATATTTTAGAACGTGTTTAAACAATTTGTATTCCTTCCTCTAAAACAGGTCAGGCTAGATTATGCTAGGTTATGGCAGGTTACCCACCTTCATTTTAATTTGTTCCCGAAAATAGGATTGTGTGGAAATATTTTATTAAAAATGCATTTTCTTGCATGGAAGTCTAGGGTAGGTCAGGTTAGGTTAGGTTAGGTTATGGTTTTTATAAATTTATTTTGAATGTTGCTTTTTACGCTGGACGTAACGAAAGCATGATGGGCCAATACTACTGACCGTAACGACAGCATGCACGGTCTGTAATAGCGCACGTAGCGAGCGTACGTAGTGACCAGATGAATGTGTAGGTATATGTGTAATGAAGTCAATATCGGACCCCTCTTTCGAAACGCGTTTGTCTCCTATGTATCCTATACTTGTCAAGTCCAGCCATGGACGTTCCGAGCGGAATCCACCACCTGTCTGCCGGTGCTGACGTCGGCATTAGGCGCCTCAATGCTCGGATATGGCTGGGGGTGTTACGCCAAGTCGGTTTCCATTCTCACCGGTGACGACGACCAGGCGGCGGATGCTGTGCCATGAGACGGTCGGAAGTCATTGCGCCGTGTCACCATTGTGACACCCGTGTCACCATTGTGACACCCGTGTCACCATTGTGACACCCGTGTCACCATTGTGACACCCGTGTCACCATTGTGACACCCGTGTCACCATTGTGACACCCGTGTCACCATTGTATCATGCAGTACATGTGGGCATGTTTGGAATACGACGACCGTACCCCTCCCTTCACGTTTTGGAGCAATAGGTGATGACGGCCAATGACAGTTCAGGGCGTTGGCCAGGTTGGCCACCGCCCCATGAACAACTTCCTCCGCCCAGCTCTCGTGCGCGCGGCTCGGCCCAGACGAGACTGAGCAGCGAGGCTGGTGACATGGCTGAGCGGCAGAGGGAGCGAACTGACCGGTTCGACGGTTGTCCGTCACAGGTGCCCGTGGTGACTTGGGGGCACGAATCTGGAAACGGCACATGTTCATGCAATTGCTGTTGAAATTGTTGCTCAAGTATTTGCCATATTGTTTAATTATCAGCACGGTCCATGCAAGACCATTAACGGATATTGGACCTGGTCGTTTTGAAGAAGTTGAAATTGATAACCGGTTGTCGCGGAGCGAGACTATCCAGACCAGACTATCACTGCCAGGCGATACGAAATAGTCGACATATGGGTAGGCATAATGGTGGAAGTTTGGTGGTGAATTGGCCGTTGGCCATTTGTGTTCATGTATGTATTTGCAGTGTGTGTGGTGCGCCATTAGCCGTGATCGTACATTAGGTGCGTCGTGAAGACATGTGTAGACATGTGTAGACACCCTACAGGCGAGTTTGTAATCTATCACGTGCATTATTCAAGCAATATATTAATTCGTGTGATTACCACTGAAACTACCTTGGTCCTTGTCTGCTGTCACCATCTTTCATGCTTAGCTGCACAGCTGTGCGGTTAACCTGGATGTTGAACTTTCAGGAATCATCACAATCGTGGCTAGAATAAGGATACCCAGTCAAATGTAATCATCCCGTAGCCTCCCATAGACAATTGAATTCACAACAAGGGTACATATCAGCTTTTCTGAGTGTGTGTATTATGTGTCAGCCATTGGCTGTACCGTCACCAAAGAAGTGACGCAGATGTGCCCAGTGTTTACAGTCTTCACTTTGTAACTAAGAGTGAGACACATGTACTGTGTGCCGTAAACGTCTGTTGGGATCGTAACACACGCGCCGGAGCGTCTGTCACGTAACGCACCTGATGGGGGCACGTTCACACCCTAATATCTCGGAAGCTACCGAATCTACAAACACAAAATATCGGTCGGAGATTACGGCTGCACAAATTCCCAGGTACCCGAAGCTAACGTCCGGGAAATCTACCCTGACCATGCACCGGTTCGCGCTGCCGTCTGTCCAGCCTTCCGTCAAGCTGGAGTTCTTTGATGCTACAACAGATGGCGGTGGGGACGCGGCGACGCAGCCACGAAGTACATGGTCCACCTTTCAGCGACTCCGTCTGAACATCAAACGTTGTGACGATGAAATGGTGAGCCAATGGACATCAGGTTCAAACGTAATTTTCACGCCGCCTGAAAAGAAGCGTAGCTATGAGCGATGGTATTCATATCAGTCAAATCTCAGCTAACCGGTGTGTCTGGTGCAAAAGTTCGTCTGACCGAGCCGGCTCTCCTCGACCAGAGGAGCGCCGGAGATGCATCTGTGTGCAAGGAGAGGAGTTTGCGGCGACATTCCCGTACCCTGGCAATTAGCTGCTAAAGTCGTACCTGAGCCGGCACTCGTCATCCCGTCAGGATTGGAAATGGCTGCGATGTTTGGTTTGTGTCCTGGGGCCTCGAGTTTCAGCCCAGGCGTGTGTGTGCTTGCATGAAGGCGAATTAGTGTATACGTACCCAGGGGAATACGCCTGTTAGGATGACCTATTTGCATTGAAATTGGAATTGCCCGTATTTTTAACTCGGCATTGGTCATCCAACTATTATCCTACTGGCAGGTTACAACATGTTCATTTATAACCACTGGTGTTGATTTCCTAAACTATTGGGAGGCGGGGGGGGAACATACATGAAGGCAGTGGCCAGGCTAAACATATTGTGTGTGTGTGTGGTAGGGAAACACTCCATAGGGTACACCCCTGTTGTAAAACATCCATGTCCACTGTTTATGTTTGTTTATGAAGGTTGGCACTCCTGAGTGTATGTATATTCTTTGCATCAGAACGCATGTCCGCGGTTTCGTTGCATCCCCGCTCTGCGTAGTCTTCAAGAGAGGGAAACAAGTATTCAGTCGGAACATGTGTGAACTAGTGGAGGCTACCTCTGTGTTCCGCACGTCAGTATCATCACAAATATTCGTCAAATTGTGGAAATTTTGTCGGAGTACGGGCAGCTCACCATTCCGCAATTCGGGCACACTCGAGTCCTCAGGCCAGCAGATACGCACTACCAGCTGGACTGTGATGGCGCGTGTAAATGCAGGTCTCAGCAAAACCCTGATGACTGGACGCACCCTTCTTGACGCCGGCAACCCTTCTCCAAATACAGGATTGGCTGGCTTCTGCTGCACTGGCAACCAATCGGCTGACGCCGTTTGGCAGGGTGAAGGAAGAGCAGATCTTCATTGGTCCGCATTCTCCGCCGGACGACTTCCATTGCATCACACCTAAAGAGGAACTCAAGTAAGCAGTATTCTTGGTTTGGGATTCGTTTTACTGTGCTACGCCGACTAGGCTCGAGAAACTCATGTACGTGTTAGTCTGTGGTTCGTTATGCTGTGCCACGCCGACTAGAGACATCAAATGTTTGCGCCTCGGTCTTGACCATGTCTACCTGGCAATATAACTGTTGTCGGCGTCCTACTCGCTGGACCCCTTGTGCCTTACATTTCCTAACAGACAGTGCCCTAGTGTCTACACCTGCTCACATCTAGCTTCCCAGCTGAAGTTAGATAACTACTTGGTTGCACGCGTGAAAGTGTTATTTTTACCTGGATAGTCAGAAGGACGTCTTCAATATCCATTAACGTATGACAGCTGACAGCTTCCATTAACTTGATCAACTGGAATGTTGTCATAAATGCACTACTGTTTGTCATTTGTACTGTTTATCATTGCGTTTTCATACTTTATTCATGTACTTCACTCCATTCTTCACGAAGCCGATTGCGCCGAGCTGCCCGACGGAACAGCCGGGCGGGCGGCCCGGTTCCGGTAACTGGAACAGGTAACTGACCTGATAATGTGCTGCTATATAGGTGACCTGAGGTGAAATGTTGGGTCTAGCATCTGTATTGCATCATTAGTAATGGCCAAAACATCATTAATGCCCATTTTGGAGCATTTTAAACACAATCACAGCGATCCATAACAATAACAAGCCGAGCCACGCAAAACAAGAACATTTTGAGAAATGTGACCTCATTTGACCTTGAAGATATTGACCTAAGGTCATGACGTTTGCACACAATATATTTCACTACCGTACCCATCCACGCTGCGAATTTCGCTCCTCCAGCTTTAATAGGAGCCGAGATCTTAGGAGGCGGCGGAATCGCCCCCCCCCCGCCCTCCAGTGCGCGTAATTTTCAGAGACCCTCCAGGGCGTGTGTTAAGGGTCCTGTCTCTAAGGAAGTTGAGAATGAAGTGTGCCATGTGTCCGCGTAGGCCTATCTTGTGGAGTTTGTGTGTCAGTGCGGATTTGTGTACTCGGTCGAATGCGGCAGTGATGTCCAAGGAGGCAGCTACTGTTATGCGTTTTATGTGTAGACCACTTTTTATGTCATGGACTAATATAATGAGATTGTCTGTTGTTGATCTTTGACGCTGGAAGCCGCACTGAAATTCGTCGGGCAGGTCGTTGTGTTCCAGACATTGCCTCAATCGTGTGTTGACCATGCGTTCGACTAACTTGCTAGCACAGCTAGTAAGTGAGATAGATGGGTCTATAATCTTCTGGGGTGTAGTGATCGTTCTGCGACTTTGGCCATGGAATGACTACGCTCTCTCGCCAGGATGCGGGAAACGTGTCGCTTTGGTACATTTCATTTATGGTCGCTAGGAGGTACGTTAGAGAGCTTTTGCAAAGTCGTTTAAGAAACTGGTAATGGATGTCGTCCGGCCCAACCGACGTGTTTCCACACTTCCTGAGGGCAAGGTGTAATTCGTGCATAGTAAACGACTGATTGTATATTTTTATATTGCTAGAGCTAAAATTTGCTTTGGAGGCAAGGGCGTCTAGAGCGCTTACTATAGTGGCGTCCGTAGTTGCTGTTGCCAGATACGATGGGGTAGTGTGGTATAAAGTGGTTTACGACTTGTTGTGCGTCAGTGATGTCCTGTCCTTTCACCGTCAGCTGAGGGAAGGGGCCTGGTGGTGTGGGTTTCAGGTTCAAACGCTTCATCAGGTCCCAGATTCTGCCCATGGGGGTGAACCTATTTAATTGAAAGGCAAAAGACTGCCAACAGTCTTGTCGTGCTGTTCGAATTATGTACCGGCAGTGTTTTTGAGGTTGCCTGTATGCTGATAGGTGTGCTTCGCACACGCATCTTTTGCATCGTTTGTGGACACGGCTCCGTGCGGCGATTGCCCTTTGACAGTCCGGGGTCCACCATGGCGTAGAAGCCTTTTGCCTTGGTTTGTTACTTTTTGGGACTGTCTCGTGTTGCTGAGCTGGTGGCCCTTAGGATTGTCTCGATCTTACTGGTCTCTGAAATTGTTAGGTTGAGGTCCACCTGTTCCTCGAGTTTAGCCCAGTCCGCTCTTTTCAAGTTCCAAGATTGTCTGAATAGCTTGGTGTGGTGGATAGCGTCCGTGCTGAGCCTAATTGAGATTTGGTAGTGGTCGCTCAGCCCGGCAACGTCTGAAACTGACAAAACAAATAGTGACCTTAGTCATTGGAAGCAGCACGTTAAGTCAATGCAACCGTTCGACCCTCCTAAAGTCGTGTTGTAACGGGTGGCGGTCCCGGTTTTAGGAAGTACTAGGTTGTGGTCCGAAATAACCTGGTGAATTTCGCGCCCTCTAGCGTCGGTCTGGTCGATTCCCCAGGAGGCGTGTTTAGCATTAAAGTCTCCCATAATGAGAACTGGTGCAGGGGCCTGAAGTAGCAAGTCGCTCCGCTCCTGTGGTGTGGGGGTTTCAGCTGACGGCGAGATGTATAGTGAGATGACTGTGGTTTGGCACTGGGCAATTTTGAGGCCGACTGCTACGCAATTCAAGGCAGTATTTAACGTTATTTTGTTTTGATACGGGATTTTGTTCCAAGTAGGAGTCAGAATCTCGAAAGCGAGTTTCTTGGAGTGCAGCTAGTAATGGTTTTTGTTGCAAGAATTCAGATTTGAATTATATGAAATTGCCTGGAAGGCCTCCGGTGTTCCACTGCAGAAAAAGTCCCATTCCGGAGCGCGCTTCGTGACTGTTGGTGTTCCTATACTGGGGTGGTGTCGGAGTCGAGTTGGGGAGAAAGGTTGAACCGATGAACGGAGAGAGGGTTGGGAGGTGACCCAGGCAGGGGTGGTAGCCTGGGCCTGGTCGCACGGATTCTGGGAGGTGATTGGGTACAGTGGCGGCGTGATTTGCGCTTGGGAGGCGCGGTGGGTTCGGGTGGGATTCGTTGGTCTGGAGTTGTGAGTTGACGGGCTTTGAAGGAATGGCATGTTCAGTCTGAGTGCTGGCCTCAGACGATATTTTGGAGTGGGTTTGGGTGGGTGTGCAGGAGGTGGTGGGAGGGTCGGTTTGGCAGGAGGTGGTGGCCGTGGACTTGCGGGTGATCTGGGTGGATGTTGTGGTGGCCTTGGGTTTAGGCCTTGGCTTGGGCCGGCCGGATGGGTGTGGTAGGGGCCGAGGACCTGGAGGAGGCGCCATTGCGCCTCCTCCAGCGCCATTAACCGTGATCGTACATTAGGTGCGTCGTGAAGACATGTGTAGACATGTGCAGACACCCTACAGGCGAGTTAGCTATCTGTCACGTCCATTATTCAAGCAATATATTAACTGGTTTGTGTACCACCGAAACTCCATCTGGTCTCTGTCTGCTCTCACCATCTGTCATGCTTAGCTGCACAGCTGTGCGGTTAACCTGGATGTTGAACTTTCAGGAATCATCACAATCGTGGCTACAATAAGGATACCCACTCAAACGCAATCACCCCGTAGCCACCCATAAACAATTGATCTCACAACAAGGGTACATATCAGCTTTTATTAGTGTGTGTGTTATGTGTCAGCCATTGGCTGTACCGTCACCAAAGAAGTGGCGTAGATGTGCCCAGTGTTTGCAGTCTTCACTTTGTAACTAAGAGTGAGACACATGTATTGTGTGCCGTAAACGTCTGTTGGGATCGTAACACTCGCGCCGGATCGTGTCACGTAACGAACCGGATGGGCGCACGTTCACCCCTAAGATCTTGGAAGCTACCGAATCAACAAACAACCGGGAAATCTACCCTGACCATGCACCGGTTTGCGCTGCCGTCTGTCCAGCCTTCCGTCAAGCCGGAGTTCTTTGATGCTGCAACAGATGGCGGTGGGGACGCGACGACGCAGCCACGAAGTACATGGTCCACCTTTCAGCGACTCCGTCTGAACATCAAACGTTGTGACGATGAAATGGTGAGCCAATGGACATCAGGTTCAAACGAAGTTTGTACGCCGCATCAAAAGAAGCGTAGCTATGAGCGATGGTAGTCATATCAGTCAAATATCAGTTCTAATCCGGTGTGTGTGGTGCAAAAGTTCGTCTGAGCGAACCAGCTCTCCTCGACCAGATGAGCGCCGGAGATGCATCTGTGTACAACGAGAGGAGTTTGCGGCGACATTCCCGTACCCTGGCAATTAGCTGATAAAGTCGTACCTCAGCCGGCACTCGCCATCCCGTCAGGATTGGAAATGGCTGCGATGTTTGGTTTGTGTCCTGGGGCCTCGAGTTGAAGCCCAGGGGTATGTGTGCTTGCATGAAGGCGAATTGGTGTATACATACTCAGGGGAATACGCCTGTTAGGATGACCGATTTGCATTGAAATTGGAATTGCTCGAATTGGAATTGCATTGGTCATCCAACTATTATCCTACTAGCAGGTTACAACATGTTCATTTGTTACCACGGGTGTTGATTTCTTAAATTATTGGGGGAGGAAAGCAACATACATAAAGGCAGTGGCCAGGCTAAAAAGATTGTGTGTGTGTGGTAGGGACACACTCCATAGGGTATACCCCTGTTGTAAAACATCCATGTGGACTGTTTATGTTTGATTATCAAGGTTGGCACTCCTGAGTGTATGTATATTCTGTGCATCAAAACGCATGTCCGCGGTTTCTTTGCATCTTCGCTTGGCGTAACCTTCAAGAGAGGGACACAAGTATTCAGTCGGAACATGTGTGAACGAGGGGAGGTTACCCCTGTGTTCCGCACGTCAGTATCATCACAAACATTCTTCAAATTGAGGAAATTTTCCCGGAGTCCGGGCAGCGCACCATTCCGTAATTCGGGCACACTCGAATCCTCAGCCCAGCAGATTCGCATTACCAGCTGTTCTGTTATGACACTCGTGAATGCAGGTTTCAGCAAAACCCTGATGACTGGACGCACCCTTCTTGACGCCGGCACCCCTTCTCCAAATACAGGATTGGCTGGCTTCTGCTGCACTGGCGACCAATCGGCTGACACCGGTTCGCAGGGTGAAGGAGGAGCAGATCTTCATTGGTCCGCATTATCCTCCGGACGACTTCTCTTGCATCACATCTAAAGAGGAACTCAAGTAAGTAGTATTGTTCGTTTGGGATTCGTTTTACTGTGCTACGCCGTCTAGACAAGAGGAACCCAAGTACGTAAGGTTGTTAGTCTGTGGTTCGTTATGCTGTGCCACGTCGACTAGGGACATCAAAAGTTTGCGCCTCGGTCTTGACCGTGTCTCCCTGGAAATATAACGGTAGCCAACGTTGTACTCTCTGGGCCCCTTGTGCCTTACATTTCCTAACAGACAGTGCCCTAGTCTTTACACCTGCTCACATCTAGCTTCCCAGCTGAAGTTAGATAACTACTTGGTTGCACGCGTGAAAAGGAGATTATTACCTGGATAGTCAGAAGGACGTCTTCAATTTCCATTGACCTACTTTTGCTTCAAGAAGTGTGAAATTGACTGTCCCAGAGCTTGACTGTTTTTAAGAACACATCAACGGTGGTATTTGCCACTGTGAAGAATGTCTAAAAGCAATAATAATCAATATTTCACGAATCTCATGTTGGTTATCGTTAGTATACGTGGCATCGATACCCGAAAACACGATGGTTCAGCACGAGAATGGAAGGAAACACTGTGGCATCTTCAGCACTATATGTTGTCGCCGTCTGATCATTTCTCAACATTGTGGGCGGACGCCGACGATACTGCTATAGCTATGTATGCACTGGTGCTGAAAGGGTGAACGACGGTAGTCCGATGCAAATACGTCTGCCAGCTGATTTAGCTGCGGTAATCAAGTTGCGAAATAACTGGGTAGAATGGGCAACAAGTAAATATGCCCCACGATGGACAGCAACTCTACTTATAAGCCTGTGTGTCCAATTGAAGTTCAAATTTAACCGTACGACATGGAGGACGGTACCTCTAATGACTATGCCCACACCTTAAGACAACAGTTTTGCGAGGAAGTACTGTGAATCCTGTAGTTTTATCCCCAAACTCCCTAGTCATTATACTCAATGTTTTATACATGGTGAAAGCAAGACGGTCCTTTCACAACTCATGTGCAGCAAGATGTCTGATGTCTCAATGCATATTACGTCATTCCGAATAACTGGTTTGCAGTCCTGTGTTCTTTCACGAGCCCATGGGTGCTTTGTAGCGTTTATAGTTGGCGCGCTCTTGTGCTGAATTTGTAGCTAACTCATTTCGGCTGCACCACAGATATCCGTGCATTGTGACCGTGACTCACGGATGTGCCGGCTTTCAGAGCGCACAGTATGCTGGACACACTGGGACAGCAGCCCATGATCGGTGAGTAATGGCGAGCGTGTCTGGTGAGACGCCTGTGTTACCAGATCGATGACTCGTTGCCTAGCAACAGTGATATGGTCGAGAGCAGTCTCTGTCAGCAGGGCGGTCCAATTAGTTGTATGTCTGCCACCATCGACTGGCTTGTACCCACCATGCTGGAAAATGGTATGGACAGGTAATCTAGGTACACTGGCACCCTAGTTCTTTGGCAACAGCGGCCTGCTGAGATGCAGGGGAGGAGCGGCGAGGAATCTGGCGCCGCGTCCTGGAGAGTTGATGACGTCACGGATATACGAGGCAGCAACTTGAAAAGTACAGTGCTGTTCCAAGGAGAATATGCCGACTCGTCCGCAAACAGGAATGTAACCTGGTGAAACTGGGAAGCAGAGTATCGGGTCTCCAGATCTGGATTTGGGGTGTAGCAGGGTTAGCGCGACCTCTCGTGTTCACTCGGCTCCAAGTGGATGTAGTAAAGGTGCGACACTAGCGCCAGGTATGCCTATACAGCAGCGACGTCTGCACTTTATGTTGCTTCGGTGACGCTTTGCATGCGCGGTGTTGGCGATTCAGACGAAGAACGTGACGTTGTAATTACGGTGTTCATCATTTCGGGGGTGCTAGGTTTATTTTAGGATGCGCGATCACACCGAAGGCAAATCCATCATTGGCATCATAATGCAACACAAAAAACATCTTGCAATATATTCTGGTCAGAATATCCCACAGCGGCGTTTCATGACAAATCAGCGCGGAAGAAATGAGCATTTCGTTTGCAACAGTGATCAAGAATATTAATTTAGTACTAAATTGTGACAAGTGCGAATTCCGACCAAAGGGGTCAGCATACAAATGCTCCACCATGCTTCACGAACTTGCATTTACCAGAGAGACACAGTTTTGCAATGCCCTTGGCTTTTCTCTCCAAATCATTAATATGTATTAAATAGTACCATTTTTCAGGAATATCAAAATTATATGACACACTGATCAGTCCGGTTTCCCCATGCCATTTGGCTCTGTTCCAAATCTCCCTATTGTTTCAGGGTGATTCTTCTTCATCTTGGTCTTGTTTCAAAGCAGGTTCAACTTCATTATATGTAGGGAAGCTATCCATGTAGGTTTCTTTACCAATTTTCTCACACCCGACGCCCCTCCTGCTGCAGCAAACTCATTGCGCCACCCCCTCCCCCCGGCAGATGGTCAACTGGACGCCAAGCCGCCGTCAGTTCTCGACCCGTTACAAGAACGGTTATGTCCGCCCGACCTGTCGAGCGGCGAGTACCACGTGCTGGACACGAACGAGGACGTGCTCAAGGCTATGCTTGGCAAGGGCGAGCTCAAGCCGGTGCAAGATGAAGGTGAGTCCTCATCGTCAAGGCGGTGCAATCGGCTTCTTTATAGGTAAATATTGGCTACACGATCTACCATGGTCGATGCGCCGTAAAACCCTAAGGTAAATATTGCACTTTTTGGCTAAAAGATCAGGATTGCTCATTCGTCATATTGTGAAGATAAAACTACTTGTCGCAGTGTCCCCGCTGGTATGTCTTCCCACAATACTTCTCTCAGTGTCCCCGTTTGTGTTTGTCTTCCCACAATGCTTGTCGCAGTGCCCCGGTGGTATATGTCTTCTCACAATACTTGTGGTAGTGGCCCCGCTGGTGTGTCTTCCCACAATACTCCTCTCGGTGTCCCTGTTGGTGTTTGGCTTCCCACAATGATTCTCGCATCATCCCCGCTGGTATATGTCTTCCCACAATGCTTGTCGCAGAATCCCCGCTGCTGTATGTCTTCCCACAATACTTGTCGCGGTGTCCCCGCTGGTGTACGTATCCCCACAATACTTGTCGCAGTGTCCCCGCTGGTGTATGTCTTCCCACAATACTTGTCGCAGTGTCCCCGCTGGTGTATGTCTTCCCACAATACTTGTCACAGCAGTGTCTTAAAATTACTTTTTCAATACCTGTGCGGATGAAAAACAAAATCACTCTGAGATAGTGCAAGATGAAAAACGCTGAATAGATGCATCGTGATGAAAACTCAGATTGCGCCATCATACTAATAAAATAAACACATGGCCAGAGTGGCAAACACAATCATACAAATTTGGACAAATTGGATGTTGCGTCCACTTCCTGAACCACATTTTTGGGGTCAGTACCTTCACATGCTTCTCATTTTGCTTCTTCCTTTCTTTATTGAGTTCATGAATGTAGCGCGGTGCTTGAAATGAAACAGGCAATTCCATTGTTCGGTACTTCTTCACATTAATCTGGCCACATATGACGGAAGGACACCTGTGCACCGCCCTATCAAAGACCTACATTGCATGTTATACTTGGACGTGTTTGTTTCACCTGTGCATGCCGGGTGCTTGATGGCTGTGGTTTTCCTCAATGTGTATGATGGCAGACCGTGATGCGTGCAAAGGTACAAAGGTAAATGCGAAGTAATTGACTATTCCGTCCCTTGGAGAAGATAAATGTCGCACATCTAGCACCTGCCACTTAAACCTGCATGTACAATGTGCATGCTGGCCTCACCCAAATGGTATGAGCTGCATGTGGGTGTATTTGATTGGTTGGTATTGTGTTACAGGTACCATCCACCTTGGCCACTGCCTCGCTGACCAGTCCTCATCATGCATACCTGATCACGAAGCCTACATCCCTGGGTGGCGGTGCTGACCTATGCAATCCAGATAACTGTCATGACCTACGACCTGTCACGTCCTCAAATGCTGAACCAGTGCCCGCAGAACGACCGTATCACCAGTTCAGTGTCGGTGTCTGACAGCACTTTCGAATCATCTGCCTGCATATTTCTACGTCTGCTTTTCGGCTGTAACTGGAGCGTAACTACGGCAATGTTACTAATACTGACACTGCTTTTGTTTTGCTTTTTGTGATGTGTTTATGTCCTTAGTCATTTGGTCCCAAGGGAGCATCATCTCTGGTGAAGGCCATGCCGCAACTCGATCAAACAGCTGGGCTTTGTAAATAAATAATACAGCACACCATCAACATTTAATATAAGAGTGAAATGAGGCATCTGAACAGTCAGCACCGACGCCATCAACGGAAGCACTAACCAAGCCAATAACAACTTTTAATGGTGCATGGCTGAACTTCGAATCGATATGATCGCGAGTGTGACTGGAAATGTGGGTAGTTTCTACGAATACCAGCCAACAGCGAAACCAAAATCGTACTATCTCACGGATATAATTATTTTGCATATCCCCAACGCGACTTGGATTCGTTGAACTGAAGCAACAGCTTCTCTTGTCTTTGTCCATCGTTCCACGTTCTTTCAACGTCAATGATGTAGTACACACTCGGAACATAAGATATGAGTTTTATTGCATCAACAACCATAACCGTTCAAGTCTGATCGCTTAAAAACTATAATACCATGCATTAGGGGAAGCTCGGTAAAACGCTCCACTATGCACACATACCGTCTCGCGTTCTTCTAGTATTAATGCAAGGGCAGAAAGCGCGGGCTTGACACGCCGGCATATGCGCTTTAGCATGAATGAATGCATTGAAGACCAACATCCTTAGCTATACGATATTTAAATAAATTAGTAATCATATAATGGTTGGTTTTCTGGAAGGGAACATATTGATTCGAGACACCCAGCATGTGTTCAGAAAAGGTCGATCTCGCTGACAAATATCTTGAAACTTTTTGGACTTTGCTACAGACCAGTGTGATAAGACATCATATTGATTTAATCCTGATATGAAAATCAGGTTGAGCTATGGCTTTCAGATAAACAGTAGAGAGTTGTGCTAAGTGGCATGAATATTTTATGACAAGATGCTCTTAGTGAAGTACTGCAAGGGTCAGTACTGGAACCACTCTTGGTCACAATATTTGTGACCAATAGTGGTGTAATAGTGAAGGGTAACCAAGATGGCCCCGGCGAGGCATCGTCTCCAGACGTCTCCACAGCAGCGCTACATCCAATCTAGTCTGGGCGGACATCTCGATCCCGCTTCTTTCGTCGCATTGTCTCTCTTTCACATGCCTTGCTAAAATCCTTCAGTTCTTTCCCCCTCCCCACCCTGTGCACGTTTTGCGCATGTCGGTTAGCATTACCTTTTCTGATATTTCTAGGACATATATAGCATACGACAGCTTCATCGAATTGAATTTTCACCATGCCTGATACCCACGGATCCAGGCAGCAAGTCAACGACGTAAGAACGCAGGACTTTTTTGTAGGTGAAAAAAAAAACCAACCTCAGAAGGATGGCAGGAAGGTCTGATGTAGGTGATGGACGGACGATGCGGCCAGACCAAACCAGGATAGCAGGATCCCGGCACACAGGATTTACGCAGCAGCGACGTTACTGTCAAAGAACGGATACAGATTAGTGTGGGTCAGTGGAAGATTGCGACAAATTATTTGCAGTTAATTCCGCCGGCAAGGCGCCGCGACCTCTACTAGATCACGGCGTGATTGAGGCAGTGTCTAGTCGGGACCATGCGGGGACCACAGCATTTTTAATGAAGTTATGTAAATGCAGGACCAACATCCTTACGATATACGCTGCTTAAACCAATTATTACGGATATAATGGTTGTTTTCTGGAAGGGAACATATTGATTCGAGACACCCAGCATGTGTTTAGAAAAGGTTGATCTCGCTGACAAATATCTTGAACTTTTTGGATTTTGCTACAGACAAGTGTGATAAGACATCATATTGATTTAATGCTGATATGAAAATCAGTTTGAGCTATGGCTTTCAGATAGACAGTAGAGAGTGGTGCCAGGTGGCATGAAGATTTCATGACAAGATGCTCTTAGTGAAGAACTGCAATGGTCAGTACTGGAACCACTATTGGTCACAATATTTGTAAATGGTATTGAAAAGGTATAAAAAGTGCCAAATTAAATTTAGCTTTGATAAGTGTCGAATAATGCATGTAGGTAGACATCATATCAGGAATCCATGCTTGATGGGTAGCCAAGTACTAGCTGTGACTCAAGAGAAGGACTTAGGTGTTATTGTGAACACAAAATTGTGTACATCATATTGTGTCCACAAATTATGGACAACATACAAAAGAAGCAATAGCAAAATTTCAGGCCACATTTTAAATAGTGGAGCTTGATCCCCTATAGCTATGGAAAAAGTTGGTAATATTTAGAGCGAGTGCAAAAGAGGATTAGTAATTTGAGCAACCTAGCATTTGAGACAACATTAAAAAACATATGAATGTGTGTACACTTAGATACAGAAAATAAGGGGAGAAGGTCTCATCAAGGTATTTAAATTTATTCATGGTCAGCAACAGATACATCTCTAAGGATAATACAAATTATACAATTAGTTATTAGAGACCATCAATTCAAAATCAAAGTTAACCATATCAGGATAAAGACAAGACAGTCTTTCTTTACCAGCAGGGCAGTTAACATTGGAACCAGCTATCACGCACAATTGGCATTGTCAGTATGCAGAGCAGTCTATAAAAATAGCATAGACTGGTATTAAAAGGAGAAAATAATTCCCTTTCATTATTTCATGGATAACTAATCGACAAATGTTGTGGACAACTAGTTCTTAGTGTCCACAAAGTGTGACCAAGATGGCCCCTATCAGTGCCATAAGGAACATTTGTTATGTGTGGGGGGGGGGGTGAGGCGGCAGGATGTGCTATGAGCCTGAAATGTTTTCTACTGGTGGGGGGGGGGAGAGAGATATGGGTGCTCAGACCATGAAAAGATGGCAGGTAATGCCCACCAGCTTCAAAGCGGGGGGGGGTAACTGCCCTGTTCCTATACCATTGGCCCCTGTGGCTCATAGTTGCATTATCTTTCATGTTTCTTTAGCTACTTCTTTTACTTCTTTTAGCTACTTCTTTTAGCTATCTTTGTAAATTCATAGTTTCTTTTAAACTTGTCCTCATGCCAATATAATTGGGTGCTGGATCCATAATTCCTGCCCTGTCCACACCTTGCAACATTTTAAGGCTCCTCCCCTGTAGGAATATTCAGCATCACATAATTCAGTCTCAAATAGGATCAGATACAGGAATTTACAGGGTGTGTGTGGCTGAGCTGTGGGGCTGGTGGAGGCTAAAGATGTGCTGGGGTGGCACTAACTTGCCTTCCTAGGAAGCAGGGACCAGAGGGGGGGGGGGGGGGGGGTGCCCTGCGACCTCCCGGATGGGTGGCACTTCAACAGTAGGGGGTGGAAAGGAGGCTAGAGGGGTAGCATTCCAGCAGATGAGGTGGCGTTCCCCTTTGGGCATGGCGGGCGGCCCATTCGGCCTCCTTAGATCCAATACTGTCTCTCCCCTACAATATCTATTTCAGCCTCATTCAGCTCTGAACCTGCCCCCTCCCAACAAAGCAGAACAACCTTAGAATCCACTCGCCCTACCTGGATCATATGCTTTCCTTCGAACAGCACACACAGATATGCCACTAATATATCACCAATGTAGATTGAGATATTCATCATCTACATTGTACCACACAACTGTGCAATGTAGGATGAGGTGGTTTAAGGTTAACTCCGCTCAAGGCAGTACACATAGAACTTACGTTGCACTGTATGCACATGTATACCAAATGCAAGGCTATGAAAACAATGGAATGTAAACAAAATTCAGCGCAGCGATGTTTTGCGTTTTCGTGACAAATTATAGTGCCACAGTACACAGGGCACACTTCGCAATTTATTTTTTTTATATTTAACCTGCACGGCTGGGAGGCTATTATACTGGAAAGGACTTGGAACAATATAAAGAATGCCATGAAAAAGGCTAGGATCAAATATTTCCACTACAAGGGAGAATTATGGCATTCAGGTTGTTACCTGTGACAAAGAGAAAAGCCAGTGAGCTATCGACAAATGGCGATTGAAAAACACCATAATTTTCACTTAAATGTCCTTACGTGCCATAAAAAATATGGCACGTAAGGAAGACCTTCGGAAGTGTTTTTGTGCTAATTTTCACGTACTAAAATGAACGGAGAGTTGGAAAATCCCAGTTGTTGTGCGATTTATTCGTAGCAATTCCGTAAATCAAGCCCCGCGTTTACCTGGATTTTTCATCCTTCAGATTGGGCGAAAAAGCCCACAGATGAACATACGAATAATTCCTTGTACCGCGCGCGGCAGAGCGTTATTGTCCTTTTATAATGTGTAGAAAATGATGAGACGTTCAAATATTTGCTTTGATCTTTGATTTATCCATAATGCTCGCCAGTATTCATCCACAAATTCACCTGTATTTTCATGTCTTTTTCATCCTCCTGGAATGTGCCAGCCTAAGGATGAAATTTTTAATCGCATGTTCTTGATAAACAATGTTTGTTAATATTTGCAGTATTTGTGACATTTATTAATGTAAGGTTAAGATAAATGAAGAAACAATTCTATCTTTATTTCTCTGTTTACATCTGAAGATAATCATATATTAATATCGGAACATTTTATCAATTATATTTTTCTTCAAAATACATGCCTACAATTGTGACGCACACAAGACTTCGAAATACAAAGCTGAGCCCTCGTAAGTCTCTGAATAGGATCGAAGTTTGGGCATTTGTGTATTTATTAATGTAGATTTGTATACCTGCATTCTTTGCCTGTAATCAGTGCTGAGATACTACTCAGTCATGAGATTTAACGCTGTTAAGGGTTCAGCTCATGGGTGGATGCAGCCAGCCCGTTGTCAGTCAGCTTGGGTTGTGTAAGATTTAGTAAATCGCTGACGAAAAATACCTGACTTGTATGGTTTAGGTGCAAGCTCTAGTTTAAAACAATACTTTTTCTTCAAATAAAATGTTCCCTGTTTTTCTGAAGAGCATGAATAAAATATAATTTTAGTTCAAATCAGGCTATCTAGGCTGGTGATGCCCCCATCCCCTTGCTCGAAATCCCCCCTGCATTAGCTGACAATTACTTGGGTTTGGCCAATGTCATGATACAGCCCTTAAGTGTGTCAGCTCGGCCGAATTTCTGGTTATGCTACAGCTTCACATGTTTTTTCTAAAGATGCATGGTATGAGTTTGTATTTCATGGATTCATGCATATTCATAGATTGCTGCACTTATGTTCATCATGCTATATAATCCTCTGCATGTGAGGATACACTGTGAATTTCATACCTAGCTTCATGAAGACAGACACATCTAGTTCATTATACAATAATTTTAAGCCTGCCATGAACATCTTCACTACAGGTCCATTAGGTTTTGTGATGATATGCATTTGTCTCAAAGCTCATTCTATATTCACCTGAGAGTGAAACTATTGATACCTGCTGGAAAAACAAAAGACAAGGATGAAAACATTGCAAACATGCACTTTAGTTCCATCACAACAACGACCATCTGTGTTTGTAATATGTTTATGAAAAGATGAAAGTCATCACCAAGGATGAAAACCTAAACTTTCATTAACTGTGATTTTCCATGCAAAATGGTGAATTTGTTTTCACTGTGTCACAGTGTCCCCGCTGGTGTATATCTTCCCACAATACTTGTCACAGTGCCCCCGGTGGTGTATGTCTTCCCACAATACTTGTCGCAGTGTCCCCGCTGGTGTATGTTTTCCCACAATAATACGGCAGAGGCGTGGATCCAAACTCGACACTCAATGTCGCTCCCGTCTGAGGACATTTGCCCATTCGACCAAGCACAACACAATCTGTATGGAGACGGCTCATGGTGTTGATGCTCTGGTCTTGACTTAGCTTTTGTGAGCCAGATTTCTAGGGTTGGTATACAGCCGAGATACCAGCATTATCGCACAAGATGTTGCTCTACTATCACAAAAACTACACAGGTATTCATGGACGGTTTTCATGTATACCGCCTCTGCCGGTGCCACGTAAACACAGACTGCCGAATTTTCATGGTTCTGGAGCTTCACTTTGGGTGCAGCTTTGGCATGTATCATGCCGACACAGTGATGAAAATTATTGAGTGTGAAATTAAAACAAATTGCGGTTCGAGGTGTGCCTATAACTGCACCGAAAAGTCTTCTGAAACCTGATGAATACTGGTTTAAATTACGATTCACATCGTTTGCTAGGTTAGTTTACATGGTGTCCTATATCTATGAACTGCACTTTGTTACAAGCATATAAACTGTAACACCTGGAATATAACGAGTTTCGTGCCAAATTTTGATGTACATCGACTTATATATGATGTGTATTTATCTTTAACCTTAAGGTGAAAATGTTTGTTACAAAACAAATTATACATAGCAATGGTCAGTAAAAAAAAAATTGCAGTCCATAGCTAGTATACACTATGAACTAAATCAGTATCGACTAGGTAGACCGGAATTGAACCTCAACGACAATATCTTGAGATGAATGGTACATGCAGCGTTTTTTTCTTCGGACTCAGACTCAGACGTGTTATAGTCAACCACAATCGATTTGTGGTTATTACAGTTCCAGGTTAGTGGTACTAAAATAGTGTAATCGTGCTGAGTGTTTTCACTCGATGTGTACAAAGACAGTGGAAACGTGGCTTCGTTGTACCGAAACGTGTCTGAGTTGACAGCAAGCAGTACAGCCACTTTGGGCTCGTATACCACATTAAGCGGCATGCCGGAGCTGTTGGAAAATAATTCAGAGATTACGTCGCTAATTCGCACATCAGATGATGGAAAGTATGCGTGTTCGAGTTCTGTTGTTGCTTCGGCACATTGCAGACATGCATTATTTATGGGTTAATTCAGCGCATAACATGGACCCCCAGTTAAGTCATATGCGTTGTACCGCTCCAGCCGTAACCTTTTTATGCCCTGTCAAAGGGTGAAATATTCCCAAATACTTCTCAGTGTTTTGGGTTTCAGGTGCCACTGTGCCTACGGTTCTCTGTGAGCAGATGAGGAGTGCTCGAAGTCAGCGAACGAGGTCGGGACTTTCGTCACAATGCAGTATCAACAGCGCCAACGACAGCAACAACAGCCAGTGCTTCTTCAATGCCAGAGACACTTTCCAACGGCAATCAATGAATCGGGCCACAGCGAGTTCGTATCGCTGTGACGTGTGTGGGAAGTCGTTTGAGCATCGTGGATGGCTGCTTCAACACCACAGCGTCCACAAGGGCATGAAAACGTACAGTGACGGTAGCGGGGGCAGATCTCCAGACCAGACAATCCTCACTAAGGCATTGAACCTGGCAACGCCCATGATGACCCACACCGGAGAAAACCCATTCAACTGTGAGACATGTGGCAACAGTTTTGCTGACCAGCCCGCATTTTTTCAACACATGCAATTACACACCGGAGAGAGAATTCACAAGTGTGACTTGTGTGGCCGGGCGTTTACTGCCGGGGACAGTTTGGTTAAGCATGTCAGAACACATACCGGAGAGAGACCTTACCAGTGTGAGACATGCGTGAAAACGTTTACTGACCGGGCGCATTTGACCAGACATATAAGAACACACACTGGGGAGAGACCATACGAGTGTGAGGAATGCGGCAAGATGTTTGCTGCCAGAGCGGATTTGACTAGACATATAAGAACACACACCGGGGAGACACCTTACAAGTGTGACATATGCGGCAGAATGTTTGCAGGCAAGGGAAATTTGAATATACATATCAGAACACACAGCGGGGAGAGACCTTACAAATGTGGCACATGCGGCTCGACGTTTACTAATAGGGCGTATTTGATTAGACATTTGAGAACACACACCGGGGAGAGACCTTATAAGTGTGAGGATTGCGGCAGGACGTTTGCAGTCAAGGGCAGTTTGATTATACATATCAGAGCACACACCGGGGAGAGACCTTACAAGTGTGAGGAATGCGGGAAGACGTTTGCAAGTAAGAACAATTTGATTGTACATATCAGAACACACAGCGGGGAGAGACCTTACATGTGTGACACATGCGGCTGGACGTTTACTAATAGGGCGGATTTGATTAGACATATGAGAACACACACCGGGGAGAGACCTTATAAGTGTGAGGATTGCGGCAGGACGTTTACAGTCAAGGCCAGTTTGATTATACATATCAGAACACACACCGGGGAGAGACCTTACAGGTGTGGCACATGCAGCTGGACGTTTACTAATAGGGCGTATTTGATTATACATATGAGAACACACACCGGGGAGAGACCTCATAAGTGTGAGGATTGCGGCAGGACGTTTGCAGTCAAGGCCAGTTTGAATATACATACCAGAACACACACCGGGGAGAGACCTCACAAGTGTGACATATGCGGCAGCACGTTTGCACGCAAGGGAAATTTGAGTATGCATATCAGAACACACAGCGGGGAGAGACCTTATAAGTGTGGGGATTGCGGCAAGACGTTTGCTGTCAAAACACGTTTGGTTGAACATATCAGAACACACACCGGGGAGAGACCTTACAAGTGTGAGACATGTGGCAAGACGTTTGTCGTCATGGTACGCTTGGTTCGACATAGGAAGACTCACCGGTGAGAGACCTTACAGGTGTGGCACGTACAACAGTACGTTTGCTGCTAAGCACAGTTTGGTTGTACATATTCGAACGCACACCGCAGAGAGACCATACAAGTGCAGATGAGAAACATGATTGCATATACATGCAGGAGGAGAGCGTTTGTTTGCTGGCAGCAATTGCTTAGACATATAAAATCCCATGCAGGAGAGGGTCGATGAAGATGTGGTACTTGCGACAGGACGCAAGGATATATTTAGTTCAACAAACGATCATTCACACCGGGGAGAGTCCTCACAAATGTGAAATATGCGACCTGGCGTTTGCTGCCAAGAGCAGTTTGGTTTATCATATGTGAACACGTACTGGAGTAGGACGTAGCAGACCTCTGCTACAGCATCTTGTATGGCTGCTTCGACACCACCGAGTCCACACTGGTACTATGAAACCGGAATTGTGTACTCTCGGCCAATGGTACTGTTGTGTTACTGTCATAATATGCCAATTGTACCCATTGGTCCCTAAGGTCTCCTCAAAATATTGTCACTCCACATCCTCCGCGTTCAAATAGTCTTTTAGCAGTATTGTCTTGCCACCGCATCCGCGTTAAAGTTGTCTCTTAACAGTATTGTATCTGCACCTCCACAGCGTTCAAGTTGTCCCTTTCAGCGTGTCCGCATGTCTCTCTATGCAAGTTGTCGTATTCATCGCAATTCGAAGTCGTATATCCTCATTACCAGATAGTGTCATGAGCGGATCATGGTCGCGTAGTCGAGTGTTTACCTCGGGAGCATCTGTTGAGGACTTTGTGTGCGAGTTGTATGTAAGTTTGTCTCGTCAGTGCTACTAGATGCCGTTTGATGCATAGCAGTACATATTTGTGGCACTATCGTCGATGATATCCATCGTGGCACAGAAGATACGAAAGTGGAATTATGTCATTGCGGTTTGTTCTATTTTTTTGTGAAGGTTTTCGTAAAACTAATCTTATGCAGATGTACATGAAGTAAATGAATGTCGTTTATGTAGCAAAATAAAGCTCTTTGTTCTTCTTCGCGCCGATGTCTCTTTGTACACCACATACCATACACACGGCATTTCATAGTGTTGGGTCGAAAACGGGGAAGCGTCATCCCGGAAAATAATTTGCCGAAGTCCAAAGGTTAAGAATCATGGTGGTGGGGGACAACGATCTTTGGCGAACGCTATTCGTCCAGTTGAGTTGTTGGGGGATATACAGTAGAAGAGTAATTGGTTGGGCCCCTGCAAGCGTTGGGCCCCTCATCGATAGTCCTCACACTTTTGTGAAACAATTGCTAGTTGTGGCAATCGTGAGCGGCGCCGGGTCTTCAAGTTCAGGTCGGCTGCAAGTGGGCTGATATTTTGAGGCTTTTACCAGAATGTGCCCGAGCAAGAAGAACGAAAACTTACCGAATTTGGACCGCAACACTTTTTTCTTTTGGGTGGGTGTGTGGGTGGGACTTGGCATGGCAAGGACGCCGGGCAGACGTGGCCAGTGGACATAAGACGACGGTCATGGGGCATGTGGTAGGGGAAATTTTTGCCTGAAAAAACGAAAACCTATCGAAATTACGCCACCATATTTGTGGAGAGAATGGGACATGGGGGGAATGTAACCTGGATGCAGGGGACATGGGGCAGGCGATAGGTGGGCGAAGAGCACGGGGAGATTTTAACTATAAAAATATCGCGATTTTCAGCTACAACTTTTGGTGGTGAGAATAAGGCGTGGGGAAATTGTTCCTTGTAAAATATAAGTACCGGTGAAATATTGTGAAACCGAGCATAATGGTAGAGCTTGGTACCCTGATTATCAGGAACACAATCAAGAAGCCGTATTACAAAACACCATGGAGATATTCGGGGTCAAATGTCACATGCCATCGAGATCGGACTCCTCGGATATTCTTCAAAATGGGTTTACGGATTGTACTCTGTGGACTGATCATAATGAGCATCAAAGCTAAGAGGGGCGTTCGTAAACAGCTCATGTATTCAAGGTCAAAGGTGTTCAAGTTCAAGGTCAGAGTCCGTGAGGTCGGACTCTTCAGATTCTCTTAAAAATTGGTCTACAGGTAGCACCCGGCGCACTGATCATCATGAGCATAAATCCTAAGAGGGGCGTTTATCAACAGCTGAGTTATTCCAGGTCAAAGGTGAGAGTTCTGGAGGTCGGACGCTTCAGATTCCATTAAAAATTAACCCACTGGTAGTACTCTATGCACTGATCAGCATGAGCATAAAAGCTGAAAGGGGCGTTCTTAAACAGCTGGATTATTCGGGTCAACACTTCTCCCGGTGTGAATATGCAGCACGAACATCAATTTGCACGTCAAGCTACATTTAAATTTGTTTCTTACCGGTGGGACATCGTGAAAACGAGCATACTGGTACACTGGCGGATCTAGCCCACCGTTTTTTTTGGGGGAACTCTCGGTTTTCGGCGTCAGCCTCCGCCCCTCCCCCCCAGTGGCGTGCCTAGGATTTGCATGAGAGGGGTCGAACGGATTTGGACGGTGCCCATCTTGCCATTATTTTTTGTTTGATAGCACCGGATTTCGACCACTATGAGGCCCATTAAAAAACAATAATACTTCATGACATACTTTCCTGTGTGGGGCCCCAACCTACCTCCACCGTTTCTAAGTTACCGGATTATTGCTCACGTTTACCACAACGTTCACATTAACGTTAACGTTCAATGTCTTGTACGACGTCAAGACATTGACGTGTGTGCATGCAAGCAATTGGTACTTTCTTACACGTAGTGTGTCAAGTTAATTTGGTGTCAGACGTTTTAGGGGAGACCGGGGTCAAATGTAACAGTTTTTACATTTTCGAGTCAGGAGTGAAAACGTTTTGCGCTGCAGAACACTTTGTTGGATTTTCACAAACCTTGATGTTTTGCCCTTGCTGCGTATGTGAAAATATTTCTAAATACATATCCTAAGGTGTCGAACTTTTGGTTTAAAAAGTCACTTCAGGTGTTACAATTGACCCCATGTACGGGGCAATTGTAACAGCACCCGGGGTCAATTGTACCATGTTAACGAATGCTGCGGTGAAAGCCACTTTTATCGAAAACAACTTGTATTGAAAAACAATTGTATCTTACTCTCTGAGCTCTTCCTGGAATATAAATCACAGCTCCACCTTTCTCAGGACAAAAACCAACACCACATCATAAAAATGCGATTACGTAACGGATCAAAGCTCTTGCACCCGTAGGTCTTTCTGGATTCAAAAGCACAGCTTCTCAGGCTAAACAAACTAACTAGCAGGGCTCTGAGACCTAAAACACTTCTTGACTATTTGTACTGAAGTAGGGCAAAACATCAAACATCACAACTCGAAACATTTCCAATATCTGTGACGCTCGGTCTGTGGTCGCCTACTCGGTGTCCGATTCACAGTTTTCACATATGTACGCCTCATACTTTTCGACAGCGGTACACGCCTCGTGGGCCCACATCGCGCACATCTCGCACCGGATCCACCTTTCTTTAGATCGACTGGTATTAAAACTCTCGACGCACACAAGGCAGAAAACTTCTTCAGCGTCATCACTACTGCTTGCCCTGCGGGTGGACTTCCGAGCCCTCTTGCCACCGGCCTTCTTCGTCTTCTTCTCTTCGTGCTTGTCCATGCTGAGGTTGAGCTTTTTCGGTGCTTGTTTGCGTTTCTTTCGACTCTGTTCTAGCTCGATCGCTCTCTTCTCTGGCGTATCTGTCAGAATTGCAGCCTTTCGCTTCCTCCGTCCCGTACTGATGCTTTTCCTTGGGCCTGCCTTGGGCAGAGGCCGAATGTCTTCAGGGGTGAGCGGTGTCGAAGCGATCCCTGATAGACCAGGCTGTTCGATCGCTGATGGACCAGGCTGTTGGCTCTCCGATGGACCAGGCTGTTGGATTCCCGATGGACCAGGCTGTTCGATCTCCGATGCACCAGGCTGTTCCATCGCCGATGGACCAGGGTGTTCGATTCCCGATGGACCAGGATGTCCGATCACCGGTGGATCAGCCTGTCCGATACCCGATGGCTCAGAATCTGCAGGATGTGCTATGTCATCTGTGGTCTCGCCTTCGGATGTATGGCTGGCGGAGAGTGCAGTCAGTTCCGTTCTGGGTCGGTCTGTAACGTTGCTTGGTGCAAAGTCTTCGTTGGTGAATATGTCTGGATTGTACGGACTGATGCCTGTTGTCCGGAAGCCACTCTGGATGTTCTTTGGGGTAAACGCCGATACCCAGGCCTCCGCAGCGATCTGTGGGATGTCGTAGATGCTGGCAGTTTTTCCTGGATTGCTTCTCATCCACGCATCCATGTGAGTAGATATGCTTCTCTTAAACGGGCCGTACACGCTTCTGTCCAGGGGCTGGAGGCGGTGGGAGCAGTGAGGAGGAAAGGAGAGCATAATTACTCCGCTGTCCTTGGCCAGGTCTAGGACTTCCACACTGAGATGGGACACGTGGTTGTCGAGCAGCAGCAACACCGGTGACTCGGGCGTCGACTTCACATGTAGGATGAAGTGCTTCATGAAGGTCACGAAGTGCTCCGAAGTCATCCAACCAGACTTGTTTGCAGTGCCAATACAACCCACCGGTCCACCACGAACAAACCATTCGTGGTATCGGACTCTTGGAAACACGAACATCGGTGGCACAGTGTTGCCCATTGCGCTAGTAGCAGCACACATGGTAACGAGATGTCCCCGCTCTCCCGAGGTGAGTCCTCCCACCTGTTTCACGCCTTTCCCAGCCACCACTGCCGTCGGCTTCTGCACTGTCGTACAGCCAGTTTCATCAAGGTTCCATATCTTTGACGGATCAAGTTCGTGTCTTGCGAGGACGATCCCCAGCTTATCGAAGAAGTTCTTCACGTTCTCACGATTGAAGCTGGTTGCACGTGCCAAACTGGTGGCCTGCGGTGACCTAATGGCGAGCTGCGGGTTCCGCTTCAGAAAGGAGTTGAACCAGTCGACTCCTGCTCGTCTCTGATCCGTCCAGGAACTGGGAACTTTCATATCTCGGGACATCGCGCACTGGTAGGCGAGAACCCTGACCTCCATCGGCGTCAGACCAAAAAACGCCTCCGATGATTTGAGTAGATAGTCAGTGAGTATCTTCTCATCGCCTGGTGAAAAGACCTTGTTGTGCGGGTTGTAGCCGACTGTGATATCCATTCCTTCTTTCTTCTGTTTCACGTAACGAGACAACGTCACATGACACATTCCATACTGGGCTGAGGCTTTTCTCACCGTCAACCCGCCTTCCATAACCGCGGCAACAGCTTCCTGGGCTGTCTCCAGGCGGGTCCCGCGGTCAGAAGTTCGTTCTCGAGAGCGAGGCATCGTCTGAAAATCGGAAACATTCATTGACCAGCGCCCAACGACATTCTGTAGTAAATGCATACTTAATAGTATGGCCATAGGGGTCAATTGTAACACTGTTACAATTGACCCCAGCAAAAATGTTACAATTGACCCCGCCAAGCCGCGCCATCTTAGAGACGAAACTGATGCAAAACACGGCAGCGTGGGCGGCAGCTACGGCGCTACATTTTTGGCTAATTAGCCCCACTCCGCTCAATCAAACTCTTAGATCCATATCTAGTGAGATACGTGAATGAGCTAATAATTAAACAAAATCATCAAATTTACAACACACTCTCAAAAACACATAATTGTGAACAGCACTCGACTCACTTGTCGCAACGGCGTGAAACCCCGTGAGGAAAGGAAACAGCTGACTGTGCATATCCAGTACTGCCGCCAGCGCCATCCATCAGCGGGTTTCGGAACCATGGCTACTGTTACAATTGCCCCGTGTTACATTTGACCCCAGTCTCCCCTACGCCATAAAACTGTACCACATTTGGTACCAAAAAGATGCAAGTTCAAGGTACACCACAGCTCCCTCACTGTACACATGCACCACATCAAAATATCGCGACATCCCAACCGATCTTCCCAGACCAGTACTTGCTGACAAAACACAAGTCACTACACCAAAACTTTGTCATCTTCCAGTCGATCTGCCCCAACAGCACGACTCGTTGACTGTACAGTACGCAGACCACCAAACAAAATATCGTTCCATCCAAGCCTATCTATATACGTTACAGCTAACGATGCTTACGATACACATGTCAACAGAGCACAATTATCACCCCCATCCTACCTGCGGAGACGTAACAGCTCGCTGCTCGTATACAGGTCACCACATTAGCGCCACCTCTGAGCCACGCGGCGAGCACCCGACGGCCACCACCGCCACCACCCACAGAGCTACCTTTTCAGCCGCACTTTGGCCCCACAGCAGCCAGCGGCACGACCCATGCGGGCAGTGTTTCTGCATTTCAGAGAAGATTCAGAATTGCAGACGGCGGGAGCCAAATGCAGCGAAATGGTCAACCACGTCGCTGGTGGCAGGCAGCATATCACGATGGGCCTGTATGAGAATGAGTGCTTCCAGGCGATCTTCTGCCATAGTTGCGCACAGCGCTGTGAGGGTGCGGGTCACCTTCGAGAAGAGCCGCTCAGCTTCGGCGGTCGACGCTGGCAGCACGGCTAGGATCCGCAGCAGCTGGTGGATGCACGGAAATGCTGCCGCCTCGCACTTGTTCAGCGCACCGATGGCTGTGACCGGAATGCGGTCGTTATCCCGCTTCTTCCACATGGCTGCCCAGACTTGGAACTCTGACTTCATTTGGATTTCGCTGCAGTCTCGCAGAAGGCTTCGGTAACTGTTCCATGCCGGTGCCACCTGCTTCCATGCCACTACTGACACTTTCTTGGGCAGGAGGTGGCTCAGAGAGAATTCCAACTTCTGGTGCGCGCCGAAGCGCATTTTCAAATCGGCATGTAGGCGTCCGAAGCAGGAACGAATGCGTTCACGCAGAAGTACCCTTCCACCGTCAGATCTTTTCGGGCGTTTGATCTGTGTGCAGATTTGCCAACCAGACGTGGCTTGGACATTTCCACGTCGAGCCTGGTGGCAAGCGACGATACGTCTTGCATCAGAGAGGCAAACTCTCTCTCGCAGTCGGCACGAATGTCGGATATGACAGCGAGCACGGCGTCCACCAGGGTCAGGGACCGGATTAGGTCTGCTCCCTTTTCCTGCAGGGCCAGGGCCAGTGGGCGGAGAATCCCTGCCAGACGTCTGGTGACGACGATGCCAACCAGGAACTCAGCTCGCATGATAGCGCCGAGGTGCATCGACGCATTCGAGCTGGTGCGCCGGTCTTGCCAGGTTGTCATCATCGTTAGCGCATGGTGTATGGCGGGCAGTTCCTCGCAGAAACGCTCCACGGCGACGTGGCGTTCGACAAAGCGAGTCTGGCAGAGCTTGAGAAGCTTCCGTCGTTAGCTCTCTTCCAGTTCCTCATCCTGCGCGCGGTGCAGCAGTTCTTCCCGTTTAGCGCCGTCTGTCACAAACACCACCACGGACTCCATGGCGCCCATTGCGTTTCGAATTATGTTCACTCTGTTTATTTGCGACGTTGCTAGGTTCAGGGCGTGTGCACTGTGCAGTGCAGTGATAGTAGTCCGCCAGGGGTGCGCCGACTTGTATTTGGGCACAGACGCCGACCATCCGGCTGGCCATTGCAGCCGCACCATCATAGCACTGCGCTACAAGAGATGCTGTGTCTAGCTGCAGGTCAGCGAGCGCAGCACTGATGACGCTGGCCAGGTTCTGACCGGACATTCTCAGGTCCGTTCCGCCGATTGTCTGGCGCAGCACCGCGAACACGTCTAGCAGTGCGATGGGATCCTCACCAATGACGAGCTGGCCGTTGTGCTCGTGCACATACCGCACCACCAGCGCCGTCTGTTCTCTGTTGGAGGTGGCGGTGGTTTCGTCCGCCATCAAGGCCCACACCGTCGATTTCCCCACTCTTCGGACGATTTCTTTTTTGATCATGCCCGCCATGTCTTGAAGTATTGCGTTCTGCACACTTTTGCTCGTGTACAGTGCGTTGCTGGGTGCCTCGGCCAGGTGCTTCTGTAGCACTGTATCACCGGACTGCACGCGGAAGCGCAACAGCATACGGAAGTTTCCGTCGTTAGTGTGTGGATAGGTTCCACTGGCGTCGATGCGACCATCATCGCGGTGGCCGCGCAGCGGTATGTTCAGCATCGCAGAGAGCTTGATGACCTCTGCAATGGATGTGATGATCTTTCTGTTTTTGGCTATCTCGCGCTGACGGGTAGTGTCGACTTGAAAAGCCACATCAAGCTCGCGGTGCTGGAAGCGTGATATGAACTCTACCGCCCGGACGGCGTTAGTGCGGTGGTACTGTGATCTGTCATGGCTGTCCAGAGCACCACACTTGCCCGTCAAGTCCGAGAAATCAGTAAGTGGACGACTCACCAACATTCCCATCACCTGGCCCCTTCCCCCTCGGCCGCCACCCTCTCTTGATACGCCGAATAAAACGCACACGCTGCACCACGCCCCTGCGTGAGGGCTGAGCCGTGACATAGCCAGCCACTTGAAGTGCGTCAGGTGGTCCTGGTTGAGACGCCGCGGGCGACGCACACCGTTTTTGATGTGGTAAGAAACGGGGAAGTCTGTCTGAACTGACGGACACCATCTATCCGTCAGGCCTGCCAGTTTTTGCTTATCATTAGCTATACCATCAATGAATGCACCGAAGTCTTACGGGGAGACACAGTCCGTAACTGGCGCGTTTGGTGCTTGGGTGTCGTCCGGTTGTGATTCTGATGTCGGATGGGCTGATGGATCGTCTGGATCGGTGCGGCTCACGGACGATTCCAGGATAGGATGAAGAGCTGGGGAACGATTTGCATGAGATGAGATTGCATGAGATTGGATTAATACAAATCGAGTCTAACTTATATCGGGAGTGCACCGCGAAAATAAATGTATCCAACTTTACAAAAACCAGAGCAAGCAATGATGAGTTTATGAACATGAGCCCTTTTTTTTTTTTTTTTTTTTTTTTTTTTTTTTTTTTTTAAGGTCCGCCACCCAAGATCAGGTGACCAGGAGCGCCCCCTCCTCTTACCCAACGACTGCAGCACCTTACGGTAGCACCATAAAATAAAAATTAAAGTCGCGGCACTCCCAGCTAAGAGATGGAAAACAAATAAATTAGCATACAAAGCACCCGGTATTAGAGCAATAAAACTAATAATAAAGAATGCTGTAAGTAGTCATACCCAAAGGTGGCATATGACTGGCCCTAGATCCATCCCAATAAGAAGTTAAGGTCTAAACTATAATGTTAGTAGCTGGTTTGTGGACAGGTAGTAATGAGCACTCCTGATTTGAAATTCTTTTTTTTACTTTGGCTCCTCCCACAACTCCATCCAGCTAAGCATAGGCTTGTTGCCGGGTGGAGTGTGAGAGGAGCTATGGTTGGGTGTTTTCAACTTGTATATATAGCTAAACGCACGCAGACGCACACGTGCACACGCATACACACGCACACACACGTACACGCACACGCAACAACCACACGCACACGCAACAACCACACGCACACGCACACGCGTACGCACTCGTACACTCTCTCACACACACACACACACACACATGCCAGCACCCCTGCACATACATACACACAAGGACATGCACACACACAAACACACATACATACACATGTGTACTCCTTTGGTATCAAACATATGTAGTGAATGCTCAAGTCAGTTAATATCTGCTCAAGACATATGTCTTGATGTAATTTTTTAGAACAATCTTACAATTTGGTATCTCTGTATGCCGAAAATGTTTTGCTATGATAGTATTCCAAAGTTTGGGTCCAAGACATTCAATGGTGAATAGACGATAATTTTTGTTTGAATAGCTGTGTTGGAAGTGGTTTTGTAATCTTGTGGAATAAGGGGTATTAATCGATTCTGTGAAAAGGGGTCTAATGGAATGAGGTAGCTGATTAGAAATGAATTTTTGCATAATAAGCAGCATTTGAAGTTTTGCTATATCTTGAACTTTTAAAATTTTATGCTTCTTAAAGATAGGATTTGCACTCTGAGGGGGAAATACACCTTCAATAATACGCATCATTCTTTTCTGAAGTATCTCATCACTCATTCTGAAGCCCTTCAATGACTAAAAAGTAAAGTCATCCGTGAGATCATACCTATGTACTCTTGCATGGTTTGGCACACCAGAAGAATCCATTGTATACCACCTTTGATACCGTTTCCACATTCCTGATGCTCTGCGCTGGGCTGGGCACGTGCAAACATGATCCATAGGTTAAGCATTGTAATGAACGATAATAGCAGGCCAAAACGCCCATATACTCAACCTGTACGACATATATCTATACAAACCTGAGGGTTCAATTATTTCGCAAGGAGAACGCGAATGTCAGCTTATTATTAAAGTTTGAGAAATCAGATCCATAAAACAAGATACAACGTTCTGAAAGATGATGAATAAGCCAAAATTTGTAAGGTTCAAAGAGGTGATATATTGATGTCGTTACATGTCGTTGCTCCTAGTTTAGTTCATTTTGGGTTTGGACAAAAGTGAACATAGATGAGTTTTGCATGATGCATATGCACAGTGATGCAAATTTAACCTTTTATCTGACCTTGACCGGACATTAATTGTTTTTGGACACTGGTATCTGCTCTGCTCTTGAATGCTGATAATGCACCACAAACATTTTCTAGTATCTAATTCAAAGTGCACTTATCTTTGTACATATCTTGAGTCAAATACATAAAAATTCATTTATTTGCCTTTGACCTGGCCTGCGACCCTAAGCATGGTGACACGGGACCACAAACAGTTATTTTCCCACGAATGTTTTGAAGCGATAGATCAGATTTTAAAACGCCCAATGAATGTATTGGTTAGTCTCTGAGAAACGAGGGGCATTATTCCCAAGCCCATAGCAATGATTTGGTGTCCTAGGGCGCATCAACTACGTCGGTCATTTTGCGCCCATGCCCCAGCCCGTGATTCACATTAATGTTCTGAATATGACTTCAGTGACTTTCAGAGGGGGCAGTGTGGAATTAGGAATCATGATGCAGTAGCTACATATTCACTATATAGCACCACCAATTTTAAGCCTTTGGACGCGGGTAAAGCAGTAGACAGGTGGGATACGAGCCTAGAAACTTATGATTGAGGGATATGCATTGATACGCATTCGACCCCTGGATCACCATGGCCCGACGTCAGTGACTGCCAGGTGAAACATCCTGCCAAATAACTATATATAAAACAAAGAAGTAATATGCATCAAACACATACATGTATGGATGTCCACATTATTTTCACCCACATGCCCACTTACACAGAGACAAAAAGAAAAGATAAATAAATAACTCAATGGAAGCAGAAAGGTGCTAGTGTAAACATATTAAGGTGAATATTGCTGCTGTTCAAGGTTTCATACAGGCTTGCATAAACTTCTTCACATCAACTCTGGTCCCAAATACAATTATCTTATAATTGTTCATTGTTTGCATGGTATGCATCATACATCACTTATTTTATGTTCCTGAATTGTGGCTAGATAAAAATGTATGTACAATTATTTGTGCTTAGTGCAATACTGGCAAATGCACTGCAGCATACACTCACCGTAGCTTATACCAAATTATTTTGGCATAAACAATAGGCTTCCCTTAGTTCAACAAACAAAAAAGTTGCAAAAAGTAACTGAAATTTGTCAATATTTTATATAGTAAGCTAGAACCATTAAACCAGTTGCATATTTGTTGCATTCTCACTCTTTCCACTGTGCAAAAACCCTGACCTGCTGTTTACCTGACGACATTAGCAGCTGTCTACAAGGTAATCAATATTGAGATAATTGTTAATGTGAACTTCTTACTAGGAGTAACAGCAAGTAAGCTGATCTCAATCTAATTTGGATCCCAGCAGGCAGAGGCTGAGCTAGGGCCGACTTCAGGTGCAGGAAGATTGTGACAGGACAGGTTGGAGGCAGAAGCTACCCCTTCAGGAGGAGGTGGAGATGGGAGTCCAGACTGAAAATAAGGACAGGCATTTATTTCAAAATGCACCTTTGAGTTCACAACATTTATATTCCTAACTATTTTAGTTTATACAATTATCTTGCCACAAGAACAATGAAGTTTTGCATGTATAAAAATACACAATTTGATTGTCATTTCATGATTACATCTCCAATGGGAGGTTAGGCTAGGTCGGGTTCTGTTGCCTTTTTTTCTTCTTTTTTTTACATTACTTTTTTATCAAACTAAAAGCCCCATTTTTATGTTATTTTTCTCACAAACTGAGAAATAAACAATCGAACAGAAAATGAGTGGTTCTAAGGTATTAGTCGCAATCATAAATATTGCATTGGAAAGGAATATTCCAAGGATTCATAAAACGCCTTCAAGTACAAATTTACGACCTAACCTTCCATGTCAGAATTTGTGGAAAGGATTTTTCTTCTTAAAAAATAGACCGAAACCAAGACCAAAACCTATCCTAACCTAATCTGTTCTTGAAGTAAACAAATTTATTTTGAAAATATTTTTAAAAAGTTTTTTTATAATTTTTTTTTCAACTTCAAAGAAAAACCTACCCTAACCTAACCTAACCTAACCAAACCAAACCAAGCCTAACCCTATTGCTTGCTTCATGGAGGAAAAATGTGTAAAACTTGTTTTGTGGATACCTTAAAGTGCAATAATACCCAAAACATAAGGAAATAATCATAAGATTCTAGGAAGGTAGGTACTTAGGTACCTACCTATGTAGGTACTGAGTAATGGGCAAAGCTTGTCTGGTGTTATCAGATTTGAAACTTTTCAGAACAAAAGGTGGTGAAGCTTACCACAGGCAAATACAATTTTCATCCAGCAGACCTCAAAGAAAAGACTAACCTATTATCAGAGTATTTCCTTGTTGAGTATGGTCCCCAAGACACCATCCAAGACCCATAAAGTGGTAAATTTACAGTTTAACCCGTTAAGGACCGGGTACATAATTCACCGAACAATTTTGATTAGCTTTCGTCAACAGGCATCTAATCGAACAAGAACAAAGCTGTGAAAAAATTAGGAAGTTATTTTCAGCCGTTTTCGAGATATGGCCCGGTACCAAAAGGTCCCACTGGTCCTGAGCGCTGCGCGCGGTTCGGGCCCCGCGCGCGCTCGACCCGGCACGGCGACCGCCGTTTAGCGCTTGGGAAGGAGCAAATAAATGGTCGCTGGCTCGAAGTAATGCACCTAGTAGGATCACTGATCATTGTTTCGGTTACTATCGTGCTAAAGTCAGTCAAACGTACTAAGTCAGGGAAATTGACTGATTTGCCATATTGCATGCGCATTAGCATGATAACATATACGATTCCACCGGCCTTCGCCAGTTTACACCAATGAGTAATTTGCTCGCTGTATTATCAAATGGATATGCTGTATTTATTCACATATATGGACACTCATCACGTTTGGCTCATGATCCACCACGGGCTACATCCCTCTCATCTGCGGTGGTACGATACGAAGCACTTCGCACAAAGTGCTACATCGCACTTCACACAGGTGTTGCGTGGCTTTCCAGCGCAGCCCATGATCCTGCATCGTCGCCGGGCTTCAGAAGTCTCGATGCAATGGCCGATCCCGTCGTACCGCAAGCTATCCGATGTGTCTCTGGCCGAGGTTCGCCGCACACTGGTGATGCGGAACGCAGCTGCCGACTTCATGTATGCCACAGCAATCTCGCGGCGGAAGTTGAGCAGAGAGAGCTGCTCTTCCTTTGGCAGTGCGGCACGGTGAATGAGCCGGCTGTTCACGATGGCCATGTCGAACATCCTGGTGAGGAGGCACCAATACCACTTTTTCCACGGATGGCTATGCCGTACTGGCCCAGTAGCCAGTCATGTAAGTCGACGCCTCCCATGCCGGTGTTGTACGACTTGAGGACCCGCGGCTGGGGCACGTCCACCTTCTTTCTCTGCGTCCGGTCAAAGCGCTGGATGCTTACTGTTGGGTAGATGAAGTCAAAGTTGGTCATCACGCTAACGACTTTGTTGTCATTCCAGCGGACTGCCAATATTTCCATCGTCTTCTCAAACCGGTAGTCAATCGCACCTCGTTTCTCTATTTGAAGGACCTTTTTTGGTTTAGTAGGGCATTTTTCCATCCGGTTTTCCCTCACAGTACCGGTGGCACGGATGCCACGAGTCCTGAGCTCAGCGAGCAGTGCCAGTGACGTGAATAAATTGTCAAAGTAGACCTCGTGACCGCTTGGATCTGAAATGACGCTTGTCATGTCGAGCACCACTCTCGTCCCCATAGGCATGTCCTGCAGATGAGGGTGCTGCTCCTTTCCACAGTACAAGTCGAACTAGTGACAGTAGCCATCTTCCCCGCACAAAGCCCACAGTTTGTAGCCGAAACGGATGGTCTTCGCGCGGATGAATTGCTTCAGCCCGTGACACCCGTAGTAGGACGATCATCTCGTCCACAGCGAGTTTTTCCTGATAAATGCCAAATTTCCGGAACGACTGGTCCAGCATGTCAATCAATGGCCGGACCTTGAAACCTCGATCCGTGCTGGTTTGCTTCGAGTTGTCCTGCACATGAAGATACTGTTTTATTTTCATGTACTTGCCTCGCGGCATAGCCTTCCGAACTATGTCGTGGGCCAGATCCTCTGCCTCTGACCAGTAGAGCTTTTCGCTTCACAGCGTCACATATCCAGAGAAGATAAGAATCCCGATGAAAGACTTCAGGTCGGTGTCATCCATCGAGAAGAGCGGGTCATTTTTTTACGTGCAGAGCATACCGCAGAGTCTGGATATGTGTCCTCAGTCAAAGTCTGGATATGTTGCAATATATCCGGAGTAAGCAGCTTTTCCAGGATCTCCACCGGCGTACATACACTCAGGGAGTCCGTGATGTTTTGACGAGATGCGCATCGAGCCGAATCGCACGCATTCTCCCATCTAGTATACTCGGGTGAAACATGCCGCCAAACTGGCACGTTTTTCTCCCTGCGTCGCCTCTTTGCTGGGATGTTGTCAGCTCCTGACGTTTCACTTGGAGGCTTTCACGGCTCCTCTGCCTGTTCGGATTCATCCAGGTCCCGATTTATCTGCATCCAGGGTGCCAGGAACATCGTGCACTTCCGCTGATCCAGTGGCATCGTCATCCAGCTCGTCTACGTCACTGAGATCACAGTCAGGTGGCACGTTCACAACAGTCAACTCGTCTTCATCTTCCAAATAGATGTCGCCGATCATTTCGATAGCTTCGCTCGCAGATACACACCGTTTCGTTGTCCATGACTGCCCTGGCAGGGCAGTCAGAGGCCAGCAGGAACTTAGGACCACGAGCCAGAGCTAGGCATGCATTGACATGCAGTGTGTGGGTGTGGTTTCTGCAACAAACCCAATCCAATAACAGGTTACACAGATAGCATCCAAAGCCATGCGCAACAACACAAGTACATTCGCGGTAAGCACTTCGACAAGCCATTACTTTATACAAACTCAACAATGAAGTCAAGGTGAGCAAGCCAGCAATGAATAGCCTATAATCAGCATCCAGCAAACAGGATTCCATCTGTCAACCACACCAATCACCCGCGTAGACACGAACGTACCAAAGTGTTCAAACTCCGACGGTGATGAATGTTAAGAGGCAATGTGCAGCACACTTTACATGCCACCAATTTACTGACTCTCATGCAACTTTAAATCATGCTTTCTTCTTCACTGAAACAGAGAATGACGTATAGGACTTGCAACACCCTCCCCCACCGTGTTCGCATGGAACACAATGTATGTCGTGTCACTCGGGTCGAAGGACGGAAGCATGCCACAAAATAATAATAAAAAATACTCTATTGATAGCTATTATTTCCTCGCATTTAGTCAAACCATGTGGGGCACAAATCGGCAACCCGTAATCAACAGATTACCACCGATCACGGATACAATGAGGAGTAGCCCCACACTATACTTAAGGAACAGTGCATCACATACGGCCAAACCCGCGCCCTCAGTGGCAACCGACTCCGGCATCAGCCCACACACCACTTCGTCGGCACGCCAAAGGCGGGAGCCACCCACACACGCGGCCGGTGATATGCTATACAGACGTCAGTCTCTCTCGTACTTCATGGCACGCAACACGAGTTCCATGGTGCACCACTAACACTCCGTATCCACTTGTACGATACGCCACATGTTCACCCGACGACTCAATGCGGTCGTTCCGCTTCAGAGCACTGCGGAAACCGCGCAGTATAACCACAGGAGCAGCGCAGCACCCGATGCAAGCCAGCCATCGGTGACGTGTGTAGAACAGCCAGCCGCAACAGACGTCGCCACACCCTGCATGCGCACCAGCGCTATCCAGTCGTGCAGACGAGCACATGCTTCTCAGCTCTTGGAAGGATCCAGGCAAAGTGTGGCAAAGGGGCACAGTGGGGATAGGATGCGCAACTCTGGTGCATATCTATACATCTTCAACGTCCCTTTTCGCATCTCCTTCCAAGAGGCATACCTTTACAGCTGGTCGGCGATATGTTCCTCCGGCGGCCGACCGCAACTCGGCAGATCGTACCCGACCATCATTGCCAGAGAACACCTTTACCACTCGGGCCAATGACCAGAATCCGCGAGGTGAGTCTGTATCCACCATAAGAACGACATCTCCAACCTCCAAACTTCGGCTATCCTGGAGCCACTTTTGACGATGTAGGAGGGTTGGCAGGTACTCACGACGCCATCTCCTCCAAAATTGATCGGCGAGCACCTGGGTTTGCCTCCAGCGCCTCCTGCTGTTCACTTCCTTGTCTTGGAAGACACCCGGAGGAAGATTCAGGCTACCGTAGCCAATGATGAGATGATTCGGAGTCAAAGGCTCGGGATCGTGCGAATCTGAACTTACATAGGTCAGCGGCCGACCATTCAGTATCGCCTCCACCTCAGTGAGTAGAGTGTACAGAACCTCATCTGTCAAACACTGGCTTCCAGGTATCACCCGCAGAGCCCTCTTCACACTGCCCACCATTCTTTCCCATGCCCCACCCATGTGCGGCGCGCCAGGAGGTATGAACTTCCATTGAATGTGCTGTTGGCTAAGTTCATCTACTATGCGAGTGCAGTTCCATTCATCGAGTGCTTGCTTGAGCTCTCGTTGACCTCCCACAAAGTTCGAGCCATTGTCAAGGAAGATGACTCTCGGCTTTCCTCGCCTGGCCATGAATCGCCTCAAGGCCATTATAAAGCTGTCCGTGTCGAGGCTATGTGCCATTTCAAGATGCACTGCTCTCGTAGACAAACATGCTACCAGTACACCGTACCTTTTCTCTGTCTTACGCAGCCTTTTAACAATCATTGGCCCGAAGTAATCGATGCCAACTGTGTCGAACGCTCTTGAGGTCACAAAGCGGCAATCAGGTAGATCAGCCATCTTGGGAGGCTGAGGAGCAACCCTCCTACGACGGCAGACCACGCAGTCATGTAGAATGCGACGGACAACTGATCGCGCCTTCGGTAGCCAGTAGTGTGAACGGATCTCAGTCAAAGTTCTTTCTAGACAAAAATGAAGAACTGTCGAGTGCAAGTGACTGACTATTAGCCGTGTTACTTCATCTTTTGGGCTCAGAATGACAGGGTGACGAAGAGAGTATGGAACGGGTGCCCTGTCTAGGCGCCCACCAACCCGAAGAATCCCCTTCTGATCCAGAAACGGCGAGATCTTCCGCAGTCGTTCATCTTTCATATCACGCCCTAATGCCATATTTTTTTATCTCTAGAGAAAAGTTACGTTCTTGAGAATCATGAATGATCACTTCTTCTGCGTGACAAATTTCTTCAGCAGAAAGGGGGCCACTACGAATCCAACTGGATCTATCATCACTCTATTTTGCCACAAAGTTTTCGACAAATCGAATCATCCACGCAATCACTCGTCGATATTTAGTCCACGATGAATACTTCTCCGCAGAGGGGGAACACTTCGCTTCATTGGTACAACGCACGTCGCCCCGATTGCTACCCTCACTTCAGGATCCTTCCACGACTCTATCGATGCTAGAGGAGTATCTGATGGCCAGTTGCGTTCCTCATCAGTCAGAAAACGAGGTCCGTAAATCCACCGTTGATCAGTCAGCAAAGCGCATGCACTCTTCCCGCGCGAACAGGCGTCAGCAGGATTCATGGGCCCCGGTACGTAATGCCACTGATGTGGGCTCGACGACGTCTCATGGATCTCTGCGATCCGATTCGGTACGAATGTGTGGAATCTCCGTGACTCACTTCGGATGTACTGGAGAACAACTTGACTGTCACTCCAGAATACTGTCTTGTCCAGTGCGTAAGTTATCTCCAGCCTAATAGCATTTGCAACGTGAACGGCCATGACTGCAGCCTGTAGCTCCAGCCGAACGACTGTCAGTATCTTCAACGGAGCAACCTTTGACTTAGCCATGACAAACATGCAGCTACTCTGTTCCCCCCTTTTAGCGGATTTGAGATACGCAACGACCCAAAAGCCTGACTCAGATGCATCTCCGAACACATGAAGCTCATGTCGAAATGGCACTTCCTTGGCGACAGGAGGCTTGAAGCACCGAGATAGCTTCATCTTCCCGACAAACGGAAGGCCCGCAAGCCACTTAACCCACTCACAAAGGTCATCACTATCCAGAGAATCATCCCAATCGTATCCCTTCGTCCACAGTCGCTGAACGAGGAGCTTCGCTTGTAAAACGTATGGACAAACTAATCCCAAGGGGTCAAACAGTCTCGCAACTGCCTGCACGACACCACGCTTCGAGTTGGATACATCGTCAGTATCTATCTTTCTGATACCCAGGGTGTCATCCACCGGATTCCAAAGGCAGCCCAGTGCGCTTTCAGCAGGCATCGACATATCAGGATGAGCAAGATCCACTTCTGGAATTTCTGCCAGTGCCCTTGCAGCGTTACTTCTCCATTTAGACAATCGAAACCCTCCTTTCGATAGCAACTGTGTGACTTCTCGCTGCATTGTTTGGGCGTCTTCAATGCTCCTTTCAGCTTTCAGGAAATCATCCATGTAAAAATGATTATGCACTGCTGTTGCAGCAGCCTTAGCCTCTTCAGTGACGCCACAGAAGTCGGTAGCAGTCTTACGCAACACGTAGCTGGCCGTTGCAGGGCTTGACTTTGCACCGAAAATTGTCACAAGCATTCGATGCTCGCACGGAGGTTTCTTGGTATCCAGATCTCTCCAGAGGAAACTGAGCGCCTCCTGGTCCTCCCGGGTTACTCTAACCTGATGAAACATTTGCTGAATATCAGCAACTAACGCCACGCGCTCTTCCCTGAAGCGCAGCAGGATCCCTGGTAGACTACGCAGTAGATCTGGGCCTGATAGTAGTTCATCGTTTAGAGATACCCCACCATACCGCTCAGCAGCGTCAAAGACAACGCGTATCTTCCCAGGCTTATGGGGGTTGGTGACACAATGGTGTGGAAGATACCACCTCTTCGGGCTGTACTCGCTGACTTCCGCTGGTGTCAGCTTACGAGCAAATCCGCTCTCAATGTATCCATTGATGGCTTGTCTATAAGCCGTCGCTTTCTCTGGTTGACGTAACAAGCTCCTCTCCAGAGACTGGAGTCTTTGAAGAGCCATGGTCTTGTTGTATGGAAGTATGACATCATCTTGTCTCCAAATAAGCCCAGTCTCATACCTACCGCCGACGCACTTCGTGGTTTTTTCCATTGTTTCCAAGGCTCGAGCATCCTCTATTGATTTGATGTCAGAACCGGTAAACTTGGTGCCGAAAGACTCGGTTGACCACCAGTCTTGTAGCATATGAGTCACTTCCTGGTTCTTGTTAATCCTTCTAATAAGCATTACTTGCCTGGATCTACTTGGTACGAATCCCATCAAAGAGCCTGTCAGAGTCCACCCAAACGCAGTTCTGATCGCTATTGGTTGATTTGGTCGCCCCACTCGAGCCTCTTTCTATATGATGGCCTCCAACACGTTAGCACCAAGCAACAGCTCCACTTTAGCTCCAGCATAGCTAGGTAGATCCAGATCTGACAAGTGATGCCACGATGCTCTTTCCTTATCATTGATCTCCTGAACACAGGGGCGTATCCACGGATTCAAAGTTACTGGGGAAACTTTCTGGAGGACGTCACCATTTGTATGCCTCCCCCCCCCCAAAAAAAAACGACCCGGATTTCGTCGACTTCATTTTCACATGGCCGTATTTCGCTCTTTTTTGGTCACAATTTCCCAAAAATTGCTGATTACGACATGGTGGGATCCATAAGCTCGGTATGGGAGGGGCACATTGGTTTGGGAGGGGCACTCTTTCCAAAAGTCATCTTCGATTTTCGAAAACTCATCGAAATTGGACAGCCCACGATGTAAGAGACGGCTTAAGCAAATATTTTTATGATACAATGTGTATAGTTTTCGAACAAATCGCATTTTCATGCAACTTTTTCGTGAAAAATAGATCTTTTGGGGGGGGGGGGGGGAGACGTGCACATTGTGCCTGAACGTAGATCCGTTCCTGGACTCCGACCCACTCCGACTCAGCAGGCAGACCTATGACAACTGCCTATAAAAATATCGCATTGATTTAGTTTAATTTGTCGGACGGCGAAAAAGGCATCGTTCAAAGCCACATTATCACTTCAAAGATGTGTATATTGAGCCTTCGGCATCAGTACGCTTTTGGTGTCATCAGATCTCTGCGCCGCAAAGCAAAAACCCATCTAGGGTAATACAAAAATCGAAGCAGCCAATACCACTGTCTGACCAGTGGGGCAGGCCTAACGGGACTTACGCTGCACACGTCCTTAGACACTGAACCAAAACGCAGACCGCAGTCACCTACTATGCATTACCGGAGTAAGCTCATACTATAGAAAGATAAAAGCTATTTCGCACCCGCTTGTGCTCACTGCTCACGACACGGTCGCGAGATCGTACATACGCAGGGAAATAAATCACATCACCGGGAGCTTGCTGCAGATTGGAACAAGACGATGATCGTGAGATCGTACATACGCACGGAAAGAAATCCCATCACCGCGAGCTTACACTTAACCGCAGATTGCAACAAGACAAAGTTTCACTTCTCCCGCCCTGTCGCTCGCGCACATCGTGGGCCTCTGCTCCCGTGGTCTGCGTTTTACGGCTTCCCGAAGGTGGATAGGCGAGCACTGTTGAGTGACACGAAATCCGCTGCCACGTCCCTCGGATTTACCTTCTGAACGCGCTCTCTGTGCACGTGTAGGACAGCCACGGCGTTGAGCCGACGTTGGATCATAGTAGACCGCAGCCAGGTCTTCAGTCGGCGGAGGGCGCTGAAGCTCCGCTCTGCCGTAGCCGAGCTGGCCGGCAGGACCAGCAGCAGTCTGAGCAGTCGCTCCACTTGCGGGAACATCTCTCGGGCAGCCGGGTCCAGGCCCCGGAATGCTTCCACCGCGTCCCGCAGTGAGGCCACCTCACGGCCGCGGATAAAAACCTGGAGCTCGGCAGTCAGGCTCCTCAACTCCAGTTCCTCTGGCCAGTGAGCGATCGAGCGATGGACGCTCTCGATGTGCCTCCTGGTTGGAGTTCCCAGCAGGAGGCTGTCCATCTTCTGGTTCTCTGCGATGCCGTCCCCTTTGAAGCGCTCGTCGAGGTGGCTGATCGTGGTGTCCACGAAGCGTCCGAACTCCAACCGGAGCCACTGCTCGACGGTCGTCGGTTCGAACGCTTCTGCCGTCCCAGTCAGTCGCGCTGGGGGCTTCTTCTGCCGGGGAAGCTTCACGGTCTCGAGTGACAGGGAAGAAGCTTTACCCCGCAGATACTGAATGGCGTCGTCCGAGTCTTCACGTAGTCCTTGCAGGAATGCAGTGACTGCGTCCACGGTCTTGATCAGCTCTGACACTGTGCAGGTCGTCTTCTGAGCTTTGACGGTCGCTTTGTCCAGGGGTTCCATGACTGATCGCGCGAGACCCAACGCCACGTAAGTGTCGCCGCGGCTGAACGTTTTCAGCAGACCGTCAGAGCGAACGGCCACATGACCATGCGTTTGCTTCATCTCTTGCAGAGTCTGCAGCACTTGAGGGTACTGATCCAGTACGGCAGCCACGGCCTTCAACCGCACAGTCCAACGGGTGGGTCACAGTGGTCGAAGTTTGTTCGGCGAGACGTTCTCCGACTGGCAGACGGCGGAAAACTTGTTGCGTACTTTGATGGAATCTCCGAACAGCACTCCCAGTTCGTTCACAGCATGCAGCGCATTTCGGATGAGTGTCGAGGCCTCGCAGCTCTCTTTGGTGACAAGATTAATGCAGTGCGCGCCGCAGTGTAGGTAGAGAGCTTGCGGCTGTTTCTCCCGCAGCAAGGCTTGCGCGCCCTTGAATTGTCCTTTCATGTTTGATGCCACATCGAAGGCGAGACCTCGGAGCTGGTTCATTAACAGGCCCAGTCGGAGCAGCGCGTCTTCAATCATGTTGGCAATGGCCGCGCCGGTGGTGGATGGCGGCTCATAAAAGCCGACAAACTGTTCCAGGGCGTCCAACTCCGCCGTGGTGTACCGCACACAGATCGCCTCTTGTTCAATCCCGCTCACATCCTGGCTGCCGTCCACGATCACGGAGAACGGACTTGGCCCGTCGTCGGTCACTTCTGATATGACATCTTGGACGACTCGGTTGCTGATGAGGTCCAGGAGCTCGTTTTGGATCGCTGGACCAGTAAAGGTCTCACGCCGTTTCAGCCACTCGACCAGGGTCACGGAGTCTTCGGAGCGCAGCTGCAGCAGTTCATGCAGGTTGCCTTCGTCCAGTTCATGTCCACGCAGTGCGAGGCCCTGGCAACCTAGCAGCATGATGCTCGTGATGATTTTGATGAGAGCTTCTGAGGCTTCTTTCTGGGAGTTTTGGACGGCGGAGGACACCATGGTGGAGATTGAGTGTTTGTTGCTGATCAGGGTGTAGACGGCCTCTTTGTGGTATGGCGAGCCGTTGTGCCCTTTCAGTAGCTCGTCTCCCCTCTTCCAGTTGCCGAAACCATCTTTGGTGAAAGCCGTCTTCTGGCAGTGCTTGTTCAGGTCAATCTTCTCGTACCGCATGCACTGGAGGCATAGCATCCTCTCCTTCACCGGGCAGTAATGCAGCCATGGATATTCTCTATACCACCTGTTCATGAAGCTGTACGACCGGCCGCATGGTGTCAATTGTCTCGGGATGGTCGATGCAGGAGGTTGATAAGGTCTGCCGACGGCAGGAGTAGGACTCGTAGCAGCGCTCACCGCAGGAAGTTGATGGGGTCCACCGACTGCATGAGTAGGACTCGTAGCAGCGCTCACCGCAGGATGTTGGTGGGGTCCACCGACGTCAGGAGTAGGACTCGTGGCAGCGCTCACCGCAGCAGGAGCAAGCACTGTGGCATCTGAAATGACACACTGGATTCAATATTCAAGGCTTTGGGTTGAGTAGGTACGTCACTGAGGAATGGATCCGCAATCAACAAAGAAGAGATTCGATCATGTTTTATGTTGTATGCAAAACGATTAGAAAATACGCTCGCAAGCCATTGGCAAGAGCTCGGTTTCACTTTTGGCAAAAAGTGTATTACCGCGACTCCTCGAACAAACACGGCAATGGAAGCATCAGCAGTGGTCACAAATTGACCGTACCTGGTACCAGGCGGCACCGCCTACCCTATTATAACCCACATCATCACCACACGGTTTCGCCTTTAAAGGCATCGACGCCAGAGCATCGGCACAAGGGGAAAATCCGCTCAGACCCTAGACCCAGACGCATTTGGCTTGCAAACATGGCATGTTTGCGATAATTCCGAAAATACATTACCACCGGATCATTCTCTGCCCCAGCAACAGTAGAAGGACAATATGGACTCTAAAATTTGGGCCATTCTGTACTGCTATTGATGTCATAATATGAGAGCATACCTAAGCACATGAATGTTCAGAAAGCCTGAGCATTGAGCAAGAAATCCCTTCCAGCGACAACGATACCCATCAAGTATACAAAATTGGGCAAGCATATTTTTTTTGAATATACTAGGTTTAAATAGGAAGGAAAGGCCATACTTCTTTGACGATATATTGAGAGGTACGGTTACACTTTCTTCATCTAAATGTATAATTGTATCCCGACAATCAATTTGATTCTAGGAACCTGAACACTGTATTTGCGTGCTTCATTAACTTACCAATCTTGGATTATTTATGAAATAATTTATCCAATGGCCCGAAGGCCACACCACGTCTTTTCATTTCTATTACAACTGAAATCAGATAACAGATATTAAGTACATCAAGTCACAAGTGATGCCTTGCAGTACACCGATCTCGCATCTTAATATGGCAGCTGGTTAAGATCGTACTAAAATAATCCTGTATTTATAACTGCCAGAGGTAACATAATTTCACAACCTGTGGATACAGCTCAAAAGGAAGAAGAAGCAGTTGTGAAAGAAAGATGTGTGGTGAAAAGTACCAAAATAGTCTAAATTTAGGGCTGAACTGAGAATATACAAACATCGTTCTCCTGTTAGGTAGGTACCTTGCTAGGTAGAATGGACCTAGCTTGGGGTATTCTACTCACTTTTCACTACATTTCAATTCACAGTGATATGTAGGTAGTCAGGTACTTTAGTGAAAACCCATGAGTTCCTAAAAAAAAATATTGATATTAAAATTGGTTAAGATATCAACTTTTGCATACGGGGAAAGCTCACAAGATATCTGTCCTAGCCACTTTTATATTTTTTCCATGTCATACACCATACATGATGCAAGAATGCAAATGTTAAGCAGCAAGACGCTTATACATACACAGTGGGACCCATTTGAATCCTGAGTCTCTCCAGTTGGCTGTTTGGTTCATGGTTTTAGTGTTTCTGTGGACTATTGCCCAGTGAGCAAAGCTCATTCCTGGTTATTTATCGGTATGCCACATGTCCTTTAAGTTGTAAAAAACCATTGCTTCAGGCACCAAAAATAAGTGTTCCTGAGTGGAATTGTTGAGAGATTACTTTTTGAAGAGCAAACATTAACTTGACTGAGATGAGACCTGGTTGATATAATAGGGCCTAATTTGGCCATTTGGGGAACATATTTTAATTATGTCATTGATTCTTTAAAAACAAAGACATTTGATATGGGTTGTTTTCAATGTGGGAGGTACCTAGTTTGATAACATATTTTTAATGGCATCCGTTTGGATTTGAACACAATCCGGGTAGTAAGTACTTACGTACTTTTTTATCTAAAAAAATCAGAGCTTGTGGGCTATTTCTCTTTTGGGCCTGCCCCTCCCCATCCTTGGATCCAATGGTGTGCCTCAGGTGGTCCCCAGTGACTATCGGAAGTTTCCCTATTGAGCGGGACATTGCTGTTTCTGTTTTACAGTCAAAAGGTGTTATTAAAAACAGCATTGGTGAAAAAGGCAAGTTTTTATGCTTGTCCGCCTGGAATATAATTTAACCTTGGGATTAATTTAAACACAATACTCTAGGAAAAATTTCAAAGAAAATTCCACCTTTGTACAAAATGATCCCACAAATAGTTGGCAAAGGGGGTCATGGTCCCCCATGCACCCTTGGATAAACCAGTGAAGCAATACATGTACCTTATTCAGAAATGAGAAGAGGGCATCGTTACATATACAATAGTGAGGGGGACCAATTCCTCGTAGGGGCATCACTCCTTGTTGGGGTGCCACTCTCGTTAGGGGTGTCATGCCTTTTTTGCGCATTTCGACCATTTGTGTATTTCGGGGCACCCCTTTGGCCAGATGGTGGTCAATTGGGAGTGTTTTCGAATCCTCGGACCCAATTTGTGTCCTCTTGGGCGCCATTGGGTAGGTGACAGTGTATTTTTACTTCTTTGAGAAGAGAATACTTTTTGTACATTTTGCTTATTTTACGTCACGCCTATGTCGCTCAAAATTCGCGTTTTTTGTGCCTCGTAGGGGCGCCGGTATTTCCCCAAAAGGGCGCCTTCGGCGCCATGTAAAGTGGTTGGGGTGGGGTGGGGGGGGTAGTTACCCGGACCCCCCCGCCCCGGTAGCGACGCCCCTAATAAGAGAGATACAGAGAGACAATAACGCGCAATCACACCAAAGGCGCTGCCACCGATCAGTAACACTTGAACGCCGACATCAAGGTAAGTAGATATACCATGAGAGTCGCTAGTCTAAAATGGGAAGCAATTCTGGCTGTAGAGTGTAGCAGTAGAATGCTAAAACCGAGGGACGAAGATTTCACACCAGATTTGTATAATTCTCGCCATAAATGGACCATCTTACGTTTTGTGTTTAGCGCCGTCAGCTAAAATTGAGTCTGATTCGTTAAAAGATCCACGCTATCAGGTCACGTCACGTAATCCACAATGCAGCCGAATTGCGTGACTGCGGCTGCCAATATTTATTAGCCGAGCCAAAACACAACCATTATTTTGTTACCAGAAGCATGCATTTTTCACCTCCTGAAGTTTTTCATCCATAGTAATTTCGGCCGGTGAAAGAGATGCAGACCGTGCTCGCAGTCTGCCAAAAAATGCCAAACTGTGAGCCTTGATTTTCCTGGGGAAATTCCCCAGTAAATTTGTGGCTCCTGGGTTTTACTGGGGAAGGTTTCCCCACTTTCCCCAGTGGTGGATACGCCCATGCCTGAACATCAACATTGATGTGTGGGACTGAGAAAGCTTCAGGAACTATTATTTTGTTCTGGTATTCGTCAGCTTCGCTTAAGGAACTCAGCTCCAACGTCACCCTTTTGGAGTTGCGCTCTTCACCACAACCTTCAACATTCTGCAGGCAAAGCCTCCGTTCCTCTCCTTGTATGTTCAGGTCAGTGAGTAGATCTGAACAGCACAGCGAGGTTTGTGCTACTGGGTCAAGCAAGGCATGCGTATCTCGGTACATCCCAGCATGACCGTGAAGCCGCACGGGAACAATCTGGAGGAGCGTCGTTACTTCCTCATTGAAAGGGGCTGCAGCTGCTATGGTTCGCTGGGCTTGGTCCCTGGGCTGACTGGTCGCTGGGCAAGGGGAGTCTTGGTATGATGAATTGCGAGAAACAGCGTGAAATGGCGCACCAGTTCTGAAGCTTACTCTCTGACTACCATGGGGTAGCACATGATGTCGGACCATGCAGCCCTCTATGCCATAGGGTCTGACTACTGGACAGCTCCGAATCTGATTGCCTGCCTTAAAGCAACAAAAGCACAGGCCATTGTTGGCTATGAACTGGGCACGATCATCAGCAGATTTCCCGGCGAATAACTCGCACCGATCCAGGTGGTGACTGCCTTCACAACAGGCACACACAAGTGGTAAGGCCCCAGTCGCCATCGCTGAACGTCGGAATGGCTGCTGCTTCCTCTCAACTGCCAGTGATTCATCGCACTTCAAACAGATCTTCACCTGCTTTCCCAGCCCGCTGTTGAAGGTTACAAGGATCGGCTTAGTTGGTTCCATCTCAAGCACTTGCTTCCCCCATTCTCTTCGCAACTCAATAGGTAGCTTCTCTGCAGTTCGCTTGAGGTTCTCACAACTATCTAGATCTTCGTTAAACTCTAAGTTCTGAAGGATGGTTACAGCACTGCTAACCACAGCATGAAACTTCTCGAGGCTTGCAGTGCTAGTGTACGTTGGAGCTCTCGCCGAAAATATTGCACCTAAATTTGCATGGACGATGTCTTCTTCCCTGCCGAACCGCTCTTCTAGAGTTTTCAAGGCCTGATGATTTAAATTTGGGTCAAACAGCATTCCACCGATTATCTGCTGCGCCAGGCCTGTGACAGAGGATTGCAGATGAATCATTCGTTCTGTGTTAGACAGAGACAGCTGGTCATGAACAAGAGATTTAAATAATCCATGCCACCTTGGCCATTCCATAGGATCTCCAGAAAAAGTAGGCAAAGTAATATGCGGAATGCTTTTAGCAAAAACGGAACAGTGAGATGATGACTCCTGTTTTGTTGCGATCTTCGAAGGGGGTACAACTTCCCTAGCTCCTTGCGATCGAATGCTCGGCATCTGTATCTTGTTGTTGTTCTTCTCATCAGCAGGACCATCCAACTGATCCTCGCCAGTGAAGTCATCCTTTCGTTCCCAGTCAAGATCATTCTCTGCCGCCTTCCTCAGCTTTGCTTCTACTCGTGCAGCGTCACGGGCATCGGTAGCTTCCCGTATCTTTCTGCGCCTTTGGATGTCCTGCTCCTCCTTCTCTAACTGCATCTGCTTTTCAAGTTGTGACAGCCGCAATTGCTTCAATCTTGCATCAATCCCTGCGTCTCTTGATTTGACTGACTGCACTGAAGATGCTGACCGAGCTGCAGAGTGACAAGTTCAAGATGCTACTGAGGCAGGCTCATCCCTTCGCGATACTAAATGTTCGTTGAGTCTCTGCACCGCTTCAGTGTATTGTGTGTCAACATCTGTCATGTACAAGTTTGCCTTTTCCCTTTCACTTGCATCCTTCAATGATGTCACATATCCATCATTTGCCTCAGTAATTTCATCAATTGCTCAATACATTTCCTTCAGAATTTCACCCAGTTGTGTTTTGCTTCCTCTGGCATCCATCATAACGAAGGCGCGCCGTCTGATTCTGGTGAGGGCTGCTAGCTTTGAGCTTTCTTTTGCTTCATTTCATTTGGCTTTGAGTCGTCCAGGACTTCCTCTTGTATATTCAGTTTCCTGTCTATATATCAGGGCCTTCTTGAGTATTTTCAGGCACTTTTGAAACTGTCATCACCGCCGGTAAAGTCGTTTGTTGAGACGCACAGCTTGCTGCATTTATTCAAGTTGCCTGCAAGTTCTGTATGCATGCGCAGCAACACAGGATGTGTTAGGCTTAGGGACAAGGCACACAAACATGAATACCAGGGCAGTCAGAGGCCAGCAGGAACTTAGGACCACGAGCCAGAGCTAGGCATGCATTGACATGCAGTGTGTGGGTGTGGTTTCTGCAACAAACCCAATCCAATAACAGGTTCCACAGATAGCATCCAAAGCCATGCGCAACAACACAAGTACATTCGCGGTAAGCACTTCGACAAGCCATTACTTTATACAAACTAAAAAATGAAGTCAAGGTGAGCAAGCCAGCAATGAATAGCCTATAATCAGCATCCAGCAAACAGGATTCCATCTGTCAACCACACCAATCACCCGCGTAGACATGAACGCACCAAAAGTATTCCAACTCCGCCGGTGATGAATGTTAAGAGGCAATGTGCAGCACACTTTACATGCCACCAATTTACTGACTCTCATGCAACTTTAAATCATGCATTCTTCTTCACTGAAACAGAGAATCACGTATAGGACTTGCAACAATGAATGTTCAAAAACGGAGGAATTGAGAGACCTAACCTAACCTATCGTAGCCTCAACAGGTTCCTCCATTTCTGCTAACCCAACCTAACATAACATAACCTAACCTAACCTAACCAAACCTAACCCTAACCTAACGTAACCTAACCTAACCTAACCCAACTTCCCCAGTTTCCTCCGTTCCTCCATTGCGGAAACCCTGATGACGTCATCGAACTGTTGTCAGTTGACTTCTTTTACTTAACCCATTTCACCGTCAGCTGCAATCCCCACTCCACAGGAGCTGAGCGACTTGCTGCTTCAGGCTCCTACACCAGTTCTCATTATGGGAGACTTTAACGGTAAACACCCGTCCTGGGGAAGCGATGAGACGGACACTAGAGGACGATAAATTCACCAGTGTATTTAGGATCACAACTTAGTACTTCTTTACACCGACCCACTACAACTCGACCTTAGGAGGGTCGGACGGTTGCATTGACTTAACGTGCTGCTTCCAACGACTAAGGCCACTGTTTGACTGGTCAGTTTCAGACCTTCCCGGGCTGAGCGACTACTATGTATAATTAGGTGTACTTGGGTGTATTGGGAGTACTAATGTAATTGGATATTCCCAATTACAATTAGGCTCGGCACGAACGCTATACACCACACTAAGCCTTTGAACCATCTTAGAACCTGAAAGAGCGGATATGGCGAAATTCCATGAACAGGTGGACTTCAACCCAGCAACTTCATAGACCAGGAAAATCGAGGTAATCCTCAGGGCTATCAGCTCAACACACGAGATTCAGTCCCAAAAAGAAATACATAGGAAAAAGGCATCCATGCCATGGTGGACCCCACACTGTCAAAGGGCAACCGCCACACGGCGCTGTGCCCATAAACAAGTCAAAAGATGCGTTTGTGAAACACACCTATCAGCATACCGACAATCTCAAGAAGACTGCATGGACACCTGGCCACAGCACGCCAAACCTGTTCGCAATGTTTTGCCTCTCAATTCAATAGGTCCACCTCCGTTCGCAGAATTTGGGATATGACGAAGCGTTTCAACCTGAAACGCCCACCACCAGCCCCGTTCCCCCAGCTGACGGTGAAAGGACAGCACATCACTGACCCACGAGTCGTAGACCAGCCACTTTAAGCGACACTACGTCAGGGTATCTGGGAACAACTCGACACCACTATAGTAAGCGCTCTATAAGCCCTTGCCTCCAAAGCCCATTTTACCTCTAGGTATATATAAATTTAGTCATTTAGTGTGCACGAATTTCACCTTGCCCTCATCAAGCGTGGAAACACGTCGGTAATCCCACACGACATCCATTACCAGTTTTTAAACATCTTAGCCAATATTCCCTAACGTAGCTACTCGCGGGCAAGGCACTTTACATAAAGGTACAACCGTCCTGCGATTCGAACTCTTCGTTACATCACATGCATCACATCACATCTTCAACGGCCGAAATCCTCATTGCCCGCAATGCTTTTTAGGAGTAAATTATAATGTTATATTTTGTTTAAGAAATAAAGCTATAGCCATAAAACGAGGACCAGGTGATATAATACATCATTATCTATGAAAAATATTACTACCGTTTTAACCTGAAACTTACCTGAAACCCGATATATGAGCCGAAACAGGTCATCACATCACGCAGGCTTCGTCCCCAGCTGGCACCGTTCCATGGCTTTTTCTACCGACGAATGCTCATAATGAATGAATGTGGGGTGGAACTTATGCAAATTATGGGAAGGGCACAGGGGTTTTGTTTGCTGCACTTTTGAGGGGACACTTGTCCATTTAATCTTAACTTTTCCCGACCAATAATTTCAACTTATAAGATGGGACCCTATGGAGTGTACCCCCCACCCATTTCAGTTCTCCCATTGCCTTCATGTATTGCGTCCCCCAATAATTTCCAGAAAACAGCACCTGCAGAAGGATATAAAGGTCGATAATGTACCAGTAGTGCCACATGCCTATGGCTAACTTCTGGTAACAAGGGGGAGGGACAGCTGTCCCAGAAAAGTAAGTTCAACCTCCGCGGCGTATCTAATGGGATACTAAGTGGACGACACAAACCGAACGTGTAATTTGACCATTTTTTCCTCCAAGTTCTCCAAGTCACCGTGAAATCTCAAGGTCAACACAGGTCAAATAAGGCCAGTTCTAAAGGTGACAAATTGTATTCAATGTTGTTTAAAGTTAAACAAATTATCCAGATTGCAGACAGGCTATATCGACAGTTATCCGGGTTCAGGGATACCCAATGTGATCCTTAATAACGCTTTCGTAATTTGAGTACAAGGAACACGAAAACATTTCATTTGATAAGTTCATTGTCCTGATTATTTTTCATCTCTCCCTGGGTATCTCTCCCGAATGGATTGTTGGCTATTTTGAAAGACAAAATCCGAGTTCTTGCTGGGCTGGCTTCATGAACCAGGGTCCTATTGCTAAGCAGAGCTTGTTGCGTGAACCCTGGCCCCAACACCCGATCTATGCATTCCAGTTCAACGGCAGAAGTTTGACAGAAAGTTTAACGTGCCGCCAATGCACCGACACGGCCACCCGGTAGCTCGTCCCCGGCCTTATCGGGCCAGCTGCCAACTGACCCTCCCAGCCGTGGGCTAAATGCGAGCGCGTGAAACGACTCGAACCCTGTGCTGCCAGGACATGGGAGACCGGTGCATGCCAGCGCTCTAACCAACTGACCTATCGGGACTGCTCTTTTTTGTCGCCTGGCTATGCAAACAAGTATCACTGCCATCACTGCCGTGCAAAGGAAAATGACGCATGTGACATTTTTGCCCCAACACACCTTTCTACACCATTCGATAGCTATTTCGCAGATGCCAATGGTGAAAAAAAAACGACAGTCACGTTTAGGTAACATACTATTTCGAGGAACATTTTTTTTCTTCAACAATACGCCTGTGGGGAACGACATATATATCATGGTCAAAGGACGTATGAAACAAATTAGCATTCGCGTCAAACGTATGTGCCGCATTTCGTGAGATTGTTTCACATGCCAAAACACATATGGTATCTTTTTTTTGTCGCATGGACCTGTACGGCAAAAGGACGTATGCCATCGCGTCGGTCACATACGTCTTTCTAGTACTCGAGATGCTGAAACTTTAGCGGCAGAGAGACGTATGCGAATAAGCGATAATCTGGAACGTCTTGTATAGTGCCACACTGAGCCACATTCTCCTTCGAATTTGCTTGCAGGATGTGTTAAGCTAGTCAAAAACACATGAACGCGCGATGAATAACTCGTGGTTTAAATATTCCCCCGACGCAAGATTAACACATTGTGTCCAGTGCCATGGGGCAGCGATCATTCTCAGTGCTACATGTTAGTTGTGCCGTCACCATTGAAAAACCTCCAAGTACGGTGGCCTCGTGCACTTCTACCCATCCGACACGTTCGAGTGCTGAAATCCTCTGCCCCTCTGCCCATTCGACACTTTCGAGTAGGGCGGTCCCGTGCATTTCTACCCATTAGCCACCTTCGAGTACGGCGGTACCGTGCACCTTTGCCTATTCGACACCTTCGAGTCGGGCGGACCCGTGCATTTCTGCTCATTAGACACCTTCGAGTACGGCGGTACAGTGCACCTTTGCCCATTCGACACCTTCGAGTCCGGCAGTCCGGTGCACCTCTACTAATTCGACACATTGAGTACGGCGGTCCAGTGCATATCTCTTTTTCCTCAACCAGCGCATTTCAATTTTTCCTACCACAATATGGTCCGAGATACTACGCGTAATTGTTTGGTCCGGCTAAGTCACATACGTAGTTTTGCCTTCACGTGGTGGAATCGACGGATACAAATTATGGCCTGGCCATACTACTTTTTTATGTGTACACTCGCTTTCGGTGGGATGTTCGGGGGTACCCTTAGCATGGTTGGCTCACTAGGAACGTAGGCTGTGGCGCTGCAGACCAAAAATTACTGGTAGGCTGCGCCGTTTCACAGTTATGAGTTGCGTGACAGTCTACCAGCTTCGCCACCGACCAGCGTCCGAGCCATAGGATTCGCGTGTGGTCGTCACGCGACCATTTGCCCTGCAGCCATGCAGTGGTAAACACGGGTCTTCCCTGTTCCCGCCTTGCATACCTCTGTCGGCGAAACAACATTGGCAGTTAAACGAGCAGGTTACTGGGCTTCTATCGATAAGCAACAATTAATAGCTGCGGTTTTCTGACTCCAGCAACACAGAATGAGCAGGAAAGGTTGGAAAAAGCTCAGTAGCAAAGAAGTAGCGAAAGGAGATGGGAGGTTTATAATGTGAATGAAGTATTCTCTGGCCCCAAAATAATAATAGAATGTCCAACATTTATACGTTTTATAAATGTAGTTCGAACTCTTGCTGGGGTGGCTTTATGAACCAGGATCCAATTGCTAAGAAGAGCTGGTTTCGTGAACCCTGGCCATGATTCCATGAATTACAGTTTTACAGTCTAAATTTGGCAAAGCGCTTCACGTGCCGTTAATACACCGACACTGCGACCCCGGCAGCTCGCTCTCGACCTTATCGTGCCAATTGCCAACTGACCCTCTCAGCCGGGGACTAAAAGCGAGCACGCGAAGCGACTCGAACCCAGCATTGCCAGGACAGCGGAGACGGGTGGGTGCACGACAGTGCTCTAGCAAACTAAGCTACCGAGGCGGCAAGTCACAGGGAGGCACTTGCTTGTTGAATTCAGATTCATTGACAAGTCAATTAGTTACTTAATTAAATTGCATCTACTTCATTGATAATCAAATGTTTTAGGGCGCAAGGAATGTGTTGCATGATATCATATTATTTATTGCATATGTTGTGCACTGTACTGCAAGCAACATATTCAGAATTCCGTGGGGATAAAGTACTTCTTCACGCTGATACCATCCAACTATTTCACCATACAAATATTTTACTTTATATTGCTTCATATGAAGTAAAATCTTAAAAAGTAAAAGTAAAAAGACCCGTGTTTACCACTGCATGGCTGCAGGGCAAATGGTCGCGTGACGACCATTTGCAAATCCAATGGCTCGGACGCTGGCCGGTGGCGAAGCTGGTAGACTGTCACGTAACTCATAACTGTGAAACGGCGCAGCCTACCAGTATTTTTTGGTGTGCAGCGTCACAGCCTACGCTCCTAGTGAGCCAGCCATGCTAAGGGCACCCCGAACATCCCACCGAAAGCGAATGTACCTAGCACAGACGATTTGAAGCAACACAACAGTGCTCAATGCATTTGTCTTCTTGTAAGTATTTGACGGATATCGAACTTGAACGAGAACACAATCTCATCGCTATTGATAGCTCCGAAGGGTAAATCGGCATATCTGAACTTTCTGACCTCTGAATTTTTACATCGGGACAGATTGTAACATATGCTATTTTTACTTTTCACGGCAGATGAGACCATGGGTACCCAAACATGCGAAGACACTTTCGGAGTATAACTAACAAAGCAATTCCGTGTACAAACAACCACCAATTACATCGCTACTAGCTATAGCATCTACTCAATGCTCGAGAAATGTAAAATCCCGGTGGCACGTCCCACATATCGAGGCGTCAGCGTCATTAAGAAGGTGTGGCTGAACGACGCGCGCCAATTGCACAACATCTGAACAAGCAGAGCTTGAAAACACAACATGAAAGACTGGCGAAACACAGATGGAACCTACAGACACAGTTACGTCACGACCACGAGCAAACCAATATGAAAGGAGGGCAGTGTTTGAAATCCACCGTACCATACTCGCCGTCCAGTCCAATTCATCTGCCGTCCACCGAGGTCGGCGCACTGCTAACGCCAGGTCTCGCTGACTTGACGACAGGTTGGATCACGGTTCCAGCATTGACAGCCGGAGCCGAGCGAGGGTAATATGTCCCAGACCGTGCCGCCACGCTAAAACCGCCATTACTTTGTGGGCACGAGCTCTGTTGTCCTCGATTACGTCCACTATCCTTGGTAACAACTACTGTATCCTCAAGGTGACACCGCGTCATTGAGCGCAAAGTTGACCGACCTCATTCCTATCGCCATACACTCGGCTTACGGCTACATACTGACTTGCCCGTCCGTCTTCAGAGTATCGCTATCGCGTTGCATTCGCCCCATTATCACACCGTACAGGCTGACCCTATTCACTGCACATGGCCTCACCACGGTTAGCCGGTCGAACGCCCGCGGCGAAAGGCACACTGCCAACGCCGGTGTCTCGGTGCTGAGTGGCGTCTCGGCGATAGGCCGGGTCACCGTTCCAGCACTGACAGCCGAAACTGGCCGGACCAACCAGACCTCTATCCTCGAGTCGTGGGGGTTTCCGCGGATTTTCCGGACGGCTCAACGGAACCCATTCTTACTGCTGGTACCCGACAGGTTATTTTCATCCTTTTCATAAATTATGGTAAAATTGCTGAGATTATGCAAGATCACGGGGCAATCACATCACGAAACGGAGAACCTCACGTTTTGTTCAGCAATGTCATGGTTTCACGCAGCCTTGCACAATATGGCGAGCCGAGATGACGAATGTTGGATATAATAGGGTAATTTGGGACTGCACCAACAGGATGAAGTAGGTTATTAACCTTTCCCCATGCCCTTTGAGGTCATTATCCTGTGTTTGTCTAGGATGACTAAGTGTACAGTCACCCTGAAATTATGTCATGTCTTGAATTGGATTCCCCGTCCATGCTACCACTTAGGGCCGAAAATAGTGATTTTCTCCTATATTATATTAGTTGTAATTTTCATATCTTCAGAAGATTTGATTTAAAAAACTTGACGTCTATTCGGGTTCTGCAAGCAGTATAATTGCTCCGAATCGCCTTCTTACCTCCAAGTGGAACCGCGAGAGCTTAGGACAAAGCCTCAGCTTGCCGTTGTCCAGCGCCAGCAGCTCCTCAAAGCACTGACGGTTGAGCCGGGCTGTACCGCAGTCAGTCTGGGCACCAGCAGGCCGCCGGTCTCCGCCATAGTGTGGGCTCCCATCAGCTTGATGGGGTGGGGCGGGTCCGCAAAAGATCCAGACTGTCCCATGAAAGGATGTAAGAGGTTTCTGATTAACACGCGGTCGGGTGAGATGGCGGGTACATTTCAACCCCACCCTGAGGTTTTCCGAAACAACGCGTAAACGGCGACGCGCAGTGGCGCTGGGCTAAGGAAGGGACAGGCTAACAAAGGAAGATGGAGGTAAGTCTTACTATAATGTTGTTCGTTCGCCATCTATTTAACTAAACAATATTCAAGGCTCCAAAATCAATATTTCTGTATTGAAAACACCCATGTGATAGTAAGTACCAATAGCCACTGCTTCTTTCTCATCTCATGGTGATTGTTTACCTCAACAAGCGCAGGTGTGAATTTGTTGCTGCTTGTTGCTGCTTTGTTCCTTCACCAGTGTCTGCTGTCCAGCCCCCTCTCGTCAAACGAGATGACGCAGAGGCGCTGAATGAGCTCCATAGCCTGCACGGCCGCCTCCAGAACCGCGGCGGCAACCTCCATCACTCCCGGTATGACGGTTTAGGAGCGTGTCCAGCGGAAGAGCGTCGTTATGGACGGCAGCGGGAGCTCCAGCAGGCTGCTGACATACGCGAAGCCCTTCTTCGAAATACAGCGCAGGCCCAGCACTCTGGCGACGGCTTTGGCCCCCCAACAGGTTCGGCGCCCGGTGGCCGCTTGGCGCACCTGCTCTGCCGACAACACTCCCGCTTCCACCAGCTGGTCCAGGGTCGCGGCATTCTTCGCCAGGGTGCCGTTGCGGCAGAGCAGATCAGACTTCTGGTGCCGCCACCCCAGACGTCTCTGACAACAGATCCGCTGCAGGCGATCCACCTTTCTCTGCAGCCGGCAGACTTCCTCCAGATGCGGCAAAATCTGCACACCTGCCGTAGGCTGAAGCAGCGTTGGGGCGTCGCCTACTGTATCTTCGGCTCCGTCCTCAACTTCAGATATCACTGCAATCAGAAAACAAGTCGGGCGTGTAATATATCCGGCATCAGGCAATTTGCAGTAGTGCCACTTTTTTGTTACCACCTAAACCAATGTGCCTGGAGAATCACATCCCGCATGTACGTTAACATGGCTGTTCATTTGCTGAGATCATACACCCCCCATAAATTAACCGATCATATTACACCCCCGTAACCCCAACCCCGTTACCATTACCACTGCCATACCAGTAAAGGCCTGTTTACACGCGACAGAATTCCGGCAGAATCGTGCGTCGGCAGACCCGACGTCCGCGACGTCGGCGGCAGAAATTGGCAGGGAGCGGCAGAAAGTAGCAGGCGGCGGCAGAAATTAGCAGGCGGCGGCAGACTCTGACGTCACGCCTCATTCTGCCAACGTCATACTAGCAGGATGACGGCATCCATCCAATGCGCTATGAAGCTTCTCAGTTGTTTGTTTACTGTGTCATAAGTGGTCCATTGCACTATTAATTGGGTCAAGCAATACCCACCTCGAGAGCATTACTGCTTACGTATTTGGCACTACATCATTACAATAAGGGCTCCTTTTCTTGAGGACGCGGTAGTGAGAAAAAGGCTAAAAAAGTGGAGTGTATAAAACTGTTCCTCATCCCTACCTAATAAGCTTTATAAAAATAAAATGGTACCGTTTAGAAATTAAGGCCATAATTTTGGCATATATGGACTTCCAGTGCGCGGACACTGCCGCTCTTGTTACAACCGATACCACCCCCGCTACGACCGGTCCTACTCCTGCTGCCGCTGCGGCCGCGACCACTCTCGCTGCCGCTACCGCCGTTCCTGCTGCCGCTGTCCATGCTCCTGCTGCAGCTGTTCCTGCTGCCACTGCCACTGCGGCCGCGACCACTCTCGCTGCCGCTACCGCCGTTCCTGCTGCCGCTGTCCATGCTCCCGCTGCAGCTGTTCCTGCTGCCACTGTCACTGCGGCCAGGCCCGCTCCTGCTGCCGGAGCCAGGGAGGGATATCGCGGTGTGAAACTGCTTGTACCTCGGAGGGGGCACGCCAACGAGCAGATGCGCCTTCTCTTGTTGACTGAAGCCCGCCGACGACTGCTTCGCAGGGTCATGCAGAACCGCCAGCAGCGCATATGGGTCTGGTCAGGCCTTTCCAGGAGGGGGGGGAGGCGGATTCTTCACCAGGCTTGTCGCGGAGCTCAGATATAACGAAGCAGACCACACACGGTACTACCGGATGTCGCCTGTCAACTTTGACCAGCTCCTTGAGGTCGTCAGAGGTGATATCGAGAAAACAACCACCATCATGAGATGTGTTCCGATTTCTTCCGAAGAACGACTGGCAGTAACATTTCGGCACTTTCTATAATTATTACCCATGATATTATCATTTCAGGTCGCTATGTAATATGTTTAGCTTGTCTGGTAAACGCTTCTAAGCAATCCGTGGCATCTTCTGCGCTTTATTAAACCGTTTACGGCATGTCCCTTTCATACCTGAATCTATGTGTGGGGGGCGGGGGGGCGTGGGGGATTCCACCAACCAACTCCGGCATTGTGTGCAATTTATTATAATCGTGCGTCCTGAGTGGACTTCCCATCTTTCTCCGACATTTGCAATGTCACCGTCGCCACGCTATTGCGTGAGTGGTTTGTATAGGATATGTCCTGAATACCGCTCGTCACCTGTGATCGCCATTGCATGGGTGTCACTTCGTGAAATTGATTGGGTGGAATGGGGGGGGGGGGGCAATTGATGTTTTTGATGGCCATTTGATCTGGAGAAGGACACCATCGGCTAAAAACTCATTGAGCATGGGTAGGGATGCACTCAAGCGTTCTTGAAGGACGCCTCCAATAGGCTCAATGATTAAGCTTCGGTCTGATTGGAGGGAGAAATCAATAATTGAGGTGGCCAAGTTTATGTTTGAGATCCTCAAATCCAAATTCATGAAGTCTAAGTTTCAAGTCTTTGGATTCGCTGCTAGTTTTTACAACGGAATTGAAAAAAAGAAATTGCATTATGTTGTTTTAAATCTTACATTATTTGTTCGGATATATATATATATATATATATATATATATATATATATATATATATATATATATATACATATATATATATATATTTATATATATATATATACATATATATATATATACATATATATATAGATAGATGTATACATATATATATATATATATATATATATATATATATATATATATATATATATATATATATATATATATATATATATATATATATATATATATATATATATATATATATATATATATATATATATATATATATATATATATATATGAAGAATAATATAAGATTTAAATCAACACAACGAAACTTCTTTTTTCAATTTGGGTTAAAACCTAGCAGCAAATACAAAGATTTGAACCTTGAATTTGATGAACTTTCAGGATGAAATTTCAGGATTTCAAACATTAATTTCATCACCTCAATTATTAATTCATTAACTTAATCAGGTTAGCAATCATTAAAAATACTGCATGTAAACATAGTCCGCTTTAAAAATTCCAGTAATTCCCGTGGGGGGGATTCCACCAACCAACTCCGGCATTGTGTGCAATTTATTATAATCGTGCGTCCTGAGTGGACTTCCCATCTTTCTCCGACATTTGCAATGTCAACGTCGCCACGCTATTGCGTGTAGTGGTTTGTATAGGATATGTCCTGAATACCGCTCGTCACCTGTGACCAGTGTTGGATTTTCACTTCTCGTTCTTGGATTCGGAGTGTATAATCCTTGAGTTCATGCCATTATGGAGTGCATAATACCTGGTAACCATGGGGTGAATACAAATTACTGAGACAAAGAAATAAAGTCTTGTTTGTCCATTCAAGAAGCATACATTACAGGTGTTTCATCCCACACAGCCTAAGTATGCCACCTGATGCTGGATCGCATAAAAAGAGTATTCACTGAGAATACAAACTTCACATAGCAGTCATCTGTGTTGTGGTGCTGGAAAAGTGTTAAATATACTGTCATTGGCAAAAGGTGATGCATTTAATTGTGATTGATTTTTCATGCGAGTTTGAATATATTTCAACTTCAGGTATGTAGGTATATTACTATGATTAAATATATTATTCAAGCTTAGGGTATCCACAAGACACGTCTTACACAGTTTACCTCCATAAAGCAAACAAATTGGTTAGGCTTGGTTATGTTATGATAAGTTGGGCTCTACTCTTAAGTTGGTACTCTTAGATAGTTTTCATATCTAATGGTTTTTTTCTATTTCAAGAATTTGTTTTTCAACAATGAACCAGGCAAGGTTAGGTTATGTTAGGTTATGTTCTTTAATTTGCATTTTTTAGAAGGAAAATACTGGTTGAAATTTTTCCTTTTTCAAGATAATTGTTCTTTTTGCATTGAAGGTTAGGCTAGGTTAGGGTAGATTATGCCACATTTTATATTTTGCAAATTAATTTTTACACTATATTACCCAACTCCAAGTCCACTTATTGGTGTTGTTTTGCCTGCCAACTGGAAAGTATGTATTTACAGTGAAAGTGAGTGGTCACACCATGTAAACCACATTTTTAAACATGGCATTGGAAAAAGGAATTTCAATAACCCAAAATTACCCTAACCTGCAAATTTACAAATAGAAACAAAGTGATGATGAACAAGAATTATGCCTTTCACATCAGGAACCACAAAACCTCAATATCCCTTATGGAAACTGATTGGTCCTGAACCCTGTGCTGATGAATAATGCCCATGGCATGGTTGGATTAAAAAAAATAATGTATCAGGACTGAAAAAAAAATTTCCAATAGGAAATTTGAATCCATTCATTCCATGCACCACCATAGGCATTATGTTAAATTTGGAAATCATCATGTCGCATTGGCAACAACAAAAGTGTACAAATTTACACCTGTGATTAGCATGCTCCAACTGTTACCCATCGAAAGCCAGCATTAATAGCAATTAGCCATATTCGCCGCAATACATCGGCAGAAAAAAACAGAATTCCTACAAGGGTATGCCAGATAATAGGAGTCACAGAAGATAATAAAGCAGCACCTACCAGTTACTATTCCCACAGCACCTACTCTTTTCCCCGAGGCGCACACCTGAGGAGAACGAAAACAGAAAAATAACAATGGCTTCCTCCCCGGCTTCGTACCTTAGCCGTTGTTTAGACCCTTCCCTCGATAGGTCTTGGGCTGGCCGGGCTGGCCTTAACCTTCATCAGGGCTGGCAGCGACTTGTGTTACATTGTCACAAAAACAATGCAATCGAGATAAGCTGCTCTTTTACCTTTGTCAACAAAGATTTCATCCCATTGGCTGAGTTCAAACCAGTAAGCCAATCAGCAGCCTCCGTACAGTCAGCCGGAGTTGACGAAAGACCAGTAAGCGGCTGTTAATCACCCCTCATTTAGCAGTGTATAGAACATGACGGCTAAATTTCCATTTTCCCGGAGTGGGAGAAATTAGTTGTCGGAGTGGCATAAACACTATTATTGCCACCAGTTTGTGATGTATTGAAACAATGCAGGTCATGAAATGGAAGGACACTGAAATTTCTGGTTATATGGTGTAAAAATGTAACCAGTAATTTGACTGTAAAATGTAACCAGATTTGAAGAACGTTTTGGTACCATTTAGGTCATTTTATTGCGTAAAATCCATCGGATATCTTTTTTGTTTTATTGCTCTGGACTGGTCCAGGATGCAAAACTATCAGTTTTGTTCATGTCAAGTTATGTAGAACATCTCAATCTTCAAGGAAACAAAAAGGAATGCATTATTTATGGCCTTTCTTGGCCGTAGTTTAAAAAGCTCCGACCGGAGTGGGAGCTGGAGAGCCGCGAATCCATCGAATCCAAGAAGCGCCGTTCGGGTCTGACCAGTCCGGGAATGGTGGTTTCCCTTCATTAGGCGAGCCGAGAATAGAGGTTTCTTGCACTTGGCGAGGAATTTTTCTTGTATGCACCGAGTTGCCCACTGGATGGAAAGAGACGAAAGAGGCTCGTTGTAGGCATCGCCAACCTTGGTAGGAATGACCTACGTATCTATTATCAATATCTTCGCCATTGAAATTATTGGCTGAGATAAGCCTCGTGAGTTGTATGATGGGATATAGTCCCATAATTCAGGGACCAGGTAGTGAGACTACTAGTTGATCTCGTGTAGTATCGGCCGACATAGGAACTCAGGCCCAATTGAGGTTTCTTGACATTTAATTATTCTTGTTGGTGTAAACTTCAGTATCAAAGCAGAAATATAGCTACCTAGCTAGAATGATGTATGCACAACCAGCTTAATGTTGAGAAGTATGGGTAGCCATAGCAAAATTGTGATTCCTTATATTTTGCAGTGGTGCACATCTGTATCCCTCTGTTGGTGCCCATGCATGCAGTGGCACAACCTAGGACGGGGTTGTTTTATATTCTGGGGGGGGGGAGGACAAGTGGACCCTCAATGTTTGCTTTGCTTCTCAAATGACTTCAACTTTTAACATGGGACTCTATGGAGTGTGCCCCCAATCTATTTCACCCTGCCCACTGCCTTTCATGTATTTCCCCCTCCCCAATAATTTTCATAAATGAACTTCCATGGCCTGGAAATAGTATTTTCATAAGTGTGTTCTTAATGTGTTGGATTTAGATGGAAGAACCTTTCAGCTTGTTTTGTTTTGTTTTGGAAATAAAGCTTTCATTTTTGTAAGACAATATATTTTCAGGAATAAGGGATTGGTCCCCTTCAGTGCACGGATACAGTAACTCACAAGCATTGTTGTGCTCTAACAAAATGTTTCAGGAAATTGTGAAGTGCACCCTACCTCATACCCCAATAAACTCCATTATTTGGCTTTTTTGTCCCTGCAGCTTCCTGAACATTCCTATGCCATGAGAAATCATAATATATGTCCACAAATATTTTGGTGATGTGATTGCTTTTGTGATTTGCAAGTTGTGTAGGGACTTCCCTAGTTCTCTAGTTCTGTCTAGCCTTGCATTCTTCTGAATACTACTGATTCCAGCATTTTCACAAATGAATAATGTACACATGAAGGCATGGTTGTTTATTAATTCACATGTTTCAGACAATTGCTTATGACCTGCACCATTTCATGGAACAAATACATTGGTATTAATGTTGTATGCAGATTGCAGAGTGATCCTTAAGCATCTGCTGTCATCTGTTGCACATGCTAGCAAGCTGGCACTCGTCTAGTCTTGCTTGCATCTAATTTTCTGTTCCACTTCTGCATCCTCTTGGAATGTTGCTGCAACTCTCATGGTCACCTGAAATAACAAATGTGCATTATCCTCAATGATGTTGCCAAGTTGCTGTGGCAAGGACATAACATGGCTAGACAAGATGAAGAGCACCAAAACTAGAAGGGTTTTTCATTATCAGCCATTGATTACCATATGTTATAGGCCCTTGGAGCATGCTGCATCCTCTGCTTCATCACAATCCAATAATACTATTGGATTATGACAGCTGGTTGAGATTGCTGTTTAAGCAAGGCTCTTCACGATATATCATGTAATGTTAGGAGTGGATTTTTTTTGGGAGTGTATAATTCTTTGGATGACAAAAGTTCCAAAAAAGGACCACATTTCCAACACTGCCTGTGACCGCCATTGCATGGGTGTCACTTCGTGAAATTGATTGGGTGGACTGGGGGGAGGGGGGGCAATTGATGTTTTTGATGGCCATTTGATCTGGAGAAGGACACCATCGGCTAAAAACTCATTGAGCATGGGTAGGGATGCACTCAAGGGTTCTTGAAGGACGCCTCCAATAGGCTCAATGATTAAGCTTCGGTCTGATTGGAGGGATAAATCAATAATTGAGGTGGCCAAGTTTATGTTTGAGTTCCTCAAATCCAAATTCATGAAGTCTAAGTTTCAAGTCTTTGGATTCGCTGCTAGTTTTTACAACTGAATTGAAAAAAGAAATTGCATTATGTTGTTTTAAATCTTACATTATTTGTTCGGATATATATATATATATATATATATATATATATATATATATATATATATATATATATATATACATATATATATAGATAGATGTATATATATATATATATATATATATATATATATATATATATATATATATATATATATGAAGAATAATATAAGATTTAAATCAACACAACGAAACTTCTTTTTTTCAATTTGGGTTAAAACCTAGCAGCAAATACAAATATTTGAAACTTGAATTTGATGAACTTGGATTTCAGGATTTCAAACATTAATTTCATCACCTCAATTATTAATTAATTAACTTAATCAGGTTAGCAATCATTAAAAATACTGCATTTAAACATAGTCCGCTTTAAAAATTCCAGTAATTCCCTCAAATGCATTATTTACCCTGGGTTCACCATCCCTTGATTTCCCAGATTTCCTTCATACACATATGTGTATGAAGGAAATCTGTGTATGTGTATGAAGGAAATCTGTGTATGTGTATGAAGGAACATATGTGTTGTTATACACATATGTGTATCTGTATAACATATGTGTGTGAAGGAAATGCAATAACTAGCATAGGTGCCTAGTACCCTGTGGTGTGCCCTCAATTCATTTTAGTCTGCCCATTGCGTTCATGATCATGTACCCATTATGTAGTTCAGGATATATTACAAACGACAACGGAAAGCACAATTTATTCACCAATATCTCCATCCATGACAATCAGTATTTATTTTGCTAATGTAGAAGGTGCCTATTCGCCAAAAATCCATACAGCAACAACAGAAGCCCTCCAACGCTCGCGTCTGACGGCAGAACGCGGCAGACAACTTGAAACATTCCAAGTTGCCTGCCGCCGACGTCGATGAAACTACTAAATCAAAATTACAATGGCTAATACATTGCGGGACGTCATCCATTTGTGCCGTGACGTCAGAGGCTCCGGACATCGCCGACGCCGGGTTCTGCTCGATTCTGGTCGGTTCTGCCGGGTCCTGCTCAGTCCTGCCAACGTCACGATTCTGCCGGGATTCTGCCAGTATTCTGCCGCGTGTAAACAGACCTTAAGGGTATGCATGGTGTGGAATGAAGCAACCGTTGTGAGCGACGTAAAGGGTATCTCGGTCCGTGTCTCTTAGTGTCCCGAAGCTGAATTAGCAGAACAGATGTCGATATTGAATTGGGCCCCCGTCACCAACGTCAAACGAAAATATTGCCGATGCACACTTGCTGCTTGTACTATCACAGACGATCACTTGCTACGCGGCAGGGCTGTCGATTAAAAAAACATGGGGGGGGGGGGCGAAGTGTCAATGGACTAGACACCCCATCCCCCATCCAGAAACTCATCGGGTTTCGCCCTCCGTGTTTTTTTAACCTAAATAATTCTGATTTTTTATTGATAATACTAGCGGATCTAGGGGGGGGGGTCATTCCGGCCACCCACCCACCCTCCGAAGTGCTTAAAAGACCATAGTGTCTTTTGCCTCCCCCGAAACCAACTGAAGTAAACTAAATTGAAATGCATTAACCTTTGCCGAGGTTAAAAAAGCGTCCGAATGAAAGAATCTCCAATTTTAAAGGTTTTTATCATTGTTTGGAAGCCAATATCTTAGCAGAGTAGATTCTGACACACATCGAGGGTTCCATGCTGCTCAAGTTCTGCTTACAGCAAGAGTTGACAAAATCGGATCCGCCAGTGTGTACACGTGCACGAACGTTGACGTGGTACAAGACGTTGAACGTGAACGTGAACGTTTTGGTAAACAAGAACAAAAATCCGGTAACTTAGAAACGGTGGAGGTAGGCTGGGGCTCCTACACAGCAAATTATGTTGTCTTTTTTGAATGGACCCCTTTGCCAAATAATGGTTGTTGCCGACAGACACTGCATGTCGCGCTGTGGTCTGCCTTTCCCGGGCAGCCGCGACATCGGGCTGGACATCGCATGTCCAGCGACGACGTGTTTGCTCAAACTGTGGGGCGTCCTCGTCGCGTCGCTCATATTTGTTCTGCGTATTTGCTGAACGGTGGCCGCGGCGCAGGTGCGGGGTGTTTATGTGACCCGTTGACAGGGGTGTCGATTTTTGAAAAACATTGGGGGCGGGGCGAAGTGTTAGCGTACTAGACCCCCATCCAAAAACTCATTGGATTTCGCCCACTATATTTTCAGACCACGATAATTATGATTTTTTATTTGACGATGTGTATATTGATGTTTGTTCAGCATCCTCGCCAACGGACAAAATCGTCCAGTAGCAGGTGAAGTCACCTAAGCAAAAGAGCAGTACACAATACATGTCAATACATGTGGTTCAAAAGCTACCTCTTTGATCGGAAGCAGATGGTCTCGGGTGGCTCCTCCACACTCCTCCTGACCCACGGTGTACCTCAGGGGTCTATCGTTGGGCCGATCCTGTTCCTCCTCTTCATCAATGATCTGTCCTCCTTCCTTCCTCACGGTCGCCTTGTGGCCTACGCTGACGACACCGACCTCCTAGACCACTCTGCTACTGACGTCGTCAGCCTCTCCCACCTTCGGTTGCGGGTCGAGGAATCTCTCCATGCACTCCAAAAGTGGTTCTAGTCTAATAGTCTAAAAATGAACCCGGACAAGACCTGCTTCACCATTCTTGGCACCAGATCTTCTCTAAAAAAAATCTTCAGGTTTTCACATCATGATCTCGGAAAAATCTATCCACCCGGCCCCAACAGTGAAAGTGCTCGGAGTATTCCTCGACCAGCAGCTGACGTGGGAGAAGCACATATCCTCCGTCATCCGGAAGTGCACCGCCATCATCGTGTCCTTCTTCAAATTCCGGCACCACTTCACCCCTGAAGTCCTGAAGCTCCTCGTCCAAGTCCATGTGTTCCCCCATATCCTTTACTGCCTTTCCGTATGGGGTGGGGCAGATGCGTGCCGCATGAAGCGAGTGCCGAAGTGCATAAACTTCGCGGCTAGGCTGGTCACTGGAAGACGGAAGCGCGACCACATCTCGTCCTCTCTGCGCGAGTTGGGCTGGGATAGGATTGAGGAGATGGTGCGACACCGTGACCTGTGCAACGCACACAAAGCCATACACGGCGCGAACTGCCCACCTGCCATCAGGGAAATGTTTGTTGAACGCTCGGCTGTGTCGGAGAGAAGCACTCGTGCTACCGATGTTGGGGCACTTCACCTGCAACGGTGTAGGTTAGCAGCCACCCAGCGGGGCTTCTCCTACCGCTCCACTCTCCAGTGGAATGCGCTTCCCGGTCAAGCACGCGACACAATTAGCCGTGCTACCTTCGTGCGTGCTATCAGTCTCAACCATACAACTAGGTAGCTAGGTGACCTGCGTGAAGAACCATACCAGAGTCGCAATGCTTGTCTGTATTGGATGTCATGAGCAGCTGAATGAATTTCTAGCCGGTATTTTTACGAAGCTGCACCGTCCGTAAATTGTAATGTGATTTTATCCTTTATCTTTTACAATTTTATCTAACGTGATGGCAGGAATGTGATCAATTGACTAGGTATTTTCGTAAATTCCACCATGTGGCAGTGCCTTAATAAATGACTTTGACTTTGACTTTGTCAACATACAAACTTTGAGTCATAGCATGCGACTACAGAGTCATACAGTGGACTCGGGTCCATCGTCATCATCAACGTCACCGTCATCGTCAACGTTACCGTCACCCTCCCCTCACTCTACACATCAACAAACACACACCGGCGGAAGTAAAATATTTATGCGCCCATATGTACGCTAAACCACTCCGGCCTTGATGGAGCATCGGAGCACAGCAGGCCTTAATTGTGATGACGATGGGTGAAGGTATTTCCTTGGTGCCTAACATTAGGGAGGGGCGAAGCCAAAGTTTTGGTGGGGCGAATTCAGAGTCGGAGAGGGGCACAACCTCCACAAAGGCATAGAAATATAAAACAAAGTCCTCTGATCAAACATGTGGATTGATGTAGTCATCGTGATCGCCGAGTCTAGTCAAGTCACCACACACGACACCAAGCAAACTAAAATGCGCAACGGATCATAGACATCAATCAGCGAAATCGTTCTACTACTTTTTAATTATAACAGTCTAAAACTCCACCCGTACCCAATGGCGCAGCCAAGAGCAAGAGTAGGACACACTGGGTACATGTCTCTCCAGTCACGGCCAACGAGTCCGAAAAGGTCAGTCCAGGAGATTCCCAGAAGTGCCATCCGACGGTTTTAAAATGGATATGTCGGCTCGAATTGTTTCTATGCTAGAGTCGGAAGTATAAAGTACAAAATTCGGAAAGTGAGAATAATGGCAGAAATCAAAGCAGTTTTTAAATCCGCGGAATTGGAATGGTCCCCGCACCAGGTGTGTCGCAATGAGGAATTTTTACTGCAACCCTGTGAGTACTTGTAATCCTTTCCTTCCAAAAGGTTACGTGCGAAGTTTTCTATACCTATTGTGGTGCTTGGACCCCACTATATTTGCCTTCTAGACCTCATTCGCCAATTTGATTTCTAATTCCCCTTGACTTGGGACCGATCAAGGAGGATAATATTCCAAAATTTCAAAATGCCGAGATTCGCAGTAGTTGCAGCATGGCAACAAAACAATCCAGATCATACTGTTCTTTCATCAAATCAAATTACTCTGCTTTCTCAAAATTTTAATCAAGGCCCAGGTTACTAAACGGAGGTCAGGTGAAATTATCTCTTCTTATCGCAGTAAGGGGAAAACTTTTCGTGCTGAACGTGATGAAATAATGATATAAACATACGGCTTTCAAATATGTGACAAGGTCAATGGTGTTACGTCAGGTCAAGTATTATGCATATTTTACACTGCCGTCTTGTATGTGGAGTTTGGGTTTCTGTGCGCGTCAGCTGCCTTGGCGACATTGCGCCCGCAATGTCGTCTGATGCCGAAGGCTACTGCTCCTTGTGAATTGAAATGTTAATTCGGTTTTAGAGCCACCGAAGTAGTACACCATAACATTGTGTAAACAATGATCCGAGATGACCCGACTTCGTGTGACCGGACCTTATCATATTAAGCAAACATGTAGTATATACATGGCAAATATAAAGATATGCAAAATGTCGGGCAGTAGGAACACATGGCACACGTAAGGAGTCTTCATATAGACACGAATAAGGCCACAAGGATGCCGCACCCAAATGCACTTCTGGCCGCGCTGCTGTCAGTACCTGTAATCATTACCCTAGTGGAGGAAGGTCAGTCTCGCTGCTGACATAATTTGCTTTTCTGATGGCATCAATATTCAGCGCTCGAAGCGCACAACAAGAGCAGCTGTGTCTCAAGCAGATTCAATAGCTGTGACGAATTGGTAAATATTAATACATGGGTGACATTGGTACCTACTAATGGTAAAGTGAACGATAGAATACGGAGAAAATGGCAACTAATGCACACAAAACTGCTCGGAAAGATGATGCAAAGCCGTGACTAATCCCACACCGTTCACTGTGACTCATCAGGGCCGTGGAGTACGCACCGTCTACCAGGGCTGGATTTATAATTTTGCAATCCTATGTGAGGAAAGGACAATTTCTGAGTGATGGAATGCGGAGAGGATATTTTGCTTCAAACCTTGGCAACAGAATCTCACTTTGAAGTTTCAGGTGAATCTTGAGCACTTTACCACAGGGCAATTCATTGTCGAACAACATCATCAGACATCCAAATTGAAAATGCATGGAGGAAACAACATGGAGGATAATTTTGCGAAGAGGATAACGCTATGGATGGCAAAAATCCAGGAAAGACCCGTTTTTCGACCCGGACGTCTACTGTGGCGGGCCAGGGTCGCAGAGCAAACCGTCCACTGTGGCGGACCGGGGCCGTGGAGCACACCTTCTACTATGGCGGACCAGAGCCGCGAAGGACACCGTCCACTCTGGCGGACCGGTGCCGCGAAGCACATGGTCCACCGTAACGGACGGGAGCCTCGGAGCACACCGTCCACTGTGGCGGATCAGGGCCGCGGAGTACATCATCAACTGTGGCAGACCAGGGTCGCAGAGTAAACCGTCCACTGTGGTGGCCCGGTGCCGTGGGGCACACCTACTATAACGGACTAGGGCCGCGAAGCATAGCGTCCACTGCGGCGGATCAGGTCCGCGGAGTACATCATCCACTGTGGTGGATCAGGGTCGCGGAGCAAACCGTCCACTGTGGCGGATCAGGGCCGTGGAGTACACCGTCCATTGTGGCAGATCGGGGCTACGGAGCACATCGTCCACTGTGGCGCAGTGATAAATTATTCGTGAAATAGGGTGGAATATACCACTTTCTGAACACTCCATCGACATCCTTGTCCAAGAGGTATCGATATCCTGATCCTTGATTGGTGCTTATTAATTCCTCGTGTTTCCCTTATAACAGTATCTCGTTCATAAATCACATGTTCATGCTCTCGATAAGGAATGGTGATACACGAACATTTTGTAATGCAATTTCAGGTTAAGGGATTACCTATAATGCGGTATGGTATACAATACCTGTTTATGGCATAGGTATTATTCTCTCGATCCAGAATATAGGTCTTCCTAACTTATGAAGCTAAAAACAAATCATAAAGGTAGTCATAAGTACCTAAACCATTGGTTCAAATTTGAGTCTGAAAGACACCAAAAGCGTTTTAAATGACAATAATTGCATATCAAACTTCGGCATCCTACTGTGCTCGTTTCGACATCTCACACCTAACGAAAACCAATAGTTTAACCCTGCTGTGGCGGACCGGGGCCGCGGAGTACACCGTCCCTTGCGGCGGATCATAGCCATCAACAGGTCAAATTATGTCATGCCATGACAGTGGCGTACCTAGGATTTGCGAGAGGGGGCAAACTGATTTAAAAAGGTGCTCAACTACCCCCATTTAGAAACGTCCCCGGATTCCTACCAATATATTTTTTTTCAAAGGCGATTCTTTATATTTGTGTTGTATAATAATTAGTGGCCAAGTTAACTGTCCTGTGGAGGGGACCAAATATACCACCATGATTTCTAAATCACCGGATTTCAACCCTAACTCCCCCCCCCCCCAACCTGCTTGAAGGTTTCTTTGGTATCCCATAAAAAGTCACCTCGCACTGCTGAAACTACACCTGAAAAAAATTGAAAAATGTTAAATTTGGCAATATCAGGCATTTCAATTAATAACACTCCGTCGCCAAAACGCCAAAGTTCGTGCACGTGTACACCCGCCTTGCGCAGTCGGCGCATTCGCCACTCCACGTGCGCTTCTCCGATTTCTGCTAGGTCTCCCACGTTTTGCTAATTGCTGTCACATAACAGTCTTGTGCCACATTTGACATGTGGAATGCCTGGTATGGCGGCTCGCTGGAAAAAAATCAATAAACTCAATTTGATGTATTAGTTCTCTTCTTCTCACATTTTCTCGTCATTAGGAAATCCGGAGACACAATGAACTTTGATGCACCTCATCTCTTTGGTTAAATAAGCTCCCAGATTGTCTACCGAGCCGTGACCTTAGCTAGGTGTTCGTTTTTACCTGTTGCGTTTTTCTTCTTCTACGGATGTCTTTTAAGGTTCCAGCAAATTTTTGTTTGAGGCTCGGCACATGTTCGAGACCCGGCCCTTCTTTTACAGCTTTGCTGCCTTTTTATACACCGATGGTATTTTTCTGGTATCGGCGCGTTTCCGAAGACGCCGATGTGTTTTAGTATCCGGTCTATTTGTTCCTTGCTTATGATCAATTCCATTTTTGAGGGACCATCCTGTTTTTGAAGCTCCGTGCGGTCTCATGGACCTGGTGTGCCTTGAAGGTCTCCGTTATGCTTTTATTTAGCGCTCCCGGTGTGTTTATTTCGAGCTGAAGCGCATGTCTTAAGGTCCTGTCGCTTGTTGCGAAACTCGGTGCGCTTTTGTTTCATGATATACAATTTTGGGATTACCGACGGAATTTTTTCCCTGAACGCGATATTTGGGGGCCCCATGGTCACTTGTTGGATCCCTAGCTCCAGCTTTAGTAGCTAGGACACATTTCGGGTGGCGCAACACGTTTTGTGGGCTTTTGGAGCGGTTATTGGGACCCCAGGGTGATTTTCCATGTCGGGACTGTTTTTCGTTGACCCGGCTTCATTTGTTGGGTGATCACAATGAGACTTTGGAGCCTCGGTGAAACCTGTCATGCCCCTTGCGTGATTTTCAGGGATCCGGGCGAGACTTCTTTGTACCCCTAGGCTCAGCGTGACTTTCCGGGGTCCCGGCCCGACCGTTTGTGGCCTCCGTTGTGATCTTCTTGAACAACAGCACGACTCTTTCGAGCCCCCAGCGTGATTTTCAGTGGCCAAGATGAGACCTTTTGAGACCTCAGCGTCCTTTTCAGAAGCCCCTGCGTGACTTTTTGGCCCAAATGCGATTCTACGAAGCCCCGGTGCGATTATTTGGGGCCCAAACGGGATTATAAAGGAGACTGGCACAATTTTTGTTGTCGGGAGCTCGACGCGATTCTTGGGGGCCGCACAACCTGTCAGGGGCAATGCCACACAATGCCCCCTCCAAATTCGGCATGCTACTGTGCCATGTAATTATGCAACAAAAGCATATAGGAATAGCTCATATGTTTCATGACTCACCCGTGATTTCTACTCCTAAGTTCTCCAGACAGTTTGAGGAAACATCTCCTACATGGATAGGCAAGGATGGACTATTAGGCAACAAGGATACCATGGAATTCAGATCATAGTACTTTTGATGCAATACATACCTTGTTCCGCAAGCAGCTTTGGAGATGGATGTACTCCTGAAGTTTGGTCAGGGTTGGAGTTGGAGGTAGATGGAGCAGCACTGTGAAGGACATTACATATGATTCAAAGGACTTCTTTCTGTTTGCATTAACAATGCAGATAATGAAGCAACACTTTCATTAAATGACTTTTATAGTGTCCTGAGTGAGCGGTATAATCGAGATGGGTTCTTGTAATATATATTATAGAAGTAAGGTTATGATGGAACTTTTAGCGTCCAGTGGGAATGGTATGGATTTACTCATTGGTGAATTCATACCATAACCTAATAACCATAACGAACATAACCTAATCTAGCATATCCTAACCTCCCTTTAGAGACAACAACAAAAAAAAAAATCTAGACAATATACGTTCTGTAACTTTTTAAAATCACAAAACCGAACCCGACCTAACGTGACGTAACGTCAGCTACTTTTGAAGGAAAAATTCACGATTTTTAGACAATTTTCGAATATTTGTGAAAAATTTCCAACTTAAAAAAAAACTAAACTAGCCAAACCTAACCAAAGCTGTAGTATTGTGCTTTATGGTGGTAACAAGACAATTTTTTATACACATTTGTCTCCATATAGCAAACAAATGGGTTAGGCTTGGTTAAGTTAAGTTAGTCATGTTTTTCAAGTTGGAAAACTTTAAGAAAAACAATTCCAATACAGTTTCGTCCCAAATTTACAATTATTTGGTAAATTTGAAATTTGGGGTGTTTTTTTTGGTTGTTGATTTTTTGGGAATTTTTCTTCAGAGTGCATGTTTATGAAGGTGACTAAGATTAAGGGACCACTTATTTTCTGTGCAAATGCTTACTTTTCAGGTTGTAAGAAAAATATTGGCAAAAAATGGCTTTCAGTTAGGTCACATAGCATAAAAATAAGTGTTTTTTGATGCATCAAAACCTAACCTAGCATAGACTAACCTACCTTTCGAGAACAAAAAATCAACAAAGTAAAATTAGAAAATGTCAGGAAGCAATTTATTTTCTGAAAATTCCCAACATTAAAAAAGAAACCTAACCCAACCTAACCTAACATCAGCTGCTTTTCAAGAAGAAAAAAGGTTGTAAAAATGTTTGTACAATTTTTGGGACACCTTTCGGTATTATTGTGCTTTAAGGTGGTAACAAGGAAAGTTGTTTATGGGAGCTGTATGACCAACAAAGTCAATGTGGCAGTAAGACCAAATAACCAACCAACCAACCAAGAAAAGTTCTTACACACCTTTGTCTCCATAAAGCAAACAAAGGAGTTAGATTTGTTTTAGGTTAGATTAGTTTTGGTTATTTAAGTTGAAAAATTTGTCCATTTTTTCCCAATAAAAATGCAATTGCACAGACAAAAGTGGTTCCATCATCTTAGTCACCCTCATGAACATGGTATTCTGAAGAATAATTATAATTAAATAAATAAAAACGCCTTCAACTGCAATAAATAAATGACAAATTATGCAAGAGCAACTGATGTTAGGTTAGGTTAGGCTGGGTTCTATTTTTGTATTTTGAACATTTTCAGAACATAAAATGCTTGAACTTTTCTTAATGTTTCTTTTATTTTTTATCCAAAGGGAGGTTGGGCTAGGTTAGGTTAGGTTATGCTGAATTTTCATTATCTTTTTTTCTACATTTATTTTATGCTATGCTACCTAACTCAAAGCCCTTTGTTGGTGTTATTTTCCTCACAACTTGAAAAGTAAGCATTTTCACAGAAAAAGAGTGGTCCAATCATCTTAGTCACATACATAAACATTACATTCAAATTATAAATCCCAAGAATTCTAAGCCATCTTAAAGCACAAATTTACCACCAAACCTTAACCCATTCGTTTGCTCTATGGAGGAAAATGTGTGTAAAAACTCGTCTTGTTCTCACCTTAAAGCATAATAATACTCAAATATGGTAGGTAGGGAGGTACCTCGTTAAGTATCTGGTATTAATATAGAAACACCGTGAAGAAATATGAAAAAGGCACGGACTGGACTTGTTGAAGCTTACTTGCCAGCTTCTTCCCTTATTGTTTCCTTTGGAATTAAATATCAGCAATAACTGCCCAAAATCACACCAATCTGCCGACATATTAGGTGAGAAGCATAAAAATGAAGCAGCGTGACGTCACATGAGTTTGGCCACCGGATTAAACATCGCGCCCAATTGCACCATAAATGTGTCACCTCCGTCATATTTGTCTATTACAATCGCTAGTTTGAGATTCTGGATTTTTGTACTTGGGATTTTTGTCTTTGGATGCTACGGTTTGGGAAGTTCTGAAGAACAGACATCACGACCGGTGGCCGCTATACCCCAATTCTATTTTTCAAGGAGGGAGACAGGAAATTTGCAACTTTAAACACGTAATTACTATATTGCTGCTAATTCCTGGTTATTGTTGGGTGGTTTTGTCTTTCCTCACTCAAACGCCTCAGTGAAAGCATGATCGGACCATGCCTAGCTGCGCCATTATGCAAAATGCAAATACATGGTAGTCCTTTGCTTTGTCGAGAAAAAAGATCATATAGCGTGTAAAACTATATGGACAATTCATAAACTTCGTATGTCTCATGCGCAGCCCCACCCCCACCCAAACTACAAATGACTTTGTTGAGGAGTAAAGTAAAATTAAAACCATCCAGACATCAGGGAGATGTCCCCATCCCAGCCCCGCAGTCAGCACCTAAAATATCACACAAACTATAACGTAAAATTCCCTTAACGTAAACTTCCACCTGCCAGCACCTTGATCGCAAACACTGGCTTTTATAGACAGACATGTAACGTGCTTACTTTAAAGGCGGCGCAAATGACTTCTATGGTCCGGCACACCTAAAAAAATCACTCCCCCCCCAAATCCAACCCCATGCGCAACGAAATTGAAACATGCCTGATGCTGCCAATTTCTGTAATATATGATGGATATATGATGAAAAAGCTGTGACGTCACCAAGACTTGAAGGCGAACTTTGGTGTACCTTTTAAATAATGGTACTTTGCGGCGTATAATGCGTGCTGCCAGACATTGGTCTCGTCAAGGCTATTTCTTGTATAAGCTTTCTTTTTGCTTTCTTTAGGAATGTAGGACATGTAGGTAGGTACCTGGGTAAATATCAAGCTGATAGTGTGATGGGTGCACTGCTGAAGATAATTATAGTTTGCATATCCATAATCTCAATGATAACTGATTGTTGTTTACTGGACAATGCAAGTTTGACAATGACTGGAAATTAAGAATGAATTAATCCTGTAATCCAAGCTCAATATGCATGTGGTTTTGCCATTGGTGGTGTGCACAAACTGTTGTTTTGTGGCCTAACATATTTTTTTCTGACAATCTAGTTTAAAATGCATCATCACCGAATCTCAACATTTTATGCTGTAGGTTTTCTTTCCACAGGGGGGGAAATCCAGCTTTTTTTGCACACAATTTTGAATTTTGTAACAAAAGGTGGAGTCAGTCCACTATCTAATCAAAATCTGTTTCTTTTCAGTACAAAATGTGCTGGTTAACCTCAACTAAGTTTTCTATGTACCTAACATGGTGTTTCTCTTCTTTTTTCCTTCAGCTTTTTATCAGCATAAAAATGGCATAGATTATTGGGGGGCCCTAATCAACATTGGGGGGCAAGATCAACATTGGTGGGGCCATGGGCCCCACAAAAGGATACAAATCGACGCCCCTGCCCGTTGACCCCTTTACACTACATGTCGTGCTGTGGCCTGCCTTTCGCAGGCAGCCGCGACATCGGCCTAGACACCGCATGTCCAGCGACGACGTGTTTGCTCGATCTGTGGGGCGTCCCGTCGCGTCGGCCGTTTTTGTTCTGCCTACTTGTTGAATACCGGCCGCGGCGCAGGTGCGGGTGTCCATGCGACCCGTAAGCCCTTTCTCTCCTTGTCTCAGCTGGCCCTTACCTTCATATATAAGCGGCACGTCCACTGGCGGATCTAGCCCACCTGTGTGGGAGGGGCCAACTTTCAGTTGTCTGCGTCAGCCCCACCCCTCCCCCTCCACCAGTGGCATACCTAGGAATTGCATCAGGGGAGGGGTTGAACAGATTTGTAGGGCCCATTCTCCCACTATTTTTTTTTTAAAGCACAGGATTTCGACCACAATTTGGCAAAGGGGCCCATTTAAATAAAATAATACTAAAAATAAACAAAATAATAATTGACAACATAATTTCCTCTGTAGGGCCCAGCCTACCTCCACCATTTCTATGTTACCGGATTTTTGTTCTTGTTTACCACATAGTTCACGTTCAACGTCTTGTACTACGTCAACGTTCGTGCACGTGTACACACTGGCGGATCCGATTTTGTCACCTCTTGCTGTAAGCAGAACTTGAGCAGCATGGAAACCCTTGATGTGTGTCAGAATCTACCATGCTATCATAGTGGCTTTCAAACAATTATTTTTCATTAAAAATCCGTTAAAATTGGAGATTCATTCATCCAGACGCTATTATTTAACTTGGGCAAAGGTTACTGCATTTTAATTTAGTTGACTTCTGTTGGTTTCGGGGGTGGGGGTGGGGGGGGGGGGGTAAAAGACACTGGCCCCCCTTTTAAGCGCTTCGGGGGATGGCCGGAATGGCCCCTCCCTGGATCCGCCAGTGGGCACGTCTACACCCTCTCGCTGTCTTCTTCTGTCGCCTTCGTCAAGTACGCTGCACCTCTGTCGTCTCGCCGTGGCCAATATAGAAATGAACACTTTGAGCGAGTGTTGAAGTGATAGGTGGAATTGAATTGAGGAACCACGCGCAGCACTGCTCATCATGGCTGGGTCACTGTGCCTGACTGTTTTCCTGCTTTCTTTCGACGTTTTTCGTACTACTTCATTTCCTAATGCCACTACTCTCTTGAATTGGAGGGTTCCTTCACTCTTGAATTGGAGTGCTCTTATCTAGGTCATTGCCCTTTTGTATTGGAGGTTTCCTTCACTCTTGAATTGGAGTGTTCTTGATTAGGCCACTGCTCTCTTGAATTGGAGAGTTCCTTTGTCTCCCTTGAATTGGAGAGCTCTAACCTACGACCTCTATTATTACGTCCAACTTTATTTAGGATACTTCGATTATTTCTTTACATTCTCCCATCATACATCTTTCCGACCTCTCACATTGCAATTATTAGTTCCTTTACCTATTTTTATTCCAATAATTTCCGTTCACATGTTATTCCCGCTTACTTCTCCCTCGCTCTCTCTCTCTCTTCTATACCATTCTCTTTAGGCCTCTTGGCCATTCTACCCAATGCTGAAGGGCGCCACCAACATATATACAGTCCACTATCAGCGGTTGAAGACGGCGTCCGCAACAATGGTCGAAATCCGGTGCTTTTAACCAAAAAATGTGTGAGAATGGGCACCCTTCAAATCCTTTCAACCCCTCTCCTGATGCAGTACCTAGGTACGCCACTGGGGAAGGGGGGGGGGGCTAATGTCGGAAACCGAATTTGGCCCCCAAACCTAATCGTGTCACAATAACTCACCACCGTTACAAGACAGGTGTCCATAATGGATGTGACATTTGAGTCCATATATAGAGCCGCGTAATAGAAGCAATGGCGTTGCACCCATTTGCACCGTTTTAAAGCATCAGACACAATCGTGCAAAACTATGAAAACTGCTGCTTTTTATTTACACAGTTCCACAGGGTGCACGTGCCACGTGCATCAAACGTACTGGTGTGATCGAAGCAAACCATCATCACCGGGTAGGTAACACTGAGCTTTCATGTGGTGTCATTCCAGGCCCAATGGGCGCTAGGTGAACGCCGACACGCGTCAAAAACTTGCGACGCACATTTTCTGTCGGAACATTTTCATCCACGTGCTAAAGTAACGGAGGTTTGTCCATATTTCAACCTCGTGCCACGTGGTCTCCGCTTGTGTCACGGTGGCCAGACTGGTAAAATACACTGCCTCAATCTGTTGTCTACCAATCCCAGAAAACTCCAGTCGTACCCATCACCGTTTGGCCTGCACCCGTTGCCGAATAAATGTCCATCGTGTTCCCGATTCACGGCCTGAGCCTATGGGGGACATTATCACGTGCCACGTGGCCCACGTGCGACCCACGCGTCTGAGATTACAGCACTAGGTATAGGGCCGACTGGCTATTTCCTATTGCAATTTTAACACTGTTAAAACACTAGGTTTCCCCGCAGCAGCCATTTCTGTTTTTCACGGCCTGAGCCTATGGTCGATATTTGTACGTTCCACATGACGCACGTGCGACCCACGAGTATTAGATTATTCCGCCACGTACAAGGCCGGCCGTCCAACTGGGACTGCAATATTTGCAACATTAACTCATTTGGTTTCTTGATTGATTGATTATTTGGGCTTAAGGGCGCGCCGACTACTCGGTAATTTGGCGCCCATAACTCATTTGGTTTCCTCGCCTGGCGCCATTTGAAATATTCGCCCAGCCTGAGCTTTTGGCGCACACTTGCACGTGCCGCATGGCAAGATACCTTTACTAGAAGGTAGATCGAAGTTTTCCTTCAAGCCCGCATGACGTCATCCGAAGGTTTTTTAATATGGTATCAATATGGTTGCAGACGACTTTCCTCAAATCATACGCAATGGTTACTTTTATTTTGCCTCCTCTACAAGCAAATATATTTATGTTCCGCTGACTGAGTTATTAATCTTGTCCTGTTCTTTCCAGTGAACATTTGTTCCGACACATATTTTTATCATGCATAGGCAAGGTTGGATTTGTGCATTGTAATATTGCATGGTGAGAGGAATATTTTGTAGTCATCCAGTATGGAGAATATTTTTGTTCAAACCTTATGCATCCACTCAATTTGCACCCACTTTCGGTGAATTTTGAGCACTTTTACTTGATCACAGCAGCTCATTGTCAAACGGACATCCGTTCTGCGCATGCGCAATTTCTTGTGAAAATATTCTTGATTCGGTGGGCATAGTGGCGCTTTTGGCGCAATCATCGGCGCATGACAGATTGTTTACGTTTTCGCCCCAGAATGAAGCTTGATGGCATCATATTCATTTTGCTGTAGGCTAGGTAATATGGAAATATGACCACTTCAGTCCAAAACAATAACATTTATGAGTTACACCTTTGATACTGATGACATTAGCTGTATCAGTATTTGCGGATGGAAACAGGGATACAAACCTTGTAATATTGCATGTACTTTCACAGCGGGGGATGCCTGAGGGAGAAATGTACCTGGCCATGTGTTTTATATTATATTACATTTTCGAACTGCCAAATAATATAGTGAGAAATTTCCCCAAATATCACAACATCTCAGAATCATTACAGAAATGTTTAAACATTCAAAATTGACCATACTTATTATCAATCTGGGGATAGGCACCATTCATCTTACAATCCCAGTATTTGAATGTAAGTTTGTTGGATAAGCATTCCCTGTCTGGATACCTACATGTTCAAGTTCTGAAGCTGTGTTCAGATTTGTTTGATTTGGATGCCACATGCAAATGATGTGCCCAGGCTTGTTGTTTGTTTTGCAAAATTGTGGCAATATACCTACACACCATGGTGAAATTTAATACAAATCATTTGCTGCAAGAAGGCAAAAATTCCAGTATTGCTGTGCTTTAAGGTATTCGCAGCACATGTCTTCCACGTATTTTAACTCCATAAAGAAAACAGGGATATGTTTTGTTAGCTTCAGTTATATTAGGTTTTTTCTGTGGAAAATTCTGCAGATTATTTTTTTCATTTGTTTTTGGATGACCAATAATTTCTTCCATAAATGCTTACATTTCACAAGGCAGGCAATAAATGGGCTTTGAGTTGGGTAATATTCTAAGAATAATGACATTAGGAAAGAAAAGGGAACATAACTTAACCTAACCCAGCCTAACCTCTTGTCAGAAGAAATCATCTTAAAAGCTATGTCACCAATGCAGTTTATGTGCCCTAAAGCCCAAATCATCTTAAACATGCTATTAACAAAATGGTATTATTGCAGTTTAAGGTAACCATGACAAGTTTTACACACATTTCACCTCCATGAAGCATGCAGTTTTCTTCAAAAACTGTTCAGGCTAGGTTAGCTAGGTTAGGTTTTTTACACTGAAAATGTTTGCCAATAAAGTTGTTCAGAAATTTTATGTTTAAAAAAGATTCCTTTCTTGCATGGAAGATTAGGCTAAATTATTTTTGGTTATGTTACATTTTTTCTGTATTTTCAATGTTACTTGCTGAATATTATGTTATATGATATATTGCTGAACTCAGCACCCCCTTTCTGGCTTGTATTTCGCATCCTGACTGAAAAGTATGCATTTGCAGAGGAAATAAGTGGTCACGTCATGTTAAGCACATTCATAAGCATTGCACTGCAAAATTATTTCCAAGACATCAAGTATTTCCATAAATGGCAAGACTACCTTTGATGAATTTTCTTCTGAACATTTTTTTTCCAATTTAAGAACCTAGCCTAACCTGTTATAGAAGAGAAAAAAAAGTTTTTTGTTAAATACAAAAATACATATTTTCCAAATTAGAAAACTTAACCTAACCAAACCTCATACCTTTGTTTGCTTTATGGAGGTAACGAGAGTGGTAGACTTCCCTTGTGAATATCTTAAAGTTCAATAAACTCAATTTTGGAGGAATCTTTCATCTCAAGGGCAGGTTAGGCTAGGTTTGGTTGGGCTGTGTTAGGCTTTATTAATTTGGACAATCTTGAAAAAAACGCAATGTTTTCATATTTTTCTTTTTCTTAGTTTATTTTCCTAAAAGGGAGATTAAACTTGGTTAGGTTACCTTAGGTTACATTATTGGGCTTGTTAGGTTGTATGCTATTTAGGCTTTCTCAGGCTATGTTATGATAGCTCACTTTAACATGCATTTTATGTTAAATTATCTGAATCAAAGCTCTTGCTTGGTATGATTTTGCTTGTCAACTGAAGAGTAAGTATTTGCACAGGAAATGAGTGGTCACATTATCTTAATCATTGTAACAAACATTGCATTTGCAAAAATTCCAAGCATTGAAACATTACTCTAATGCACAAATTTACCAAAGTTTTGTCTTACAGTAGCATATGAGTGGTCTGGGACAATGCAGTTTGACAGGTAGGTGCCTGCAATCATGAGCTGGGATGTATTTGGTGAAACATGGTCATGCATCTTTGGACAAAGGATCTATCTGCTGTGTAACAAAGTGAGTTTGTGTTCAATGGAAATATAAACTTATTCTGTAAAATGTAGTTGAAAACTGTGGTATTTGAGCAAATGAAAACACAAATCAAGAACTGTTTGGTATTCTGTGTTGCATTGGCTTGAGATGTTTCAACCAGGTTTCGATCATTCATCCTCATAACATTTAAGAGTATATGTTATCATTTAACTCCATAGTTCATTGGTCCTGCTAATTAATTCACAAGGAATAAATACTCAAAATTGCAAGTCACAATACCTATGGTATATATGATTATTGTAAATATGTATTTTTCCTTTCAAGTCATTTTGTAACTCTTGGATTTTTTCCCAATGTCATATTTAGAAAGGTAGTTAGCATGATCGTACCACTCATTTCCTTTGCAGTTTTTGTTTCTCAGTTGGCAGACAAAGTAACACCAAAAGATGAGCTTTGGGTTGGGTCATATAGCATACCAAATAATGTTAAGTAAATGGAAAAAGCCACATAGTCTAGACTAACCTAGCCTAACTTTTAATGCAAGAGAATAATCTTGAAAGATGGATAAAAATGTGTGTTTTTGTGTTTGTGTTAAAAAAATGTGTTTTTTAAAGAAAATTTGAAGATTTTTAAAAAACATTAGTGTTGTTAAAATAGTTTTATTATACACCAGGGCCCTTATTATCTGCAAGAAATTGACACTGTCCTCACTTAAAGACATACTTGCGATGCTATTTCATCTTTAAGCAAATTTGACGATGTATAGCGGCAGTGTCAGTTGATCAGGAATACCTTCATTGAAACGAGTGATAAATTCTGAGGAAGTTCCAGGGGGGGCATTTTTAGTTAGTACCATCGTTTGATCAAAATATCCAATTTCACATGCGACCACATAAAGCTTCTGGCGTTCCCCATGCTAAAGGTATACGGAAACATGGGAACATGTCAACTTTAAAACAAAATTGACGATTACTAACGGCCATTATACTCGAGTCTAAGTTGTATCAGCTGATGCAGAAATGATGAATGTATCCAGCACAGGTGGGGCAAAATCTCGAGATAGCATACTTTCTTTGGTTTTGACAATTATCTTCATGATTTAGCATCTGGCGGCCGCGGCCGCTATGCGACCCGATGGCATGATTACAGTTCGAACTTCCGCCGCCAGGTGCAAACGAAGCGCTAGCAGTAGCGTGGCCGCGCGTGTCCCCTATCGCATTACGTTGTTGTGTTTTTCTTGCTTTGTTTGCATGTTGACAATGTTTTCCTCCACGAAAAAAAGAGGATAGGCCTGGTTAGGTTATGTCCTTTTAGTTCAATATTTTGATACTTTTCTCTGAGAACATAGATTAGGCTGGCTAATTTTATGCTAGGTTACCTTGCAAATTTATAAAGCTTTCAATAATTAGTTCTTGTATATGAACCAATTGAAAGCCCTCCTTTTGGTATTATTTTGCTTTTCAACCAATGTTTGTGCTTGCTGGTAAAAAAAAAAAGTTCTTTGTGCACCAAAATAACAATCACGATAAGACCCTATTTACCACTAAGTTATAGCTACACTAAGTTAGGGTCAAAGGTATGATAAATATATGATTTGGGTCAGATCTGCTGACTGAAATGGTGCATTTATGGGCTATGTTTTTTACAGGAAGGACAAAGAATGAGGTTATCATGATATAACAAGTGAGTGATGCCTATATTTAGGTCGATTCTTTCCATCAACAATTATAGGATTTGTGTAAAATTCCGCCACACGCCACGGTCTTCACTGCGGAGTTGATGGCCATCAGCAAAACTCTTGCATACATCGAGGTTGACGACGATATTTTGCATGTTATTTTGACTGATTCTCTGAGCAGTCTTGTGGCGCTGCACAGTTTTAACCAGCAACATGTCATCGAACGAGACATTTTATCGCACCTTACTTCGCTGCATCGCATGGGAAAACAGGTCATACTTTGCTGGATTCCAGCACATGTCGGAATCCGTGGTAACGAGCTGGCCGACAGGGCTGCAAGGCGTGCAGCACAAGCGCCTAGGAGTCGCGTTCTCCCACTCCCTGCCAGTGACTACTACCCAATTATCTCATCATTTATTCTCAGACAGTGGCAGGGCAAATGGGACCAAGTGGAGTTCCACAAATTAAAGGAAATCAAACCTTAGCTCCGTGGCCCTCGTCCTTCAGCCAAACTAGAAGGGACGAGGTAGCCATCTGTCGTCTCAGAATTGTTCACACTCTAGCAACACATAGGTATTTATTGTGCGGGGACGACAGGCCGAAATGTGTTAGGTGTAATGCCGCGCTGACTGTGCACCATGTGCTGGTGGCGTGCCAAGCATACACAGAAGAACGTAGGCGCCACTTCGGATAAGATGCGAATGCTCTGAGGTTGAAGAACTTATTGGGAGATTGTTACCGATTTATACACAATGGAGCAGTTTTATGCTTCCTTGCAGAGATGGGATTTGACGTAATATATGCACCTGCCTAACTGATTACTTGTTTCCACAGATCTCAGATCAAGCGCCTTAATAGCTACCGATGTTTTATATTTGTATGTGACAGTCTGACGCGTGCTTAGGCAGCCTTGTTATGGGTGCAATATAACCCAATGGGGTTTATGCACCCTAAAACCCCAATAGTCATCATTAAAATGGCAAACATGCATAAGAAGTCCCTGGGCCATTTCTGATCACAATGTTGTTTTTCTGGTGTTTTCTGATTTGACACTCATTCCTTTGGAAAATGAAAACTTCCAAGGATATAAGCACTTTAAGTTCAAGTTCCTCTGTCTAAGAAATCAGTACAAGAAAAGGATATTACAAACATTGAAATAACTTTTTTTAAACAAGAAAAAGATTGACTACATGTACCTGCTATCCCACTTCAACAACATATGGGAAGTGTGGGGAAAATATTTTGGGTCCGGTGGTATATAATGAAAAATAACATACAATTATCAATACAAATTAATACAACCTAACCTAGCCTACTGATGTTGGACGGCATAAAACCTACCGATGTTGAATCACTTAAACGCACTAATATTGTATTACTTAAAACCTACGGATGTTGGATTGCCTAAATATGACTTTAAAATGTGATGTTCAAAACAAATTGCAGAGGACTGTCCATAATAGCCACTGCACGCAGAGGGCATGTATTGTGACATAAATAAATAAATATATAAATAGGAAGACGTCAGCTTTCCACAGCCGCCGGCTGCCAGCGACCATCGTGCAGACAGCGGGTCAGGCGTGCACGGTCCAGGTCGCGGACCGCTGATAGGTCATTCACATTATGGCCAGATCAGGCCGCGAATGGTGCCGTTGTTGTGTCCGTTCCCGAAGCCGTCCCGTCGGCTCCTGCGACGTCATTTGCGCGAGGGGTATCTCAGCTGAGGCCACCATCAGTGGTAGCCTTACCCGCTGGCGTGTGTTCCTTTGCCGCCCCAGTTCAGTACATAGTCAGATCAAGTTCAAGCCGCGCTGTGACAGACGGTCACCACGTGTGCGCAGACCACTCGTACATTACGGCTGCGATGCGATTGATGAATGAAAGCAGGCGAAGTTACAGGTGAAAGATGCTTATATTGTGAGTCCATGTCTGCATTTTTTTCACCAACCACAGTTGGCGATCCACGCAGGTAGTCGTTCTGCTGCCGTTGTTACTTGGTTACGTTATAAATTCGCGATACATTCGTACTTGAAATACGTATGCGCAAATACACGTGAAAATCGTAATAAGAACATATTCGCACTCGATATATTCGTATTCGGGGAGTTTTATGAACCACGCAAGCAGGACGCTACATCTGCAGTTGGGTCGAAGGTAACCATTTGTATGCAATTTTCCAATTTGTGACTTGCATCCTCAATGACAGATGCAGCCAGCTTCCTGCACATAGACATAGCGAACAGATATCATCAGCGGGTATCAACAAACACCCCTGCCACACCAATTATCTTCACTGTATGCCACCAATATATAGGTACAGACTGCATATGGACCCACGAACCAAACGCGTGCATCCATTCATGTGTTGGCTTAACCGTAAGCATGCAAATAAAGGGCATAGTCATTTGCAATAATGTCTTGCGGCTCATTGGTGCAGATTGCTTTTGAACCATTCATGCACCAGACACACACACACACACACATATATATATACACACACAAATGCACAAATATATATTACGTAGGATATATGGGGCCTCTTGTCGGTGGCGGATCCAGGGAGGGAAGTTGGGGCACATGCCCCCCCGTGAAAGGTGGCGTCCCTTCGACCAGGAAAACGCGTCCCTCCGCGAAGGCTCGAGTGCACCCCAACACCCTCGAATTTTTCAGCCACAGGCGCCTCTTGGCAGGAAAGACACCCCTCAAGCTGCTTTCGCGGTGGCGCCACTCCAAGCACGTGTCCCCTCCCCCAGATGACAATTCCTGGATCCGTCCCTGCCGCTTGTGGCAGCTATTGGCTTACTGTGGCGGCTATGGGACCTCTTATGACGACAAAGGGCCTCCTATTGCGGTCTAGGGGCGGTCAGATCATTTCAGGCGGTCTTCTGTGGTTACTTTTCGGAAATTCTCCTGCCACTGAAGGGAAGAAGCTATGGCGCACTTAGCTCCCCCCCTCGTCTGTCCTTTCTTCCGCTCTCGAACGGGGGTGACGACACCAGCCAAAACGGACGGTAGAGGGAGCCTACCAATATCGGGAAAAATCCCTTTATTTTGGAGGAACTTGATGGTCAGCCTGCCGGAAACGGCACATTGTTAGGCAGGAAAATTGTTACAAGGTCATTTCGGATACATTTTGCTGAAGCTGAAGAATAGTTCTTTCAATTGGTATATGTCAAAGTGATCTATATGACCATAAAACATGCAAGAGAGCGTAGAGAAAAACGGTCAAATTGCATGTAAACCAATGGTGAAGGGAAACCTTCAAGCCCGCTACCAAACCCACTTCGTGGGGGCCCGCCGCATGGCTCCCACGGCACGCACGTATGCCTTGTAAAGCCAAAAGTTACCTTGCCACCAGTCCCAGATGTGTGCCAGATTTCATCCGTCTATCTTCAACATTGTTGGCACACAAGCAATTTCTTAGCGTGACGTCGTCGTCGTCGTCTGTAGTTATCTTGGTATGCACGTTCCACTGCCGAATGGAAGGTAGAGACCGGTCATACATACGCTCGCTGCGTACGCGGTGCAGACCATGCGTGCTGTCGTTATTGCGGTAGTACGGACCGACCGTACGGTCGTTATGCCCAGAGGATAAATTAACCTAACCAGGATCTTCCCGAAACACTTCTCTACCGGACGTCATAAATCCTAACAATATCATTAATGCTGCCATTTCACCTAACAGCATTGCATTGAATTTCTGGCCTTGATCAAAATTTGAACCAAATGTGGTTGCCAGTATTCTAGGTGGGTAACAAATGTGGAAGCAGGCTTGATATTATATTTTGGGCTTTCTGCATGAAGGACAGTTGAATAGATTGCAAGGGGCACTGGTTTTCTTTATCATGTGTGAAACACGAGGTAAGAATAATAATAAACTCCTGGCTATATTGGCACAGTGAATATCATGATTATTAGGTTATTAGACTAGTCTGCCACTTGAAGAATATGTATTTGTGGAGGAAATGAGTGGTTGCATTAATCACATTCATAAACATCAGATTGAAAAATCAAATGTTGCCATGAACTGCAATAATAACCTTTCAGGGCTTTTGAAGGTCACAATTTTTATCTACCTTATGATTGCCTGTGCTTGGGAACGGCTTTGTGGGCCCTGGTGGTTCAGTTTTTAGTAAATCTTCAGTTTAATGTAATTTCTGATTTATTGGAATTTCTTTTTCCAATGCAATGTTTATGAATGTGCTGAACATGATGTGACCACGCATTTTCTCTGCAATTGCATACTTTTAAGTTGAGAGGCAAAATAGCACCCACAAAGGGGATTGGAGTTGGGTAATATAGCAAAAAGGGTAATCTTCAATATAAATAGAAAAGAAGCATAATCTAACCTAACCTACCAAAACCTTCCATGGAAGAAAACATGTTCATGAAATATTTCCATCCAAACCTATTTTCCCCAAAATAAGAAAACCTGACATAACCTAACATGATCTAGCCTGAATTGGTTCTGAAGAAAGAACTCAAGTTGTTTAAACATGTTTTAAGCGAAGTTGTTCTTTTTAACTTCCAGGAAAAGCCTAACCTAACCTAACATATCCAAGCTGAACCCCTCTGTATGCTTCATGAAGATATAATGAATGCAAAATGTGTTATTGTTACCTTAACACACACCCTGGAGGGTCTCTGAAAATTATGCACCTTGGAGGGGGGGGGGTATTCCACCCCCATCCAATAAGACCTTGGCTCCTATTAAAGGTGGAGTAACAAAATACTCTGAGTGGCAAAACTTTAAGCTATCATTCATACTTTTCAGTTGGAAGGCAAAATAGCACCCAAAAGTGGGCTTGGAGTTGGTTAATATAGCATAACAAGTAATATTCAAAATAAATAAAGAATATGCATAACCTAACCTAACCTACCCTAACCTATTCTATCCTTCCATGCAAGAAGACACATTTTTATTGGAATGTTTCAACACAATCCTATTTCCTCAATTATTTTCAAATCAAAAAGAATAACCTGACAAAACCTAAAATAATCTAGCCTAAATTGTTTTTGAAGAAAAAACTCATGTTGTTTAAACATGTCTTAAAAGAAGATTTATTTGTAACTTACAACAATAGCCTAATATAACCTAACATGACCAAGCTGAACCTCTTTGTATGCTTCATGGAGGTAAAATGTGTCATTGTAGTCTTAAGCTGCAATAATGTTGATTTGCAACACTCCTGATTCATTTTTCAGAGCTCTGCATTAACTTTCATCTGGTCCTGTTGCAATTTTATGGGCCCAGACACAGTTTTTTTTGTGGAGGGGCTGGTGCAATCTGAAGGAAATTACCATGTTTGCATACCAGAGAGGGGGGGGTGAAGCATGGTACTTTCCTTCCGATTGCCCCCTCCACCCTCCAAAATTTGCCTGGGCCACAGATGAAAGTTAATCTCAAGGTCTGAAAAATTAAGCAGGAATGTTGAAAATCAGCATATTTACAGCTTAAGGTAACAATGAGACATTTTACATTCAATTTACCTACATGATGCATACAAAGGGATTCAGCTTAAGTATGTTAGGTTAGGTTAGGCTTTTGTTCTCAGTTATCCAAAATATTTTAGAACGTGTTTAAACAATTTGAGTTTCTTCTCTAAAACAGTTCAGGCTAGATTATGCTAGGTTATGTTAGGTTATCCTTCTTTATTAATTTCTGTTCAGAAAATAGGATTGGTGTGCAAATATTTCATTAGAAATGTGTTTTCTTGCATGGAAGGTTTTTTTTTTTTTTTTTTTTCGCACCTTTTTTTTTTTTTTTTTTTTTTTCCTCTTGCGGTTGGGGGGGGGGGAGGGGGGGGGAGGGGGGGGACTCGAACCCACACCCTTTGTTGGAGGGAGAATTTCCCCAGACCCCGTCAGCTAGGGTGGGCTAGGTTAGGTTATGCTTTTTAGAAATTTACTTTGAAGATTGCTTTTTACACTGGACGTAACGACAGCACGATGGGCCAGTACTACCGACGGTAACGACAGCACGCACGGTCTGTAACAGCGCATGTAGCGAGCGTACGTGGTGACCAGATGTCTGTTTAGGTATATGTGTAATGAAGTCAATATCGGACCCCTCTTTCGAAACGCACTTGTCTCCTATGTGTCCGGAGACTTGTCAATCCAGCTATGGATGTTCCGAGCTGAATCCGCCGCATGTCTGCCGGCGCTGACGTCGGCATTAGGCACCTCAGTGCTCGGCTATGGCTGGGGGTGTTACGCCAAGTCGGTTTCCATTCTCACCGGAGACGATGACCGGGCGGCGGATGCCGTGTCATTGCGCCATGACACAGTCGGAAGTTATTGCACCGTGTCACCATTGTACCATGCAGTACATGTGGGGCGTGTCTGGTGTGCGACGAACGGACCTCGTTATGGTGCAATAGGTGATGATGGCTAAAGACAGTTCAGGGCGTTGGGCCGGTTGGCCATCGCCCCCTGAACGACTGCCCCCGTCCAGCTCTCGCGCGCGCGGCTCGGCCCAAACGAGACTGAGGAGCGAGGCTGGTGACATATAGTTGAGCGGCAGAGGGGAGCGAACTGACCGGCTCGACGGTTGTCCGTCACTGGTGCCCGTGGAGTCTTGGAGGCACGAATTTGGAAACCACATGTGAGAGTCATTGATGTTAAAGTTGTTCCTCAAGTGTTTGCCGTATTGTTTAATTATGTGCACGGTCCATACAAGAGCATTAACGGATGTGGAACTTGGGAACTGGTCGTTTTGAAGAAGTTGAAATTGATAACCGGTTGTCGCGGAGCAAGACTATCTAGACCAGACTATCGCTGCCAGGTGATACGAGCTTGCTGATATATGAGTAGGCCCAATGGCGGAAGTTTGATGGTGAATTGGCAGTTGGCCATTTGTGTCCATGTATGTATTTGCAGTGTGTGTGGTGCGCCATTAGCCGTGATCGTACATTAGGTGCGTCGTGAAGACATGTGTAGACATGTGTAGATACCCTACAGGCGAGCTTGCAATCTGTCACGTACACTATTCAAACAATATATTAACTCGTGTGTTTACCACCGAAACTCCATCTGGTCTTTGTCTGCTGTCACCATCTTTCATGCTTAGCTGCACACCTGTGCGGTTAACCTGGATGTTGAACTTTCAGGAATCACCACAATCGTGGCTATAATAAGGATACCCAGTCAAACGTAATCACCCCGTAGCCACCCATAAACAATTGATTTCATAACAAGGGTACATATCAGCTTTTATGAGTGTGTGTGCTATGTGTCAGTCATTGGCTGTACCGTCATCAATCATGTTAGTGTCGAACAAACCTAAAACTAACACCGAAAAAGCAGAGTATGAAGTGGCGCAGATGTGCCCAGTGTTTGCAGTTTTCACTTCGTAACTAAGAGTGAGACACATGTACTGTGTGCCGTAAACGTCTGTTGGGATCGTAGCACACGCGCCGGAGCGTGTCACGTAACGCACCGGATGGGCACACGTTCGCCCCCTAAGATCTCGGAAGGTACCGAATCTACAAACACAAAATATCGGTCGGGGATTACGGCTGCACAAATTCCCAGGTACCCGAAGTTAACGTCCGGGAAATCTACCCTGACCATGCACCGGTTCGCGCTGCCGTCTGTCCAGCCTTCCATCAAGCTGGAGTTCTTTGATGCTACAACAGATGGCGGTGGGGACGCGGCGACGCAGCCACGAAGTACATGGTCCACCTTTCAGCGACTCCGTCTGAACATCAAACGTTGTGACGATGAAATGGTGAGCCAATGGACATCAGGTTCAAACGTAGTTTTCACGCCGCCTCAAAAGAAGCGTAGTTATGAGCGATGGTAGTCATATCAGTTCTACTCCGGTGTGTCTGGTGCAAAAGATCGTCTGAGCGAACCGGCTCTCCTCGATCAGAGGAGAGCCGGAGATACATCTGTGTGCAACGAGAGGAGTTTGCGGCGACATTCCCGTATCCTAGCAATTAGCTGCTAAAGTCGTACCTCAGCCGGCACTCGCCATCCCGTCAGGATTGCAAATGGCTGCGATGTTTGGTTTGTGTCCTGGGGTCTCGAGTTGAAGCCCAGGGGTGTGTGTGCTTGCATGAAGGCGAATTATTGTATACGTACCCAGGGGAATACGCCTGTTAGGATGACCGATTTGCATTGAAGCTGGAATTGCCTGTATTTTTAACTAGGCATTGGTCATCAAACTATTCTCCTACTGGCAGGTTACAACATGTTCATGTGTTACCACGGGTGTTGATTTCCTAGATTATTGGGGGATGAAAGCAACATACATAAATGCAGTGGCCAGGCTAAAAAGATTGTGTGTGTGTGGTAGGGACACATTCCATAGGTTACACCCCTGTTGTAAAACATCCATGTCCACTGTTTGTTTGTTTATGAGGGTTGACACTCCTGAGTGTATAGGTATATTCTGTGCATCAAAACGCATGTCCGCGGCTTCTCTGCATCTTTGCTCGGCGTAACCTTCAAGAGAGGGACACAAGTATTCAGTCGGAGCATGTGTGAACGAGGGGAGGTTACCTCTTTGTTGCGGACATCAGTATCATCACAAATATTCGTCAAATTGAGGAAATTTTGTCGGAGTCCGGACAGCGCACCATTCCGTAATTCGGGCACACTCGAATCCTCAGGCCAGCAGATTCGCATTACCAGCTGTTCTGTGATAACACTCTTAAATGCAGGTTTCAGCAAAACCCTGATGACTGGACGCACCCTTCTTGACGCGGGCAACCCTTCTCCAAACACAGGATTGGCTGGCTTCTGCTGCACTGGCAACCAATCGGCTGACGCCGGTTCGCAGGGTGAAGGAGGAGCAGATCTTCATTGGTCCGCATTCTCCTCCGGACGACTTCCCTTGCATCACACCTAAAGAGGAACTGAAGTAAGCAGTATTCTTGGTTTGGGATTCGTTTTATTGTGCTACGCCGACTAGACTAGAGAAACTCATGTACGTAAGATTGTTAGTCTGTGGTTCGTTATGCTGTGCCACGCCGACTAGAGACATCAAAAGTTTGCGCCTGGGTCTTGACCATGTCTACCTGGCAATATAACTCTTGTCGGTGTTCTACTCTCTGAGCCCCTTGTGCCTACTTTTCCTAACAGACAATGCCCTAGTCTTTACACCTGCTCACATCTAGCTTCCCAGCTGAAGTTAGGTAACTACTTGGTTGCACGCGTGAAAAGGAGATTTTACCTGGGTAGTCAGAAGGACGTCTTCAATTTCCATTAACGTATGACAGCCGTCGCATTGCAGCAATTTCTCGAATGAACTTTCATCAGCCCCAAAGGGTAAACTCAGTGTAAGTTTGAGGATGGGTCGGTTGCTGGCGATTGGAGACATTCGAGTTGCGGAGAGGGAGGGGGCTACATTGGAACTATGATACATTGGAAATATGATCTGAAAGCTGTTCCGTCGTGGTTTTCAGTTTATTGGTGTCTTGCTCTCGGCTTGGCCGTGAGAGAACACGGTTGTTTTGAAGTGCCTGACTTTTGCTTCAAGAAGTGTGAAATTGACTATCCCAGAATCTCACCGTTTTCTAAGAGCACATCAAAGGTGGGGGGGAATTATTTTTTAGGCGTGATGAACCATAAAGGACATTTGCGCCGCCTTTAAAGCGAGTACGTTACATGTGTGTCTATAAAGCGAGTGTTTGCGATCAAGGTGCAGGCAAGTGGACATTTACGTTCAGGAATTTTACGTTAGGTTGCGTGATATTTTAGGTGCTGATAGCAAGGCTCTGGCTTGGGGACAGCTCCCTGATGTCTAAATGGTTTAGTTTTACTTTACTCCTCCACAAAATAATTCGTAGTTTGGGTGGGGGTGGGGGTGTTTTGAGAGTGGCGAGAAGTTGATTTTGCCAGGGTGCCAGCTTTAGCCTACTCTTATCGAAGAGCACCGAGGGATCTTTACCGTGCGAACAAGGACGTAATTGTCCACACCGCCTGTCACGCCGGCCCCCGCGTGTTAGTTGTTAGTAGCGGCTTAAGTCTAAGCATGCCATGCAGGGTCGTCAGTCGGGTTAGTACGGTGTTTTGCAATTCGGCTCTTATACGTCCTCTGTACCTCTGGGTAGCCGTTTACGTTATGAGTTGCAAGGCAAATTGGCTCATCTACTTTCCATGGCTCCTCTGGGTAGTCGTTTTACGTCATCCTAATTGTTATTTTTGGTTATGTTTTCCTAAAGGAATTCGGTCCTTCTACTTCCGACGGCTCCGCTAGGTAGCCATTTGTTTCTAATTGAGAAGCAAATCGGCTCATGTACGTCCGACACCATGCGGGGATGACTATTTACGTGTTTCCTACAAGTGTTTCGCGGTCATGCATTGCGAGTTCATGTGATTGTTGGTGGTGTGGTGCCCACAGTGCTAGTTAAGTGGCATACAGATATTAAAATAGCAATTGAAGGAGTTCTGGGTGCTTGTCACCGAGAAGCGATGGGCCGATACGGTGATGTCCTCTTATTGGCAGAATGCCTTAAGTGGTTGTCTTTAACAGCTAAAGCTACTACAGTCTAGCAGGATATGGCCTATGCTTAACGTGGTGTTGTAGGTGCCGCAGTGTGGTGTTGTATATTGGTCACCCTCTAATTGAGGCTGTGTTAGTTTTGTGCAACCAGTTCTAAGTCTAGTGAGGATGACCTCTTTTTGTCGGTGAGATTGATTTGATGTGTTCCATGTGTCTATTGTTGTTTCGATTGCGTGGGTGTGGTTGGGTTTGTGTTGTGTTGAGTTGTGTTGTGTCGATGTGTTCTGTTGACGTTGGGGAATGTGGTGTTGTAGGAGTGCTTTGCAATCGTCTACCTAGTATTCGACGCTAGTGGAAGTGTTCAATGCTAAGGCTTGCTTTGCGAGCCGGTCTGCTTCTTCGTTACCTGGGATGTTGGCGTGGCCCGGAATCCGGAGGAAGGAAAAGTTCATGGTTACGTTATGGGCCACGAGTTGTTGGATTCTATCAATGAAGTTCTGTGGACAGTCGTGGGTGTTGCTAATTGACTGTAGGACATATTTTGAGTCTCAGCAAATTACTACGTTTCTGGCTTTACGCCTCATGAGAATGGTGATAGCGGCCAGAATGGCCATTGTTTCAACGGAGTAGATGGAGAAGTTATCCGGTAGACGCTTGGAAAGTCTAAGACCTGGTCCAGTGATGCCGACGCCTACCTTTGCCTCGTGTTTCGACCCATCCGTGAATACAAGTGATTTGTGATTGTTGTCATCGGCGAACTTGTGGAAGAAGCTAAGAATTTCCGCCGATGTGATAGTGGATTTCTTCTCCGAGAGCAAGTACTTGACCTTTGGTTGACTGAAAGTCCAGAATGGCTTAGTGGGCGGTCGAGTTGCAGTGGATGACATTGCGAAGTTAAGATCTGAGAGAGCCGTGGAAATTTGAATGCTATATGGTGGAAGTTTGCGCGCAAATCGGCTCTTGTCGTATCTGTCAGGCGTAAAGCAGCGCTGTGCTGGATGATTTTTAATGGATTTGATTTCGATGTGGTGGCGGCACAGCTGTTGTGTCCTCCAGCTGACGTGGAGTGGAGGCGAGTTCGAGTCCACTAGAATATTGGCTATCGGTGTGGTGCTGAGGGCACCTGTGGCTGATCTGATGTAGCTGTTTTGATGACTTTTAAATTTCGGCTCTGGCTTTCTGAAATGGTGACAAAAATAATGTTGTTGTATTCTAGGGTGAGTCGTATGATTGATGTGTATAGTCGCAGTAGTGTTTTCCTGTTTCCGCCCCAGTCTGTGCCTGCAAGTGCACGTAGTATTTTGACGCGCTTCGCGCATCGCTTCGAGATGGAGGTGATGTGGGTGTTGAAACTGAGTTTTTCGTCTAAATGTACTCCTAAGAACGTGAAGCATTTCACCTGTTGCTTTCACCTTCGATGGCTTTGCCATCGATTTTAAGTGGAGTTTTGGCTGTTGGGCGGAGAAGACTATATGTGACAGTGGCCGACTTCATATATATATATATATATATATATATATATATATATATATATATATATATATATATATATATATATATATATATATATATATATATATATATATATATATATATATATATATATATATATATATATATATATATATATATATATATATATATATATATATATATATATATATGTATGTATGTATGTATGTATGTATGTGTATGTGTGTATGTACTAGTGCTCACTAAGAATACTGCTATAACTATGCAAGTACTTGTGCTGAAAGGGTGAGGTTCTTACCTGGATAGTCAGAAGGACGTCTTCAATTTCTATTAACGTAATTTTGCTTCAAGAAGTGTGAAATTGACTGTCCCAGAATTTGACTGTTTTTTTTTTCAAGAACACATTAAAAGTGGTATTTGCCACTGTGAAGAATTTCTAAAGGCAATAATAATCAATATTTCACGTGTCTCATGTTGGTTATCGTTAGTACACGTGGCATCGATTCCCGAAAACACGATGGTTCAGCACGATAATGGAAGGAAACACTGTGGCATCTTCAGCACTATATGTTGTCGCCGTCTGATAATTTCTCAACATTATGGACGGACGCCGACGATCCTGCTATAGCTATGTATGCACTGGTGCTGAAAGGGTGAACGACGGTAGTCCGATGCAAATCCGTCTGCCAGCTGATTTAGCTGCGGTAATCAGGTTGCGAGATAACTGGGTAGAATGGGCAACAAGTAAATATGCCCCATGATGGACAGCGACTCTACTTATAAGCCTGTGTGTCCAATTGAAGTTCAAATTTAACCGTACGACATGGAGGACGGTGCATTTATGACTATGCCCACAGCTTGACACAACAGTTTTGCGAGGAAGTACTGTGACGCCTGTACTTTTGTCTTGAAAATCCTCGCAGTCATTATCTTCAATGTTTGACTGTTTTATACGTGATGAAAGGAAGGCGGTCCTTTCACAACTCATGGACAGCAAGATGTCTGATGTCTCAATGCATATTACGTCGTGCCGAATAGCTGGTTTGTAGTCCGGTGTTCTTTTGACGAGCCTATCGGCGCTTTGTAGAATTTGTAGTTGGGGCGCTCATTTACTCAATTTCTAGCTAACTCATTTCGGCTGCACGACATGTCATCCGAGATTGTGACCGTGACTCACGGATGTGGCGGTTTTCAGAGCGGACGGCATGCTGAACACACTGGGACAACAGCCCATGATCGGTGAGTCCTGGCGAGCGTGTCTGATGAGACGCCTGTATTACCAGACTGATGGACTCGTTGCCTAGCAACAGTAATATGGTCGAGAGTAGTCTCTGTCAGCAGGGCGGACTAATTAGTTGTATGGCTGCCACCATCGACGGGCTTGTACCCACCATGTATAAAAAATGGAATGGACAGGGAATCTAGGTCCACTGGCAGAGTAGTTGTTTGGCAATATCGGCCTGCTGAGATGCAGGGGAGGAGCGTGGAGGAATCTGGCGCCACGTCCTGGATACTTGATGACGTCACGGGTGCACGAGGCAGCAACTGGAAAAGTGCGGTGCTGTTCCAAGGAGAACATGCCGACTTGTCCGTACACAGGAATGTAATTTGGTGAAACTGGGAAGCAGAGTATCGTGTCTCCAGGTCTGGGTTCGGGGGGTAGCAGAGTTAGCGCGACCTCTCGTGTTCACTCGGCACCAAGGGGAGATAGTAAATGTGCGACACTAGCGCCACGTATGCCGATACAGCAGCGACGTCTGCACGTTATGTTGCTTCGGCTACGCTTTGCATGCGCGGTGGTGGGAAGGCAGACGAAGAACGTGACGTTGTAATTACGGTGTTCATCATTTCGGGAGTGTTCGGTTTATTCTGGGATGCGCGATCACACCGAAGGCAAATCCATCATTGTCATCACAATGCAACACAAAAAAAACATCTTGCAATATATTCTGGTCAGAATATGCCACGGCGGCGATTCATAACAAATCAGCCCGGAAGAAATGAGCATTTCGTTTGGAACAGTGATCAAGAATATTAATTTAGTACTAAATTGTGCCAAGTGCGAATTCCGACCAAAAGGGTCAGCATACAAATGATCCACCGTGTTCACAAACTTGCATTTACCAGAGAGACACGGTTTTGCAATTCCCTTAGCCTCTCTCCCCAAATCATTAATATGCATTAAATAGTACCATTCCCCAGGAATAACAAAATTAGATGACACTGATCACTCTTGTTGGCCAATACCACTTGGCTATGTTCCAAATCTTCCTGTTGTTGCAGGATGATTCTTCTTCACCTTGGTCCTGTTTCAGAAGTAGGTTCAGTCTTTATACCCGGGGAAGTTGTCCATGTAGCAACTTCCCTATGTCCTTTACCCATTTTCTCACACCCGATGCCCCTCCTGCTGCAGCAGACTCATTACGCCCCCCCCCCCCCCCCGGCAGATGGTCAACTGGACGCCACGCCGCCGTCAGTTCCCGACCCGTTACAAGAACGGTTATGTCCGCCCGACCTGTCGAGCGGCGAGTACCACGTGCAGGACACGAACGAGGACGTGCTCAAGGCTATGCTTGGCGAGGGCGAGCTTAAGCCGGTGCAGGATGAAGGTGAGTCCGCATCGTCAAGGCGGTGCAATCGGCTGCTTTACAGGTAAATACTGGCTAAATGATCTGCCATGGTCGATGCGCCCTAAAACCCTAAGGTAAATGTTGCACTTTTTGGCTGAAAGATCAGGATGCTCATTCGTCATACTGTGAAGACAAAAATACTTGTCGCACTTGCCGACAAAAATACTTGCCGCTGGTGTGTCTTCCCACAATAATTATCTCGGTGTCCCCGTTGGTGTTTGTCTTCCCACAATGCTTGTCGCAGTGTGGTGTATGTCTTCCCACAATACTTGTGGTAGTGGCCCCCTCTGGTGTGTCTTCCCACAATACTTCTCTCGGTGTCCCCGTTGGTGTTTGTTTTCCCACAGTGCTTGTCGCAGTGCCCCCGGTGGTGTATGTTTTCCCACAATACTTGTGGTAGTGGCCCCGCTGGTGTGTCTTCCCACAATACTTATCTCGGTGTCCCCGTTGATGTTTGTCTTCCCACAATTATTTTCGCAGCATCACGCTGGTATATGTCTTCCCACAATGCTTGTCGCAGAATCCCCGCTGCTGTATGTCTTCCCACAATACTTGTCGCGGTGTTCCCGCTAATGTACGTATTCCCACCATGCTTGTCGCAGTGTCCCCGCTGGTGTGTGTATTCCCACGATCCTTGTGGCGGTGCCTTGCTGGGGTATGTCTTCCCACAATCCTTGTGGCAGTTTTCCCGCGGGTGTATGTCTTCCCACAATTCTTGCTGCAGTGCCCCCTGTGGTGTGTGTCTTCCCACAATATTACTGCATGTGCGTGGATCCAAATTCAACACTCTCGATGTCGCTCCCGTCTGAGAACATTTGACCATTCGGCCAAGCACAACACAATATGCATGGATACGGCCCATGTTGTTGATGCCGCTGGTCTTGACCTGACTTTTGCGAGCCAAATTTCTAGGGTTGGTATACAGTCGAGATACCAGCATTATCGCACAAGATGTTGCTATACTATCACAAAAAATACATAGGTATTCAGGGACGGTTTTCATGTATACGGCCTTTGCTGGTGCCACGTAAACATAGACTGCCGAATTTTCATGGTTCTGGAGCTTCACTTTGGGTGCAGGTTTGGCATGTAGCATGCCGACACAGTGATGACAAATTATTCGAGGTGCGCCTATAACTGCACCGAAAAGTCTTCTAAAACCTGATGAATTACTGGTTTAAATTAGGATTCACATTGTTTGCTAGGTTAGTTTACATCGTGTGCTATATCTATGAACTGCACTGTGTTACAAGTTTAATACAACGAATAATGGCGTTTAGATGCTCCTGGGTTTTAGACATTGTGTGTAAAGAAAACATACGACCTTCAATATACCAGGAGGTGCTGAGTTGACATCAAAAGTAACGATAAAGATTATACTTTACTATTCAACGTTTCGGCCAGGGGCCATCGTCAGGAGTGATAAACAAAAGTCAAGCTTAACAATTGAAAAAAGCACGCGGGGAAAAAAGCGTGCAAGAAGACACGTTGAATGCAGAAAAGCCTCCTCAGTGGTGCAGACACTCAAAGAAACTCCAAACCAGAAACAAACTATGTCAAGAAGGAATGCTCTGAGGAAACCCGAGCCGATGGTCCATATACATATCGATTCATACAGTCACGCACATATATAGACATATATCCAATATAACCTGTAATACATAATATATAAGTTATGTTTATGTAATTTAATGTGATATACCAAGACGTCGTTTGCGTGTTTAGGTGCGGCCGTAGATTACGTATATGCAGAGATTCGAGTACCTTCAGATCAGCGTTGTCCCTGGCTGTTGCTAGAATTTATACTTTGAAGTTTCTGTTAGTGTCGCTGTGTTTCATGTTAGAATGTTTGTCGATCAAACAAAGTATGTATTATGTATTACGGGTTATATTTAATATATGTATATATATGTGCGTGAGTGTATGCATCGATATGTATATGGACCATCGGCTCGGGGTTCCTCAGAGGATTCCTTCTTGACATAGTTTGTTTCTGGTTTGGAGTTTCTTTCAGTGTCTGCACCACTGAGGAGGCTTTTCTGCATTCCACGTGTCTTTTTGCACGATTTTTTTCCCGCGTGCTTTTTTCAATGTTTAAGCTTGACTTTTTATCATTCCTGACGATGGCCCCTGGCCGAAACGTTGAGTAATAAAGTAGAATCTTTATCGTTACTTTTGATGTCAACTCAGCACCTCCTGGTATATTGAAGGTCGTATATTTTCTTTACACGCTGAGTTACAAGCATATAAAGTGTAACACCTGGAATATAACGAGTTTCGTGCTAAATTTTGATGTAAATCGACTTATAGATGATTTGTATTTACCTTTAACCTTAAGGTGAAAATTTGTGTTTCACGACTAATTATGCCTATCAATGCTAAGTAAAGGATATCTCCAGTCCATAGCTAGTATACACTATGAACTAGATCAGTATCGACTAGGCAGCCTGGAATAGACCCTGAACGACAATATCTTAAGCTGAATGGTACATGCAGTGTTTTTTTCAGACTCAGACTCAGACATATTATAGTCAACCACAATCGATTTGTGGCTATTACAGTTCCAGGTTAATGGTAATAAAATAGTGTCATCGTGCTGAGTGTTTTTAAGGATAGTGTTTTCACTGGATGTGTACGAAGACAGTGGAAACGCCGCTTCGTTATACCGAAACGTGTCCGAGTTGACAGCAAGCAGTACAGCCACCTGGGGCTCGTATACCACATTAAGCGGCATGTCGGAGCTGTTGGAAAATAATTCATAGTTTATGTCACTAATTAGCACATCGATGATGGAAAGTATGCGTATTGGAGTTCTGTTGTCGCTTCGACACATTGCAGACATGCATTATTTATGGTTGAATTCTACGCATAACATGGACACACAGTGAGGTCATATGCGTTGCACCGCTACAGCCGTAACCCTTTTCATGCCCTGTCAAAGGGTGAAATATTCGAAAATACTCCTCAACGTATTGGGTTTCAGGCGTCACTGCGCCGACGTCTCACTGTGAGAAGATGAGGAGTGCTGGAAGTCAGCGAACGAGGTCGGGACTTTCGTCACAATGCAGTATCAACAGCACCAACGACAGCAACAACAGCCAGTGCTCCCTGAACGCCAGGGACACTTTCCAACGGGAACAAATGAATCGGGCCGCAGCGATCTCGTATCGCTGTGACGTGTGTGGTAGGTCGTTTGAGCATCGTGGATGGCTGCTTCAACACCACAAAGTCCACACGTGTATGAAGACGTACAGTGATGTCAGCGGGGGCAGGTATCCAGACCAGAAAATCCTCATTAAGGCATTGAACCTGGCAACGCCCATGATGACACACACCGGAGAAAAGCCATTCAAAGGTGAGACATGTAGCAACACTTTTGCTGCCCAGCCCACCTTGGTTCAACACATGAAATTCCACACCGGAGAGGGACCTCACAAGTGTGACGTGTGTGGCCGGGCGTTTGCTGCCCAGAACAGTTTGGTTAAGCATGTCAGAACGCATACCGGAGAGAGACCTCACAAGTGTGAGACATGCGGAAAAACGTTTGCTGGCCGGGCGCATTTGACCAGACATATGAGAACACACAGCGGGGAGAGACCTTACAAGTGTGAGGAGTGCGGCATGGCGTTTACAGACAAGTGCCCTTTGATTGTACATATTAGAACACACACTGGGGAGAGACCTTACAAGTGTGAGACATGCGGCAGGACGTTTGCAGCCAAGAAGATTTTGATGGTACATATTAGAACACACACTGGGGAGAGACCTTACAAATGTGACACATGCGGCAGGACGTTTACAGCCAGGAACATTTTGATGATACATATTAGAACACACACTGGGGAGAGACCTTACAGGTGTGAGACATGCGGCAGGGGGTTTGCAGCCAAGAAGAATTGGATTGTACATATTAGAACACACACTGGGGAGAGACCTTACAAGTGTGAGACATGCAGTTGGACGTTTGCAGCTAAGAAAAGTTTGATTCAACATATCAGAACACACACCGGGGAGAGACCTCACAAGTGTGAGACATGCGGCAGGACGTTTATAGGTAGGAACAGTTTGGTTAAACATATCAGAACACACACCGTGGAGAGACCACACAAGTGTGAGGAATGCGGCAAGACGTTTGCTGTCAAAAGACAATTGAATGAACATATCAGAACACACACCGAGGTGAAACCTTGCAAGTGTGGGGAATGTGGCAGGACGTTTGTGACCAAGAATAGTTTGATTATACATATCGGAACACACACTGGGGGGAGACCTTACAAGTGTTGCACATGCGGCAAGACGTTTGCAGTCAATAAAAATTTGATCAGACATATCAGAACACACACCGGAGAGAGACCTTATCAGTGTGAGGAATGCGGCAGGACGTTTTCTCAGAGGTCGGATTTGACTAACCATAGGAGAACACACACCGGAGAGAGACCTTACAGGTGTGAGGAATGCGACAAGACGTTTGCTGTCAAAAAACGTTTGAATGAACATATCAGGACACACAGCGGGGAGAGACCTTACAGGTGTGGGGAATGCGGCAAGACGTTTGCTGTCAAAACACGTTTGAATGAACATATCAGGACACACACCGGGGAGAGACCTTACAAGTGTGGGACATGCGGCAAGACGTTTGTCGTCATGGTAAGCTTGGTTCGACATAGGAAGACTCACCGGTGAGAGACCTTACAGGTGTGGCACGTGCAACAGTACGTTTGCTGCTAAGCACAGTTTGGTTGTACATACTCGGACGCACACCGCAGAGAGACCATACAAGTGAAGAGGAGAAATATGATTGCATAACCATGCAAGAGGACAGCGTTTGTTTGCTGTAATTTGACATCAAATCCCAAACAGGAGAGGGTCGCTGAAGATGTGGTTCTTGCGACATGACGAAAGGATATATTTAGTTCAACAAACGATCATTCACACCGGGGAGAGACCGCACAAATGTGAAATATGCGACCTGGCGTTTGCTGCCAAGAGCAGTTTGGTTTGGCATATGGGAACACGTATTGGAGGGCGACGTAGCAGATGTGTGCTGCAGCATCGTGTATGGCTGCTTCGACACCAGCGAGTCCACACTGGTACGAAGGCCTGCAGTGATGGTATCGGGGAAAGACTCCAGACCAGGTAATCTTTACTAAGACATTCAACCTGGCTGCGCCCATCATTACCCACACCGGAGAAAAACAATTCAACTGTGGGACATATGCCAACACTTTTGCTGCCCAGCCTTTTGCTGCTCTAGTCGGCGGTAACAGGTCTCAAGTGTAGGATATGGATCTGGAATTGTGTACTCTCGGCAAATGGTACTGTTGTCTTACTGTCAAAATATGCCAATTGTACCCATTGGTCTCTAAGGGCTCCTCAAAATATTGTCACTCCACATCCTACGCGTTCAAATAGTCTTTTAGCAGTATTGTCTTTCCACCTCATCCGCGTTAAAGTTGTCTATTAACAGTATTGTCTCTGCACCTCCACAGCGTTCAAGTTGTCCCTTTCAGCGTGTTCGCATGTCTCTCTATGCAAGTTGTCGTATTCATCGCAATTCGAAGTCGTATATTCTTATTACCAGATAGTGTCGTGAGTGGATCGTGGTCGTGTAGTGGAGTGTTTACATCGGGAGCATCTGTTTAGAACTTTGTGTGCCGGTTGTATGTAAGTTTATCTCGTCAGTGCTACTAGATGCCGTTTGATGCATAGCAGTACATATTTTTAGCACTATCGTCGATGATATCCATCGTGACATAGAAGATACGAAAGTCGAATTATGTCATTGCGGTTTGTTCTATTGTTTGTGAAGGTTTTCTTAAAACTAGATTCATATGCAGCTGCAGGTGTGCATGAAGTAAATGAATGTTGTTGCCGTTCCAAAGTAAAGCTCTTTGTTCTTTTTTGCGCCGATGTCTCCTTTGTACACCACATACCATACACGCAGAACTTCATAGTGTTGGGTCGAAAACGGGGAAGCGTCATCCCGGACAATAATTTGCCAAAGTTCAAAGGTTAAGAATCATAGTGGTGGGGGAGAACGATCTTTAGCGAACGCTATGTGTCCAATTTATTTGTTGGGGGATATACAGTAGAAGAGTAATTGGTTGGGCCCCTACGAGCGTTGGGCCCCTCATCGATAGCCCTCACACTTTTGTAAAACAATTGCTAGTTGTGGCAATCGTGAGCGGCGCCGAGTCTTCGAATTCAGGTTGGCTGCGAGGTGACTGATATTTCGAGGCTTTTACCAGAATGTGCCCCAGAAAGAAGAACGAAAACTTACCGAATTCGAGCCGCAACACTTTTTTTATTTTGAGTGGGTGGGACCTGGCATGGTCAAGGACGCCGGGGAGACGTGGCCAGTAGACATGAGACGGGGTTCATGGGGCAGGGGGCATGTGGCGGGGGAAATTTTTGCCTGGAATAAAAGAACGAAAACCTATCGAAATTACGCCACCATATGTGTGGAGAGAATGGAACATGGGGGAATGGAACATGGATGCAGGGGACATGGGGCAGGCGATAGGTGGGCGCAGAGTACGGGGAGATTTTAACTAGGAAAAAATTGCGAGTTTCAGCTACAACTTTCGGTGGTGGGTGAGAGTAGGGGCGTGGGGAAATTTTTCCTTGAAAAATATAGGTACCGGTGGAACATTGTGAAAACGAGCATACCGGTAGAGCTTGGTACCCTGCTTATCAGGAACACAATCAAGAAGCCGTACTACAAGACACCATGGAGATATTCGGGGTGAAATGTCAAATGCCATCGAGATCGGACTCTTCGGATATTCTTCAAAATGGGTATATGGATTGTACTCTGTGGACTGATCATCATGTATCACAACTATGAAATATGCGGCCGTGCGTTTGCTACCAAGGGCAGTTTGTTTTGACATGGGAGCACGTACTGGAGAGGGACGTAGCACATGTGGGAAATTTGGTGTTTGCCGCGAACAGGAATTTGCTGATAACAGAAGTTTTGTTGGACTTATGCGAGCACACACCGGAGAGAGAACTTACAGATGTGAGTGGTATGATCTGGCGTTTTCTACCAAGGCGAGTTGGGCTGGACACACCGCAGAGAGACGTTACAGGTGTGAAGCATGCGGCAAGACTTTGGCTATCAGGGACGGTTTGGCCCAGACGGGAGATCACACACGGGGCAGCGAACCCACAAACGTGAGATGCAGCAGCACGTTTACTTGCATGACACATTTAGTTCGACATGCAATAACCCACACGGACGTGCGGTGCTGCGAGAAGGCACGTTCCGTAGAGCATTCGTTGATACGAGAGCAAATGGGAGTTGACATAGCAGGGTGTGATCACGTTTGCGACAGGAGATACCGCACGAAGTCTCGCATCGGCTCCACATATCTAAGCTATCATATGTCACATTTCCTATCACATTTTGGCAGGAGACAGCACGTGTGGTGGGGTGCGGCCACGGGCATGTTGCCAGTGGGGAGGGGTCACACACCCTGGTTGTCTCCACAACGTTCTGCTTCACCAGAGGCCGAGGTTAATGTAAGATGTTATCTTGATGTTCGGAATGGGCTTCGTATCATGCGTAAAGTGTTCTTCGTGTACTGAAATCCGCTTTCTGCCATGACATATTTTCAAAATGTGTTTGTTGTAGACGGTGCGTCTCTGCTTAGGGACATGTCATGCCTCCGCAGCATGTGGGTGGTTGCTGCCCCTTCCCTTAAGTGCATTGTCAGACACCACGTAAAAGTAGTAGTTCCAGCAATATATCGTATGTTGCTGATCTTCATGTGGACATACAAATATATATACCACATTGGTGCCTTTCAACTTGTTTGGCCTTCTGACGGAACTGTGGTCTGAGTAGACTAGTTGTCTTTCTGCTCCGATAATATATCGTAAGTTTAACCTCGTTCTCTTTAACACATGCTTCTGAATTATCTCACTGATGACTGTCATCTGCTTAGTATGACTAGCTCGTCGTTTGATTACAGTAATAAAAGTTATAATTGGCCGTACCCGTTCACACGTCGTGATATGCTGGCTCACTGGCGGATCTAGCCCACTAGTTTGGGGTGGGTGGGTCAACTTTAGGTTTTTGGTGTCAGCCAACTCCCCTCCCCCTCCCCCAGTGGCATACCTAGGAATTGCATCAGGGGGGGGGGGGGAGGTCGGACGGATTTGAAGGGTGCCCATTCTCCCACTATTTTTTGGTTAAAAGCACCGGATTTCGAACACTATTCGGCAAAGTGGCCCATTGAAAAAAATAATAATTAACATATAAAATAAAGTAATAATTAACAACATAATTTCCTGTGTAGGGGCCCCAGCCTACCTCCACCGTTTCTATGTTACCGGATTTTTGTTCTTGTTTACCAAAACGTTCATGTTCACGTTCAACGTCTTGTATCACGTCAACGTTCGTGCACGTGTTCACGCTGGCGGATCCGATTTTGTCAACTCTTGCTGTAAGCAGAACTTGAGCAGCATGGAACCCTCGATGTGTGTCAAAATCTACTGTGCTAGCATACAGGCTTCCAAACAATTATTTTGAATATAAAAAAAAATTATTTAAAATTGGAGATTCTTTCCTCCAGGCGCCATTTTTAACCTTGGCAAAGGTTACTGCATTTTAATTTAGTTGACTTCTGTTGGTTTCGGCCTGGGGGGGGGGCAGGGGCATAAGACACTATCCCCCCATTAAGCCCTTCTGGGGGGGGCATCCAGCCCGCCACTGGATCCGCCAGTGTGCTGGCTGCACATTTGTATATTTGTAGTCGCTGGGTCGAATTGCAAAACGTCTACAGCTAAATAACCCCCCCCGGGGGTGCCGGGGGTTCGGTTCCCCTTTGCTTTTTTCTCACACTGCCGCGGCCGGGGATCTTTGGGCGCGAAGCAACAAGCCAATCGGAATGCACGCGTCGCCTTGGCGACGAGCGGGACCATGACGTCACCCGTCTACATATTGATGTTTCTGAATTTCTAAGTCTGCGTCTCTGCTTGCGTACCCATGAATCACCAACAGCTGTTTTAGTGTTCCTGAACTTGGTATCCAATGTCTTCTTATCGGACCAGTTTTTGAAAGCATGCTTGATGAATGCCATGATAACGCTATCCTTATGCGGCTGCGGGCATTCGCTGTGCTCAGGCATGCATTCCGTCCGACCTGTCTTCCGATATGTCCATGTTCTAACTTGGCATTGGCCGCATCTACATTGACATCCAAGGCGGTTAATATTCCATCGTTGCTAAGTTCGTTCCGACGTTCCTTCGCTGCCAGAGCGGACCGAACGAGCCGTTTCCAGCCAGATGACTTCGTCCGAAAACAAATTGAAGGGAGTGGGTACACTCGGACCCCCATCGGACCGAATGCCCTCACTTCGCACCAAGACAATTACTGAACGGAACATCATAAACCAATAGCGAACGAACGGCGAGGTTCACGGGTGTTGACTTCTGAAAATTATTAATGGGCAAGATACATGAAGGCAATGGGCAGGCACAAATGGATTGTGGGGACACTCCATAGGGTCCCATACTAAAAGTCGAAATTATTGGGGAGGGGGGGGTGTACAAGCGAACGATGAGAGGGCTTTTGTCAACTCAAAAGTATGCAAAACAACACCCCTGGTAATGTTCTTTGATCAGTTCTGTGTTGTCAAATGCCGATACAAACCGTCCGCATTTGTCGAATCGGAAGGAGGCAAACATGAAATGTATGCCCTGAACTCCCACAGGCGCAAGGTTCGAAACAGCTGTCGGATCCATGCCTGCGTACCAGATTTGTTGAAAGCATACCAGATCTGTGACGATCGTGCCACAGTTGTAGGGCAGGGCGAAGATGCACGGACGGAACGGATTCATGTCACACGTTCCCCAGTTAAGAAGTACTCCGGCTCATAGGTGCTAAATAGTCATTAATTATATCGCTAGATGGCACTGCGAACGACCCACGGCACCAGAGCGGCACCCGTGTACCGACGGATCGCAGGGCCATGTAGTGATTGCCAAATATATATATTTAAAGATGTATATACATATCTATAAAAATAATATATACCGCCAGATATATATATATATATATATATATTATGACGGGACGTAAGCAAAATAAGCAGAATGCCACAGTATTTTAATGGCGTCATGAATGTTTAAAAACGGAGGAATTGAGAGACCTAACCTAACCTATCGTAGCCTCAACAGGTTCCTCCATTCCTGCTAACCCAACCTAACCTAACCTAACCTAACCTCACCAGATCCCTCCATTCCTCGATTCATGCTATCCTAGCCTAACGTGACCTAACCTAACCCAACCTAACCTAACCCAACTTCCCCAGTTTCTTCCGTTCCTCCATTCCGGAACCCTGATGACGTCATCGAACTGTTGTCAGTTGACTTCTTTTACTTAACCCACTTCACCGTCAGCTGCAGCCCCCACTCCACAGGAGCTGAGCGACTTGCTGCTTCAGGCTCCTACACCAGTTCCCATTATGGGAGACTTTAACGGTAAACAACCGTCCTGGGGAAGCGATGAGACGGACAATAGAGGACGATAAATTCACCAGTTTATTTAGGATCACAACTTAGTGCTTCTTTACACCGGGGCCGCCACCCACTACAACCCGACCTTAGGCAGGTTGGACGGTTGCATTGACTTAACGTGCCGCTTCCAACGACTAAGGTTACTATTTGACTGGTCAGTTTCAGATGTTCCCGGACTGAGCGACTACTATAATTCGGTGTGCTTAGGTGTATTGGGTGTACTAATGTAATTGAGCATTCCCAATTACAATTAGGCTCAGCACGAAGGCTATCCACCACACTAAGCCTTTTAAACCATCTTAGAACTTGAAAAGAGCGTACTGGACGAAATTCCATGACCAGGTGGACTTCATCCCAGCAACTTCTTGGACCAGGAAAATCGAGGTAATCCTCAGGGCTATCAGCTCAACACACGAGGTTCAGTCCCAAAGAGAAATAAACATAGGAAAAAGGCATACATACCATGGTGGACCCCAGACTATCAAAGGGCAACCGCCGCACGGCGCTGTGCCTGCAAACAAGTCAAAAGATGCGTTTGTGAAACAACTATCAGCATACAGACAATCTCAAGAAGACTGTCTGGACACCTTTCCAACAGCACGCCAACCCTGTTCGCAGTGTTTTGCCTCTCAATTCAATAGGTTCACCCCCGTCCGCAGAATTTGGGATCTGACGAAGCGTTTCAACCTGAAACGCCCACCAACAGCCCCGTTCCCCCAGCTGACTGTGAAAGGACAGCACATAAATGACCCACAAGTCGTAGACCAACCACTTTAAGCGACACTACGTCCGTGTATCTGGCAACCACTCGACACCACTATAGTAAGCGCTCTATAAGCCCCTGCCTCCAAAGGCCATTTTAGCTCTAGGGATAGATACATCTATAATCAGTCATTTACTGTGCACGAATTCCACCTTGCCCTCATCAAGTGTGGAAACACGTCGGTAATCCCGGACGACATCCATTACCAGTTTTAAAAATCTTGCCAATATTCCCTAACGTAGCTACTCGCGGCCAAGGCCCTTTACAAGGCTCGCGGCCATAAATTAACCGATCATATTACACCCCGGTAACCCCAACCCTGTTACCATTACCAGTGCCATACCAGTAAGCGTATTCATGGTGTGGAATGAAGCAACCGTTGTGAGCGATGTAAAGGGTATCTCGATCCATGTCTCGTCGTTAGGCGTCAGACGCAATGCTACTGCGGACATCGGGGGATCTCCAGTAAAGAAAGAAAACAGATCCCATTCGAGAACTCTGAAACATGCGCCCCCGACAAGCGGTCCCGGATGCTCACTAGTGTGTGCGCGAAGTATATAGTTACAACCTATGAAACTGTCTCCATAAAATATGAAGCGACAGGCCGACATATTTTGGCGAAATTGTTTAAGAACATTACGCTTATGGGCGTTGAAGGGAAATAATTCATCTACAACCGTGAATTTCTCCTACACCATTTTGGCGTGGCGGAGCCGATGTTGCTTAGTATTGTTGAAGGGCGGAACTTTACTTTCTATCGTGCCACCGCTCGGCAGCCCTACGGATCCTCTAGGCAGCAACCGTCGGCGCTTGACATGGATCGAGCCATGCCAGAACGTCAATAATGTCACAAAGCTTCATGTCTAAAGGTAGAAAGTGACAGGGTTAGACATCTATAAAAGTAGTCGAGTATGGCATCAGAAGGCAGCTGATTTTATGCCGGTTTATTTGAGACCATTGGAAATTAATTCGCTAATGTAGAACATCTGATATACAATTAAAAGTAATACAATGTGATAATTTCAGACACAAATCCTAGAATCGAGTACAAAAATAACAGGGTTAGATATCTATAAAAGTAGTCGAATATGGCATCAGAAGGCACCGGATTTTATGCCGGTTTACTTAAGACGATTGGAAATTAATTCGGTAATGTAGAACATTTGATATACAATTTAAAGTAATATAATGTGATAATTCGAGATGCAAATCCTGGAATTGAGTGCAAAAATTACAGGGTTAGAAAACTATAGAAGTAGTCGAGTATGACATCATAAGGCAGCGGATTTTATGCCTGTTTATTTAAGACCATTGGAAATTAATTCGGTGATGTAGAACATCTGATATACAATATAAAGTGATGCAATGTGATAATTTGCGACACAAATTCTGGAATTTAGTGCAAAAGTGACAGGGTTAAACCTTCATGGAAGTTATTTTGATGATATAAAATGCAGCACGTTCGATTTTCGTTTAGTTAAGAACATTGGAAATTGACAAGACGTCACACAGAAGATGTATGACACGCGTTTATCACAAGATGTCGAGTGGCCAATTGCTCCCATTTCACTTGAAGGGAAAATTGACAGGGTGAAATTATTTGATAATAAAACGAACTACACATCATAAGAGAGCTTGTTTCAATGTTGTTCAAATTGGACCATTGGAAATTACTTGCACCTCGTCTAGAAACCAGAATATAGCATTAATCAAAGCAAGCGCACTCTGGTGGTGTTCCTTCACAACCCACCACCAGAGCGGCGCCACCGGTATTATGTCCACTTATGACGCCTAACGTTGTGTTTCTAAGCTCAATTAGCAGAACAGATGTGGATATTGAATTTGGCCCCTCGTCACGTACGTCAAACGAAAATATTGCAGATGCACACTTGCTTACTGTACTATCACACACGCTCACTTGCTACGTGGCAGGGGTGTCGATAAAAAACATTGGGGGGGGGCGAAGTGTCAACGTATTAGACACCCCCTCCCCATCCAAAAACTCATCGGATTTCGCCCACTATGTTTTCAGACCTAAATAATTCTGATTTTGTATTTGACAATGTGTATGTTTATGTTTATTCAGCATCATCGCCAACGGGCGAAATCGTCCAGTAACAGGTGAAGTTACATAAGCAAAGGAGCAGGGGAGTCGATTTGTATCATTTTCTGGGGGCCATGGCCCCACCAATGTTGATCTTCCCCCCCCCCCCCAATAACCTATGCTATTTTATGCTGATAAGAAAGCTAAAGGGAAAAAATGAAGAAAAAAACACCATGCTAAATGGAAACATTGATGTTAACCAGCACATTTTGCAATACAAGACCCCACGATACTATTACCTTAGAAGGTACACCAAAGTTGGCCATCAAGCCTTGGTGACGTCACAGTATTTTTCCTCTTATATCGCAGAAATTGGTAGCATGAGGCATGTTTCAATTTCACTGCGCAGGAGACAGTTAAAGCATTTTATTTCTAAAAATTTTCAAAGTTTAAAGAACCTAACCCAGCCAAGCCTAACCTATCATAAGTTACTGTTGAAGAAAAAATTATGGGCAATTTTGTAGTATAAGGTGATTTTTTTCTTCCATTTTTTCTTCAGAATACCATGTTCGTGAGGGTGATTAAGATGATGGGACCACTTACTTGCTGTGTAAATTCATTTTTTATTGGAAACAAAATTTCACAAATTTTCCAACCTAAAAAACCTAAACCAGCCTACCCTAAACATACCTAACCCATTTGTTTGCTTTATTTTGGCAAATGTGTGTAGACACTTCTTGGTTGGTTGGTTCGTTATTTGGGCTTTCGGCCGCATTGACTGCGTTGGTCATACAGCGCCCATAAAACTTTTCTTGTTCCCACCTTAAAGCACAATAATACCCAAAAGTTTCCCCAAATTTTGCAAACATTTTCACAACAGGACTTTTTCTTCAAAAGCAGCTTAGTTTATGTTAGGGTATGTTAGGTTTCTTTTTTAATGTTAAGAATTTTCAGAAAATAAACTGCTTGACATTTTTCTTCTTTTTTATATTCTTTTTCAAACGGTAGGTTAAGCTAGGTTAGGTTAGGTTTTGTGCATTTTTTAACAACATTTATTTTTATGCTAGGCTACCGAACTCAAAACCCTTTTTTGACATTATTTGGTTCACAACCTGAAAAGTAAGCATTTGCATAGAAAATATGTGGTCCCATCATCTTAGTCACCGTCATAAACATGGTATTCTGGAGATAAAAAATTAAAACAAACACCTTAAACTTCAAATTTACCAAATAATTTGCAATTTTTTGGGGACACTTTTTTGGAAGGTTTTTGAAAAGTTTTCCAACTTGAAAAGCCTAAACTAACCTAACTTAGTCATAAGTCATAAAGTCATCAAGTGTTAAGGCTTAATAAGAGCCACAGGGGCCCATCTGGGTTAAGCCTATCTAGAAAAGGTACTAGAAATGTACATACTCTCACCCCAATCAATCCCTTATTTCAAGTTCATAGGGAGCTATATATCCCAGCCTATCTAGCACCATTCACTTGATATTGCATAACACACTCAACAATTACAAACTCCTCCCATCATACCCATTGTGCTACCATAGACAATCTCATCAGTATCACATCCCGAAGAAAGGTGCTGAATCCACTGCTAGGTACACCCTATATAAAGTTATAAAGCGTTTAGACTTAATAAGAGACCCAAGGGCCCATCCAGTTAAGTCTGTAAATGTAAGTGTAAGATACTATAAGCCTGGTAAGAAGACCCTCCCCAACCATCCTACATCCTGAGGAAACCAGTCCTCCAATATCCCACACACCTATCAATGCCTATCTACCCAATAGCGACTCTACGTCAGTGTATCTGGCAACATCTCGACACCACTATAATAAGCGCTCTAGGATCCCTTTCCTCCAAAGCCCATTTTAGCTTTACGAATAGATAAATATGCAATCAGTCGTTTACTATGCACGAATTCCACCTTGCCCTCAGCAAGTGTGGAAACACGTCGATAAGCCCGGATGACATCCATTACCAGTTTTTAAACATCTTAGCCAATATTCCCTAACGTAGCTTCTCGTGGCCATGAATTAAGCGATCATATTACACGCCTGTAACCTCAACCCTGTTATCATTACCAGTGCCATACTAGCAGGGGCGTCGATTTGTATCCTTTTGTGGGGGCCATGGCCCCACAAATGTTGATCTTGCCCCCCCCCAATGTTGATTTGGGCCCCCCCAATAACTATGCTATTTTATGCTGATAAGAAAGCTAAAGGGAAAAAAAGGAAAAAAATATCATCCTAATGCTAAGTAGAAACATTGATGTTAACCAGCACATTTTGTGCTGAAAAGAAACAGATTTGGATTAGATAGTAGACTGACTCTCCACCTTTTGCTGAAAAATGCAAAATTTTGTGCAAAAAACAAACAAAATAGCTGGATTTCCCATCCACTGTGGAAGTACAGCTTACATCATAAAATGTTGAAATAAGCAATGCTGATGCATTTTAAACCAGATTGTCTGACAAAAAAATCCACTAAGCAACTAAATAACAATCGCATGGTCATACTGATGTTTGTACACACCACCAATGGCAAAACCACATGCATATGGAGCTTGAACACGATTAATTCTATTCTCAATTTCCAGTCATTGTCAAACTTGCATGCAAATCATGGTTATCATTCATATTGTGGATATACAAACTATAATTATATTCAGCAACCTACCCATCACACCATCAGCTTGATATTTACCAAGGTACCTACCTACCTACATGCCCAATGACAATGGGCATTGGTATTGATATGGGGAAACCCAATCTCAAACTGAACCAACAAAAGCCACGTTTGGGCCAATCTGCCACCCTATGAAAACACGAGAGCAAAGTCAGCAAGAAGTTGTATAGACACCTCATTGTAATTGATATTCCTGAAGAAAACCATGGGTATTAAGCTATTGCCACACATGACTTCCTAAACAAACCCTAAAGTCATACAAGACCAGTGTCTGGTAGCGGCCAAGGCCTGTAGCGGCATTAAATGTCGCCCCCACAATACTATTACTTTAGAAGGTACACCAAAGTTCGCCTTCAAGATTTGGTGACGTTATGGTTTTTTCTCTTGTATTGCAGAAATTGGTAGCATCAGGCGTGTTTCAATTTCACTGCGCACGAGACAGTTAAAGCATTTGTGAATTTTCAATTTTCAAAGTTTAAAGAACCTAACCAAGCCGAACCTAACCTATCATAAGTTGCTGTTGAATAACAAATGATTGGTAAACTTGCAGTTTAAGGTGATATTTTGTTTGTTTTTATTTTTCTTCAGAATACCATGTTCATGACGGTGAGTAAGACAATCGGACCACTTATTTTCGGTGCAAATACATTTCATTTTAATTTTGAAAAAAAATGACAAATTTTCCAACTGAAAAACCTAAACCAACCTACCCTAACCAATCCTGACCCATTTGTTTGCTTTATGGTGACAAATGTGTGTAAAGACTTTTCTTGGTTGGTTAGTTAGTTATTTGGGCTTACGGCCGCATTGACTGCGTTGGTCATACAGCACCCATAACACTTTTCTTGTTCCCACCTTAAAGCACAATAATACCCAAAAGTTTCCCAAAAAATTACAAACATGTTCACAATTTTGTTTTCTTCAAAAGCAGCTTAGGCTAGGTTAGGTTGGGTTAGGTTTCTTTTTTAAGGTTGAGAATTTTGAGAAAATAAATTAATTGACATTTTTATTTTGTTTATTTTTTGTTCTCAAAAGATAGGTTAGGCTAGGTTAGGTTAGATTTTGTTTCATTAAAAAAAAACATTTATGTTTATATTATGTTACCGAACTCAAAGTACTTTTCGGTAATATTTTGCTCACAACCTGAAAAGTAAGCATTCAGACAGAAAATAAGTGAGTCCAATCATCTTAGTCACCTTCATAAACGTGGAATTCTGCAGAAAAATTAAAAAAAGAGAAAAAAGAACACCTTAAACTGCAAAGTTACCAAAGAATTCGCAATTCTGGGGGAAACTTTTTTTGAATTTTTTTGAAAAGTTTTCCCCCTTGGAAAGCCTAAACTAACCCAACTTAACCAAACCTAACCCATTTGTTTGCTATATGTGTGTAAAAACTTGTCTTGTTACCACCTTAAAGCACAATAATACCGGTTTGGCTAGGTTAGGCTAGTTTAGCTGCTTAACTTGGAATTTTTTTGAATTTTCAAAAATGGAATAAATCGGAAATTTTCCTTTAAAAGGAGCTGACGTTACTTCCTTTAACCGAACCTAACGGTTCGGTTAGGTTGGGTTCGGTTGTTCAATTTAGAAAATTTTCAGAATCTATCTCGCTTAATTTTTGTTTCTATTTGTTTTCTCCAAAGCAGGGGCATATATTTGTATCCTTTTGTGGGGGCCATTGCTCCACCAATTTTGATCTTGGCCCCCTCAATGTTGATTTGGCCCCCGCAATAACCTATGCTATTTTTATGCTGAGAAGGAAGTTAAAGAAAAAAAGAAACAATAAAACACCATGCGACTTCCATAGCTTAGTTGATGCCAACCAGCACATTTTGTACTGAAATGAAACAGATTTGAATTGGATAGTGGATTGACTGCCTCCACCCTTTGCTGCAAAATTGACAACTTTGTGGAAAAAAAACAAAGGAGTTGGATTTCCTTCCACTTTGCAAGCACGACTTACATCATAAAAGCAACCTTAATCCTTGGCAAAGCGGTACATAGTTTATCGTCGCTTTACCGAGGCTTATTTACTGACGCACCCGAGCAGAAATCCGGCATATTCCAAATTCGGTGGAGAAATTCGGCGCAGCCTGGCAATCGCACTCGTGACGTCACAGCTCAGAAATATGGGCCTATGGCGACTGCAGAAGTGACAAACACCTACTTGTAAGTTATATAAGGTCAAAGCCCATCACCAAATGTGTCTGGAGATACTTGATAGACACTAGCGCGCAATAAATGCCACAAATCGTGGTGGGCGTTCCTAAGAACATCCAAAATCGTAACATCCAAATACAAAATTCCAGCGCCTAAAGTCTAAATTTGAGGTTGCGGTCGACAAATGTGACGGAGGTGAGACATTCGTGATGCAATTGCGCGCAGTGTTTAATCCGTAGCCCAATCTCATGTGACGTCGTACCGATCCGTTTTTGTACTTCGCACTTTCTGATGTATCTGCAGATTGGTGTGATTTTAAATAGTTAATAAATAGCCTGCTGCTATTTAATTCCAAAAGGAACAGTAGTTGAAGAAGTAGGCAGGTAAGCTTGAGCGAGTCCAGTCCATGCCTTTTTCTGACTCGTGCTCAGGGTTTCCATATTAATATCACATAGCTACCACGTTTGTCTTCAAGAAGGGCTGTTTTTAGTGTACTTTAATTAATATTTTCACTCCACTGCCCTTAGTGCTTTTTCTGCCCAGGATTGGGGCACCTAGTGTTGCATTTCCGTGCAGAGGTTGGCACACCTTTTGGTAAATTTACAGCTTAAGGCAATTTCTGATTTCTTGATTTTTTTTTCATGCAATGTTTAAGAATGTGGTGAACATGATGTTACTGCTCATTTTGGTAAATTTGTGTTTTAATGTGTTTTGTGAATTCGTGCAATGTATCATTTCAATGCAATGTTTATGAATGTGACTCAGATGATGGGACCACTCTATGCAGATGCCTACATGTCAGGTTGTGAGCAAAATAACACCAAAAAGGCTTTTAACTAGGTGACATAGGGCAAAATATTTGTTTTCATAAAAAGAAATGCAACATAGCCTAACCTAACCTAGCCTAACCTCCCTTCGGAGAAAAACAAAATCAACACATCAAGGTTTTAAAATTTCAAGCAATGTATTTTTTAAACTAAAAAACCCAACCCAACTTAACCTAACCTAACATAAGCTACTTTTTAAGAAAAATAGATCCATTTCTTAAAAATTTTGGAACGATTTTTGCAAAAAAATGTCCAACTTAAAACACCTAATCTAGTCTAGCATAACCAAACCTAGCCCATTTGTTTGCTTGATGGAGGCAAATGTGTAATAACTTGTCTTGTTACCACCTTTAAGCACAATAATTCTGGTTAGATTAGGTTGGGTTAAGTTTTTTCATTTGTAAAATTCCAAGAAAATAATTTGCTTGATATTTTTTCAATTTTGTTTTTATAATTGTTTTCTCCAAAGTCAGGTTAGGCTAGGTTAGGTTAGGTTATGCTGCATTTTTAATGTATTTCTTTTAATTGCTATGCCACCTACCTCGAAGCCTGTTTTTAATGTTATTTTGCTCACAACCTGGAAAGTAAGCATTTGCACAGCAAATGAGTGGTGCCATCAGCTTAGGGACATTCATAAACATTGCATTGGAAATGTAAATTTACAAATATTAATAAAACACAATAAAAGCACAAATTTAATGTCTTTTCCTCTGCAAATGCATGCTTTTCAATTAGGAGTACAATAACACAAAAAAGGTGTGGAATTAGCAAATATAGCATAAAATAATGTTCAAGATGTATGATAACCTTACCTAACATAGTTCAACTTCCCATACAAGAAATTAATTGTTTTTAATTCAAATTTCTAGGCATTTTTCTCAACTATCTTCAACGTAAAAAACCTAACCTAAGCTAACCTGAACTGTTTATTTTTATAGAAAATCATTAAAAAAAAATAGTTACCAACAAATGATTTTTTTTCAAACTTACCACAAAAGCCTAACCTAACCTGACAAACCTAACCCCTTTGTATGCTTCATGGAGGTAAAATGTGTGTAAAACTTGCCTTCTGATTACCTTAACACGCGCACTGGAGGGGAGGGGGGCGCGAAATCCGTCCACCCCTCCGGTTTTTCGTAGATAACTACAAATTTTACCGGTGGATATACGCGATTTTATGCGTAACTGCTTCGAAATGACCGGCGCATCGTTTAAAGTAAGAAAAATAAAAATCGGCCGAAACGTTTTCAACTTAGGGGCCGTCAAAGTCAAAATATTTCCTAGCGCCAGACCACAAAAATCGGCGCTGATACGCTTCCCGTATATTCGCAAAAGGGAAGTGTTCTTGGCGACACTTGCGACTTGTTTGATGTACATTGATATGCTGTATAGTTTCTGGGTCATGTTAGGTCACCGAGGTCAAGTCAGGTCAAGTTCATGACAGGGGAATGGAACCAAACCTGATCAACTGGTATGTTGTCATAAATGCACTACTGTTTGTCATTACGTTTCCATACTTTATTCATGTACTTCACTCCTTTCTTCGCGAAGCCGATTGCGCCGAGCTGCCCGACGGGGCAGTCGGGCGGGCGACCCGGTTCCGGTAACTGGAGCAGGTAACTGACCTGATAAAGTGCTGTTATATAGGTGACCTGAGGTCAAATGTCGGGTCTAGCATCTATATTGCATCATTAGTAATGTCCAAAACACCATTGATGGCCATTTTGGAGCATTTAAACACAATCACAGCGATCCATAACAATGACAAGCCAAGCCACGCAAAACAGGAAAAGTTTGGCAAATGTGACCTCATTTGACCTTGAAGATATTGACCTAAGGTCATGAAATTTGCACACAATAGAGTTCACTACCGTACCCATCCACCCTGCAAATTTCGTTCCTCCAGCTTCACTAGGAGCCGAAATCTTAGGGGGGGGCGGAATCCGCCCCCCCCCCTCCAGTGCGCGTAATTTTCAGAGGCCCTCCAGGGCGCGTGTTAAGCTGCGATAATACCTGGCTTTTTGGGTAATTTTTCAGCTCATGGGACTCTCTGACTCCTTTGAATTTCTTTTTAATGCAGTGTTTATTAATGTGCTTAACATGATTTAACAGCTCATTTCCTCTGCACATGCACACTTTTCAATTGAGGCAAAATAACACGCGAAAGGATTGGGATGAAAAATAATGTTCAGATTTGAAAAAAAGATGTAACATAACCTAACCTAACCTAGCCTAGCCTTCCATGCAAGAAATAATTTGTATGCCCAATTTCCAATGCAAAATTTTGTTCTCAAACATTTCCAACTTAAAAAGTCTAGCATAACCTAATCTAGCTTGAACCGTTTTTGAAGACGTTTTTTTGTGAAAAATTTACTAACTTACAACAAAAGCCTAGCCTCACGCAACTAGGCGAAACCTAGCGCCTTTGAATGATTCGTGGAGGTAAAATGGGTGTAAAATCTGTCTTGTGGTTACCTTAGACTGCAATAATACCTCTTTTGTGCTACATGGTGCATGTGATGAACCACCATCTGCATGCTGCATGAGAGCATTGCACTTATTGCTTCACAAAGAACAATAACATGTTGAAAGTACTATATTTTCTGGAATGGAATCCTGTGCTGATAACATTATCTGAGTTATAAATTTGCAAATCAGATCTACATCATTTGTGTGAATAAATATGATAAATTCATAGAAATACATATACCGGCTTGTGGACAAGAAGTTATTCTGATGATTTCTGATGTATTGGGAAAATGAAAACTTTTTATGATAGAAGCAGGCAAAATTAAAGAATTAAAGTCAGTTCACTAACAAGACAGCAAATTCACTCAAATAGCACTCAAATTACCAGGCGTCCCACTCTTTTTGCAAGTTTAAAATCGATGACAGTGTTTTCTTGAATCATGTTTAAAGCACATGAAGGAAATGTATTGCTGACACTGGTAAGGAACTGATGTGTGTAAGGTTTAAGTAACATTCATAATGTATTAATGTTTGTACACAAAATATAGCTCACTATTCTAAATAGCATGGGAAGTATGATGCCATATATCATGGCTAATGTATGGGCAAACTGTTATGCAGCAGATTCCCTGCATTGTTACTTAGTTATTTGGACTTTAGGGCACATCGACCATGTTGATCACCTAGCTCCCTGCATTGTTCTTAACTGATATTTCAGTATGTTTGCAAATTCACTTATGAGTGAATCCATACCATTCCCACTGTGGTATAAAAGCTACATCATAGCGTTGCTTCTACAATGCATATAACAGAAACCCATCTCCATTGTCCTACTTACTCAGGACACAATAGAAGTCAATGAAGTCAATGACAACCATAGAAGTCAATGAAAATGTTACTTCATCCCCTGTATTGTTAATGTAAACAGAAGTCTCTTGAACCATATGTTATGTCCTTCACAGTGTTGCTCCATCCACCTCCAACTCCAACCCTGACCAAACTTCAGGAGCTCATCCATCTCCAAAGCTCCATCTCCAAAGCAGTCTGTTGAAGAAGGTATGTATTGCAGCATAACTACTGTGACCTGAATTCCATGGTATCCATGTTGCCTTACGATCCATCCTTGCTGATCCATGTAGCAGATGTTTGACTTTCCACAAACTGTCTGGTTAACTGTGTAGTTGAAATCACACGCGAGTGATGAAACAGATGAACTATTCCTGGATTCTTATGTTGCATCTTTGCATGCCACAATGACATACCGAATGGGGGAAGGGGCATTGTGGGCAGTTGCCTCCTCCCCCCCCCTCCTGACAGGTTGTGGGGCCCCCCAAGAATCCGCCGAGCTCAGGAAAAAAATGCGCCATGCTCCCAAAAAATTCCACTCGGTCCACCAAAAATCGCACCGGGGCTCAGAAAAATCACATTGGGGCCCCCTAAAAGTAGCGCAGGGGCCCCCGATAATGACGCTGGGGCCTCAAAAGTTTGCACCTGGGCCCCTGAAAACCACGCTGGGGCAGCAAAAAAGTCGTGCCGTGGTTTAACACGCGCCCTGGAGGGCCTCTGAGAATTACGCGCACTGGAGGGGGGGGGGGCGGATTCCGCCCCCCCTAAGATCTCGGCTCCTAGTAAAGCTGGAGGAACGAAATTCGCAGGGTGGATGTGCACGGTAGTGAACTCTATTGTGTGCAATTTGCGTGACCTTAGGTCAATATCTTCAAGGTCAAATGAGGTCAGATTGGCAAAATTTTCCGGTTTTGCGTGGCTTGGTTTGTCATCGTTATGGAGCGCTGTGATTGTGTTTAAATGCTCAAAAATGGGCATCAATGATGTTTTGGACATTACTAATGATGCGATGCAGATGCTAGACCCAACATTTGACCTCAGGTCACCTATATAGAACCACTTTATCAGGTCAGTTACCTGTTCCAGTTGCAGGAACCAGCCGCCCGCCCGACTGCTCCGTCGGGCTGCTCGGAGCAATCGGCTTCGTGAAGAAGGGAGTGAAGTACATGAATAAAGTATGGAAACGCAATGACAAACAGTACAAATGACAACCAGCTGTGCATTTATGGCAACATTCCAGTTGATCAAGTTTGGTTCCATTAACCTGTCATGAACTTGACCTGACTTGACCTTGGTGACCTAACATGACCTTGAAACTATACAGCATATCAATATGCATCAAATAAGTCGCTAGTGTTGCTTAGAACACTTCCCTTTTGTCAGTATACTGGAAGCGCATCAGCGCCGACTTTTGTGGTCTGGCGCTATAATATTTTTTTTTAATTTAGCGGCCCCAACTTGAAAAAGTTTCGCCCGATTTCCATTTTTCTTGCTTTAAACGACGCGCCGTTCATTTCTGAGCAGGTACACCGAAAATCGCGTATATCGACTGGTAAAATTTGCAGTTATTTGCGAAAAACCGGAGGGGTGGGCGGATTTCGCCCCCCCCCCTCCAGTGCGCGTGTTAAGAAGCTCACGACGGGGGCCACAAACGGTCGGGCCGGGGCCTCCTGAAAATCACGCTGAGAATGGGGTACTAAGAATTATCACCCAGGCCCCTGAAAATCACGCCAGAGGCCTGACAGGTCCCACCGGGGCTCTAAAAGTCTCGTTGAGATCACCCAACAAATGAAGCCGGGTAAATGAAAAACAGTCCGGACACGGAAAACCAATCTGGGATCTCAACAATGGCTCCAAAAGCCCACAAAACTTGTTGGGTCCCCAAAAACGTGTCGTCGCCACCGCAAGGGATCCCAACAAGTGACCACGGGGCCCCCAAAAATCGCACTTAGACCAAACAAATTTCCTTCTTGAAGCCCCTTCTCTTGAAAATCTCACTGGGACCAAAACGTTGTGCCGAAGCCCCACAAGTTGCAGCTGGCTTCCCAAGGACCAATATATACCCGGAATGTCACCCTGCGGACATAGAAATTGCGTCAAGGATCCACAAAATAAGAAGTCGTCGGACGCCGCAAAAGAAACCTGTTGGGGCACGGAAAGAAACGCACCGAGAGCCCGAAGAATCGTACCGGGGTCCAAAAATAGCCTGCAGGGGCTTATAAAAATAGACTTCACCACAAAAACCACAAGGAGACTCCATCGAATCGACCAGAGCACCAGAAAATTCAGAATGGGTCCCGAAAGAAAATTATCCGAAAGGCTCTCGATCGTGCAATCTGCGGGAAAAAACACGTTGAGCAGCCGCAGCGGCGTACTAAAGGGAAAAATCCCCCTCCCTAATCTTAGGCACCAAGGAAATACTTTCACCCATCGTCATCACTGTTCAGGTCTGCTGTGCTCTGATGCTCCATCAATGCCGGTGTGTTTTAGCCTGCATCTGATCGCTGAAGTATTTTTATTTAAGCCGGTGTGTGTTTGTTGGTGTGTGGAGTGAGGACAAGGGTAACGGTGACGGTGACGGTGACGATAGATCCGAGCCCACTATATGGCACTGCAGTCGCATGCTATTACTCAGAGTTGCTATTTTGACATGTTCTGTTCACTGCACTTTTAATTATGTGACTTCACCAGTTATTGGGACGATTTTCACCGTTGGTGAGGATGCTGAATAAACATAAACATACACATCGTCGAATACAAATCAGAATTTCTGAGATCTGAAAATATAGCGGGCGAAATCCGATGACTTTTTTGTTCGGGGAGGGGGGGGGAGTCCAGTCCGTGGCACTTCGGCCCCCCAATGTTTTTCAAAAATCGACACCCTTGCATACTAGTAAGGGTATGCATGGGGTACACTTACTAGTAAGGGCACACTTGCTGCCTGTATTATCACAGACGCGCACTTGCTACGTGGCAGGAATGTGGATTTTTGAAAAGCATTGGGGGACCGAAGTGTCAACGTACTAGACACCCCCGCCCCCATCCAAAAACTCATCGGTTTTCGCCCACTATGTTTTCAGACCTAAATAATTCTGATTTTGTATTTGACGATGTGTATGTTTATGTTTATTCGGCATCCTCGCCAACGGGCGAAATCGTCCAGTAACAGGTGAAGTTACATAAGCAAAGGAGCAGTACACAGTACATGTGAACATAAAACTTTGAGTCATAGCATGCGACTACAGTGTCATACAGTGGACTCGGGTCCATCGTCATCGTCTTCATCATCGCGAAAACGAGCATACTGGTAGAGCTCGGTACCCTGAGTATCAGGAAACACAACCAAGAAGCCGTATTACAAAACACTACAGAGATATTCGGGGACAAAAGTCAAAGGTCATCGAGATCAGACTCCTCGGATATTCTTGAAAATGAGCACTCGATGCACTGATCATCATGAGTATAAAAGCCAAGCGGGGCGTTCATGAACAGCTGAGATATTCAAGGTCAAAGTCGTGATCATTATGGTCGGACTCTTCAGATTCCATAAAAATTGGCCCACGGGTAGTACTCGATGCACTGATCATCATGAGCATAAAAGCTAAGAGGGGTGTTCACAAACAGCGGGATTATTCGGGTCAAAACTTCACCCGGTTGCGAATATGCAGCAGTTATAAATAAGCGCGAAACCAATACCAATCTGCACGTCAAGCTCGACTGATATTCGATTCTTAGCGGTGGAACATAGTGAAAAGGAGCATACTGGTAGAGCTCGGTACCCTGATTGTCAGGAACACAATCAAGAAGCTGTATTACAAAGCACTACGGAGATATTCGGGGTCAAAGGTTAAAGGTCATCGAGATCGAACTCCTCGGATTTTCTTCCAAATAGGTACACGGGTAGAACTCGATGCAATGATCATCATGAGCATAAAAGCTAAGAGAGGCGTTCATAAACAGCATTATACATGTTAATGCTGCAAGCATTTCACATACATTAATGGGATGGTCCAGGCTGTGGCTTATTTGTTTCTGCCTTGTTGATGTGGTCCAGTCTAGCACTGACCTTTGACTGGTTTATAAAGGTTCAATATTTTGATAAAGAAGTTGCAAATCTCCAAGCAGTGAGATTCTTTCCGGAGTGAATTATTTCTGAGATAAAGCCACGAATAACTGGACTGAACACTGGAAGCAACACAATGGTTCCTGAGAACTCAAAATTTGCACAATGGCCATGAAAAGAAAGCTGAATATTTTTGTGAGGCACTGGAGTCCAGTTGAAGTGCTCCTTACACTGATACATTCAGTTGGCTCAATTTCACTTGTCTGGTGATATTTTTGCTATAATGTCTTGACTTCAAGATCAACATATAGGTAATACCTATATAAATATTACTTAGATATGATAATCTTAGCTAACCTAACCTAATGTACCCTATCCTAACATAGACTTAAACAATGTATCATAATAAATATAATATAGTACAACATAGTAAATATTAGGTGGAGCGTAGCGAGCATACGCCACTTCCCTGGAGATCGGCGAGGTGATAAAGATCTCTCCAGTCGGCATGCGCTACATCGCGTATTCCCTCCAACACCACGTCGGTGATTGATGATGTTGATTAAGGCTCCCACGTTCTGTGCCGGTGGTGGCGGGTTCGAATCCCGGCAACGGTTCACGTTTAACCCGATCACACAGTCGTTAACGGTTAGGGCTGTTGGTTAATGTTGCACTTTATGCTATTTTACACTATCGTATAAGTTGCTTGATGTACTAAAATGTATATAGGAACGGGAAAGTAAGGACGGGAGGACGGGAAGGACGGGAAATACTCAATTAAAGCCTACTCATGCAATGAATGTTCAATTGGACCATCTGGAATTGTCATCGTGGAACTTTTTCTCTGGAACGGTGCTTCTAGCTGAAAAAAAAATTACGGGGCGTTCGAGCGCACTGAAGGTCAGACTTCTTTCAATGCGCAACTCTGGCAGAAAACCATAGGGGACACTGGGGACACATGCCCCAAGCGCCCCTTGTATCCGCCCCTGTCACAGAAAGGGAAAGGGATTCTGATGAACTGGAGCCACGGAGATGGTTCCATGATAGCTTCACGCTGCCCTGCAGCATAACCTCACTTTCTGCCGGCATTCACTGTTTGGTATCCACAAATCAAAGTGTTCATATACATACCTCACAGCGAGGGTTTGTGAGGCCATGAAAACATTGCATCCATATCCAGTTGTTTATTTCAACAGTCCGATTCCATACGCACCAAATTCCGCTACATGTCGAGTGCAAGCAACACTATCGTAGGAGGTACAGAAGATCCCCGGCCAACATGCCACTCACATAACGCTCACCGGAGGGGGGGCGTTTTCGGCCCCTAAGACTACTGAAACTAGAAGCACACAATTTGGAGGAATTGCGGCTGTAGTGAACTCGCAGCAGTATACATTTCATGACCCTGGGTCAAAGTCTTCAGGGCAAATGAGGTCACAATCGGCATCCACTCAACCCCAGCCGACACCGCCCGTACATACAGAGAGTATGCATAAAAATGAGTGTTTAGAAGTTTTAGAAGTGTGTAAGATTGCCGATTACGATGAAACTACTTGTCGCAGAGAAAATCTCAAGATACCGTGAGCGTTAGAGTTATCTGCGCTATCAGTACATAGTAGTGTTGGCCCAAAATTGTCTGTGATAGGCACGGTAATGAAGTGGAAACAGAGCCGTTTTTACCGATCACATGTACCTAATCGTGTCACAATAACTCACCACCGTTACAAGACAGGTGTCCATGTTGCATATGACATTTGTAGTCGGTATATAGAGCTGAATAATAGAAGCAACGGTGTTGCACCCATTTGCATCGTTTTCAAGCATCAGACACCATCGTGAAAAACGATGAAAGCTGCTGCTTTTTATTTACACAGTTCTACAGAGTGTACGTGCCACGTGCATCAAGTTTGTATGCACTGTTGAACTTTGCCATCCTTTTGGCTACATAGGGGTGTTTGGTTCATGGCAATCCGTCCTGTGGTTGCCGAGCTATACTGCGGACGTTGGAGCCGTCCGGCGTACCGATATCTGTAAAAATCCGACGCTAAAAATAACAATTTCCCATGTTATTCCAATGAGTGCCGGTCGAATCGGCGTCATCCAGCTGTCCGGTCAATCAATCGTCCCCCGCGTGTTACGTACTGGTGCGATCGAAGCGAAACCGTCATCACCGGGTAGGCAACACTGAGCTTTCATGTGGTGTCATTCCCGGCCCAATGGGCGCCAGGTGAATGCCGACACGCGTCAAAGACATGCGACGCACATTTTCATCCACGTGTTCTATGCACGTAACGGAGGTGTTTCCATATTTCAACCTCGTGCCACGTGGTCCCCGCTTGTGTCACGGTGGCCAGACTGGTAAAATACACTGCCCCAATCTGTTGTCTACCAATCCCAGAAAACGCCACATTCGTACCCATCACCGTTTGGCCTGCACCCGTTGCCGAATATATGTACATCGTGTTCCCGATTCACGGCTTGAGCCTATGGTCGACATTATCACGTGCCACGTGCCCCACGTGCGACCAACGTTTTTGAGATTACAGCACCACGTGTAGGGCCGGTTGGTCATTTCTTATTGCAATTTTAACACTGTTTCAACATTAGGTTTGCACGCAGCAGCCGTTTCTATTTTTCACGGCCTGAGCCTATGGGCGACATTTGTACGTTCCACGTGGCGCACCTGCAACCCAGGAGTTGAGATTTTGCCGCCACGTACAGGGCCTGTCGGCCAACTGTCACGGAAATATTTGCACCATTAACTCATTTGGTTTGCCCGCTGACGCCATTTGAAATATTCGCCCAGCCTGAACCTATAGCGCACATTTGCACGTGCCACCCTGCTCCCACGGCACACACGTGTGCCTTACAAAGCAAAAAGTTACCTTGGAACCAGTCTCAGGTGTGTGCCAAATTTCACACCTCTATCTTCAACAGTTTTGGCACACGAGCAATTTCTAAGCGTGACGTCTTCGTCGTTGGGTCTGTTCCTGACCCTGCTCCAATCTGCTCCGAACTGCTCCAAGTTGCTCCAAGTTGCTCTACTCTTTTTTTGGAGCAGGGTCAGGAACAGACCCAAAGCGTTTCGCAAATGTATCTTCAGCGCCACATTTGTGCTACTCGAAGCTGCTCCAAGCTGCCCCTGCTCTCGGTCGGAGTAAGTTGGGGTAGATTGGAGCTACTCCGATCTGCTCCGAAAACGCACGGGAACACGGAGCAGCTACACCAAGTTGCTCGGAGCAGATTGGAGCAGGGTCAGGAACAGACCATATGTCTCTAGTATATCTTGGTATATGCACTTTCAGCTGGCGAATGGTAGTTGGAGACCAGTCGTATATACGCTCGCTGCGTACGGAGTTAGAGACCGTGCGTGCTGTCGTTATCTCGGTAGTACGGACCAACCGTACAGTTCGTACGACCAGCGTATGAATTACCATAACCAGAATCAGGGGGGTGCTCTCCAGCATTTTAGTCCAATAAAAAAATGGAGACGCTTGAGCCGACCAATCAGTGTATAGCCTTGACCAGAATCAACCCGTCTCCCCGGAGACACTTCTCTACTATGATGTCATAGATCCTAACCATATCATTAAAGCTGCCATTTGAGCTAACAGCATTGCAATGAATTTCTGGCCTTGATCAAAATTTGTGCTCAAATGTGTTTGCAGGTATTCTATGTCGGTAATAAATGTAGAAGTAGGCCAGATCAAGGCCCTTAACATAAGGTACAACCGTCCGGCGATTCGAACTTTTCGTGACGTCACAAGTTTTCAACGGCCGCAGTCCTCATTGACCGCAATGCTTTATAGGGGTAGTTTATAATGTTATATTTTTTCAGAAATAAAGCTATAGCCATAAAACGAAGACCATGTGATAGAACACATCTTTCTCTATAAAACATTTCACTTCCGTTTTTACCTGAAACTTACTTGAAAACCGATATACGAGCTGAAACAGGCCATCACATCATGCAGGCTTCGTCTCCAGCTGGCACCGTTCCATGATTTTTTTTCCACCGGCGAATGCTGATAATGAAGGAATGTGGGGGTGGAACTTATGCAAATTATGGGAAGGATACAGGGGTTTTGTGCGATTCACTTTTGAGGGGACACTTGCCCCTTCAATCTCGACTTTTTCCAACCAATAATTTCAGCTTTTATCATGGGACCCCATTGAGTGTACCCCCTCAATCCATTTGAGTTCTCCTATTGCCTTCATGTATTGCGTTCCCAAATAATTGCCAGAAACAGCAACTGTGGAAGGATATAAAGGTCGATAATGGTCACGCAGTGCCGCATGCCTTTATCCAACTTCTGGTAACAAAGGGGGGGGGGGGCAGCTGTCCCGGAAAAGTAAGCTCAATCCCCGCGGTGAATCTGATGTGATGCTAAGCGGACGAAGCACACCGAACGTGTAAATTCACCTATTTGTATTTCAAGTTCTCCAAGTTACCGTGGCATCTGAAGGTCAAACAGGTCAAATCAGGCAAATTCTAAATGGGACAGATTGTATTCAATGTTGTTTGAAGTTCAACGAATTATCCAGATTGCAGACATAAGCTAAATCGACATTGCTATCACGGTTCAGGACTATACAATGTGATCCTCGGTAACGCTTTCGTAGTTTGAGTACAACGAACACGAAAACAGTTGTATTGTGAATCTGATTGTCCTGAATATTTTTCATCACGCCCTGGTTACCTCTCCCAACTGGATTTTCGGCTATGGAAATAAGTATCCACTGCCATCACTGCCGTGCAAGGGAAAAAAGACGCAGGTGACATTTTTGGCCCAAAACACCGTTCTACACCATTCGATAGCTACTTCGTAGACGCCAATTGAGAAAAACCATACTCAAGTTTAGGTAACATACGATCTCGAAGAACATTATTTTCTTTAAAAAAAAAATACGCATGTGAGGAACGACATAGATATCATGGTCAAAGGACGTATGAAACAAATTAGCATTCGCGTCAAGACGTATGTGCTGTATTTCGTGAGATTGTTTCACATGCCATGGCAAAAACACATATGTTGTCTTTTTTTTTGTCGCACGTAAAAAGGACGCAAGTCATCACGGCGGTCACATACGTCTTTCTAGTACTCGAGATGCTGAAACCTTAGCGGCAGAGACGTATGCGAATAAGCGACAATCTCGAACGTCTCGTATAGTGCCAAACTGAGCCACATTTTTCTTCGCATCTGCTCACAGGATGTGTTAAGCTAGTCAAAAACACATGAATGCGCGAGAAATAGCTTGCGGTTTAAATATTCCACCCGGCGTAAGACTACCATATTGCGTCCAGTGCCATGGGGCAGCGATTATTATCAGTGCTACATGTTAGTTGCTCAGTCACCATCGAAAAACCTCCAAGTACGGTGGTCTCGTGCACTTTTGCCCATCCGACACGTTCGAGTGCTGAAGTCTCTGCACCTCAGCTCATTCAACACCTCAGAGTCCGGCGGTCCCATGCACCTCTGTCCATTTGACACCTTCGAGTACGGCGGTCTCACGCGCTTCTGCTTATTCGACACCTTCGAGTCGGGCGGTCCCGTGCATTTCTGCTCATAAGATACCTTCGAGTACGGCGGTACCGTGCACCTTTGCCCATTCGACACCTTCGAGTCGGGCGGTCCCGTGCATTTCTGCTCATGTAGACACATTCGAGTACGGCGGTCCCGCGCGCTTCCGCCCATTCGACACCTTCGAGTCGGGCGGTCCCGTGCATTCTGCTCATTAGACACCTTCGAGTACGGCGATACCATGCACCTTTGCCCATTCGACACCTTCGAGTCGGGCGGTCCCGTGCATTTCTGCTCATTAGACACCTTCGAGTAGGGCGGTACCGTGCACCTTTGCCCATTCGACACCTTGGAGTACGGCGGTCCCGTGCGCTTCTGCTCATTAGACACCTTAGAGTACGGCGGTACCGTGCACCTTTGCCCATTAGACACCTTCGAGTCTGGCGGTCCCGTGCATTTCTGCTCAATAGACACCTTCGAGTAGGGCGGTCCCGTACATTTCTGTTCATAAGACACCTTCGAGTAGGGCGGTCCCGTACATTTCTGCTCATAAGACACCTTCGAGTACGGCGGTACCGTGCACATTTGCCCATTCGACACCCTTGAGTCTGGCGGTCCAGTGCATTTCTGCTCACTAGGCACCTTCGAGTACGGCGGTCCCGTGCGCTTCTGCTCATTCGACACCTTCAAGTCGGGCGGTCCCGTGCATTCTGCTCATTAGACATCTTCGAGTACGGCGGTACCGTGCATCTTTGCCCATTCGACACCTTCGAGTCGGACGGTCCTGTGCATTTCTGCTCATTAAACACTTTCGAGTACGGCGGTACCGTGCACCTCTGCCCATTCGACACCTTCGAGTACGGCGGTCGCGTGCGCTTCTGCCCATTCGACACATTGGAGTCGGGAGGTCCCGTGCATTTCTGCCCATTAGAAACCTTTGAGCTCGGCGGTACCGTGCATCCTTGCCCATTCGACACCTTCGAGTACGGCGGTCCAGTGCACCTCTTTTTTCCTCAATCAGCGCGCCTCAATTTTCCATACCACAATATGCTCCGAGATACTACGCATAATCGTTTGGTCCGGCTCTATGTCACATACGTAGTTTTGCCCTCATGTGGTGGAATCGACGGATAAAAATTATAGCCTGGCAAAACTAATTTTGTATGTGTACCTAGCAAATACGATTCTAAGCAACGCAACTGTACTCAATGCATTCGTCTTACTGCAAGGATTTGACGGTATATCGAACTTGAACGAGAACACAATCGTATCGCTTTCTATAGACCGGAACGGTAAATCGGCATTTCTTAACAATTTTAGATCGGGACGGATTGTAACATATGCTATTTTTCCTTTGCACGGCAGATCAGACCACGGGTATCCAAACAGGCGAAGACACAGGAGAATAACTAACAAAGTAATTCCTTGCACAATCACCCACACCAATATCATCGCAACTATCAATAGCACCTACTCAATGCTCGATAAATGTAAAATCCCGCTGGGATGTCTCACATGTCGCGCCGTCAGCGTCATTAGGAAGGTGTGGTTGAACGACGCGCGCCAATTGCACAACATCTGAACAAGCAGAGCTTCAAAACACAACATGAAAGATTAGTGAAGCACACATGGAACCTGCAGACACAGTTATGTCGCGATCACCAGCAAACCAATATGAAAGGAAGGCAGTGTTTGAAATACGCCGTACCATACTCGCCGTCCAGTCCCATTCATCTGCCGCCCACCGAGGTCGGCGCACTGCTAACGCCAGGCCTCGCCGACTCGGCGACAGGTCGGATTACGGTTCCAGCACTGACAGCCGGAAGCGAACGATGGTGACATGTTCCAGACAGTGGCGCCACGCGAAAACCGCCACTACTTTGTGGGCACGCGCCCTGTTGTCCTCCATTACGTTCACTATCCTTGATAACAACTACTATACCCTCATTGTGACACCGCGTCATTGAGCGCAAAGTTCACCGACCTCATGCCTATCGCCATACACTTGGATTACGTCTACATACTGACTTGCCCGTCAGTCCTCAGAGTATCGCTTTCGCATTGCATTCGCCCAATCATCACACAGTACAGGACGACCCTATTCATTGCACATGGCCTCGCCACTCAGAGACCAATAGCCGGTCGAACGCCCACGGCGAAAAGCACACTGCCAACGCCGGTGTCTCGGTGTAGCGACTCGGCGACAGGCCGGGTCACAGTTTCAGCACCGGCAACCGAAACTGGCGGGACGAACCGGGCAACTATATTTTCACATCACAACTATTTACGAGGCTGTTTGTGGCTTGTCACTACAACATGCCTATATTTCCCGCAGGCGTATGCACCATGCACGCCCCCAAGCACCAAGACAAAACACTATAGCACACCCAACGTCCAGACCATGAGTTGCATCGCAACAAATATCGATATCTGGGAACTTTTCGAACGGTGCGTTTCGTGCTCAAACCCATCTGCCAGTCTAGGCCAACGATCGGGGCTAGCGTTTAGTGTGACGCCAAACGAATAGACGCACGCTCCAAACACGTTAAAAAAATTAAATAGGAATATAAAGTCAAAAATAACCCCAGACGAGTCGAGTTCTGAAGCCTTACACGTAGCTCCGTTGGTGCTGTCGCAGCTGCTTTTGGCTGCGCCGCTGGGCAGCGGCCTGCATCTTGGCGACGTTGAGCCAACGGATCCGGATGTGGAGACGGGTGTTCACCAGCTTCCGGACGACCCGTCTGTCCAGCGCCGGCTCCTTGGCCTGCAGCTCCGCAATCAGCCGCCTCACGATGCCGGGCTGGTTATCCGCCGTGCGGCCCATCACCAGGTTGAAAGTCAACTCAAAGCCCTGCACCACCGCCATCCAGCGTTCCGAGGGCACCACGAGACCGCCACGGCTCACTACGCGCAGCCAGCTGTCGGGCACAGAGCTGGGCTGCGCTATGTTGGTTGTCTGGCCAAGCGTAGGGTCGATGGCCCGGCATTTGCATGCCACAAACCCCGCCACGAAAGCCAGGGCCTCCAGCTCGATCCCTACCTCATCGCTGGGGTCCCGGGCCGCCATCATCTCGACCAAAGACACTGCCGGTTGCTCGCCAGCGGAGTCCTCCGGGTTGAGGGGCGCCGGAGGCTGCAGGGTTGAGGTTTGGTAGGCCCGATGGATTTCTGCTTCCTCCTCGGCGGCATCCAGTTGGTCCAGATCCTGAATCTGAAACAGATGAGCATTACCCTGAAGTACACATCATGGTAGTCAAAACTGCTTTATTGGCGTTCAGTTCAGTGAAAACGTACGCAACACGGTTAGCTTCACTGGTGGTGTCACAGTAAAACATGGAATGGCAGAATCCAGAATGCAAAGCTTCCCCATGTTTTGCTTCAGCTACACTATGTTATATCCGCGTGAGCCTGTTGTTACAAGTTCTCAGCTACAGCGAGACATTTTTCGCGAAATAGAGTGGAATATACCACTTCCCGAACACTGAAGTGACATCCTTCTCAATGGAGCATCTGCAACTTGCTTCTTGATGTTTGTTTAAGTCTTAATGCCTAAGTCCTAACAGTATCTCGTTTATAAGTGCCATGCTTCTGCTCACCATTACTGATCGTGATACACGAACATCGATTAATATAATTCCAGGTAACATGATTACCTATGATGTAGTATATTATACACGAACAGTTGATAACATAGGTATTGTGATTGTTACCCTATCGTGAATTCAGGTATTGATATATTAGGTATCTCTCAGAACAAATACAAAAGGTGCTTTATTGGCTCAAAATTGAGCTTGAAGGATTTGAAGATATTTGAAACGACCTTGCTTCCAACGCGAATTTTGACATCGAGCTGCACCCGTTTCGACATGTCACAACTAACGAAAACACAAACAATATTTTAACACTGCTTAGCTATGACCACACATTTACCTGTATGTCGAGGCCCTCGAAGGCATCGTTGGTGAGGAAGTCTAGCCGCCTCTCCGGGACAAGAAGTCCGTGTCGGCCTCCAGCTGTACCGCACGGCCCCGGCTGTTGGCGGCCACCAGCGGGGACGGCGCCATCAGCAGGATGCGTAGCCGGGACCGCGCCTCCACAGCGTCCGGGCTGGTGTTCTGGCCGCACATGCCCCGGAGCTGGGAGAAGACATTCTGCGGGCAGTCCTGGTTCAGCCTGGAGGTCAGCAGGCACTGGTACCCGGAGACTGTAGCCAGCAGGTCCGCGTGCAGGCCGCGAAGTGAGGCGATGCTCCGCAGCATGCCGTGCTGGAACGGTAGCAGCCCTGCCCGTCCACCGGGGTGCCTTGGCGTGAACTTGCGCGCACTCCCGATGAGCCGCTCCATGTCCTGGAGAGCTGCCTCCTGGACGGCCGTGGCCTCCGGGCTGATGCCGTAGCCGCAGCGCTCCAGTCCGGCGTTGAACGGCGCACGGCTGTTTGTGACATCAAACCACTTGTCGATGGTGAGTACGGCTGCTGACTGTGGCTGGCGGCGACGCAGCAGCTGTCCCATCGCCGTCCCCACGCTGTTGGAAAAGGCCTGCGTGGCTAGATGAACCCGTTGGCCACTGTGACCAGCGGCCTGAAAATATAGGACAGGTATGTCCAAAGCGCAAATGCCTTTTGGATGATAGCCAACGGCTCCAATGCGAACAGTTTCGTTTAATGCGATGCAATTCCTCCGTCCATTCGTGATCCATCTCGCAGTTGTAATACCTAAGTCCATCGAGCGTCGTTCACCTTAGCCATCGCCAGTGGAGGGGGTGGGGGTGGGAGTGGGGATGGGGGTGGTGTTGGTGGGAGAGGTGGTGGGTGGTGGGTGATGGGGGTGGGAGTGATGCACCCCTAGGGGTTTCCGCTTATTTTCCGGACTGCTCAACGGAACCCATTCTTACTTCCGGTACCTGACAGGTTATTTTCATCTTTTTCAGAAATTCTGGTAAAATTGCTTAGATTATGCAAGGTCACGGAACAATCACATCACAAAAGGGAGAACCTTCCATTTTGTTCAACAAAGCCATGTTTCACGCAGCTTGGCACAACATGGCGAGCCGAAATGACGAATGTTGGATATAATAGGGTAATTGGGGACTGCACCAACAGGATGAACAACAGTACAGTACAGTACACCAACAGTAGGTTATTAACCTTTCCCATGTTCTTTGAGGTCATTGTCCTGAGTTTGCCCAGGATGACATTCATCACTAAGTGTACAGTCACACTGAAACTATTTCAGGTTCTGAATTGGATTCCCCGTCCATTTATACCACTTAGGGCCGAAAAAAATAGTAATTTTATCCTATATTATATTAGTTGTAATTTTAATATATTCAGAAGATCTGACAGAAAAGCACTTGAGTCCATACAGGTTATGCAAGCAGTATGAGTTGCTCCGAATCCTCTTCTTACCTCCAGGTGGAACCGCGTGAGCTTGGGGCAAAGCCTCAGCTCGCCGTTGTCCAGCGCCAGCAGCTCCTCAAAGCACTGATGGCTGAGCAGGGCCGTACCGCCGTCAGTCTTGGGCACCAGCAGGCCGCCGTTCTCCGCCATGGTGTGGGCTCTCATCAGCTTGATGAGGTGGGGCGGGTCCGCAAAGACCCAGACTCTCCTATGAAGGGATGGGAGAGGTTTCTAATTAACACGCGGTCGGGCGAGGTGGGGGTAAATTTCAACCCCACCCCGAGGTTTTCAAAAATAACGCGGAAACGGCGGCGCGCAGTGGCGCTAGGCTAAGGAAAGGACAGGCTAACAATGAAAGATGGAGATGAGTTTTACTACGATGTTGCTCGCTAGCCATCTAATTAATTAAACAATATCAAATGCTCCAAAATCACTATGTATTGAAAACACCCATGTGATAGTAATTACCAATAACCACTGCATTTCTCTCAGCTCATGGTGATTTTTTCACCTCAACAAGCGCAGGTGTGAGTTTGTTGCTGCATGTTGCTGCTTTGTTCTTTTACAATGTGTATCCGCACTTCCACATGGGCTCGGATTTATTCTGTCCAATGTGTTCTTTAAATGCTTAAATATTCCACCCCCATGGTGCCATTTTGGGACAAAATTTTCCATTCCACATCACACCAAAACGATTTTGTGACCATGAAATTGATTTGCAGCATACCAGCCAAAGAAGCTACATGCTGGTAAATAAGCTGTTGTGTATGTGGAATCAAAATATGATCATACCTGGGGTATAACAAACTTCTGGGTGGAAGAGCTGACAATATCAAATTCATGTATGCCACAATATCGATTTTATGCAGCAATAAAATGCTTACGTATTTACGTTACACACTCACTGCTGTGTTTAGGACTCTGGAAAGCTACAACACTATCAACATCTTCAAAATCATTGGATATGGACGTGCCGGATTGGGTCTGCTGGGTTGGATATCCAGGTTGAGGACGGGGTGACGCCGGCCTCCTTCCACATGGCCTCGTTCGAAGGGGCCATGTTGCTCACGGCGGCGACCACCTTCAGGCCCAGTGTCTCCAGTCTGGCGATGACGACGGAGAGCTTCTCGATGGTCATGGCAGCGTCCAGTTCATAGAACAGCGGCTGCTTCCCAGGTGCGCACAGCCTGCGAACCATGAGAACCTGCAGTAGGATTTCCGAATTCAGATACCATTGACGCCTTAAAGATTCTGAACATTGGACAAACATACAACTTACATACACGAATTTCCCATTACCCAGCAAAATATAAAAAGACAATCATTACATGCAATTGTAAGCACCCAAACAGAGCAGTGGGGAAGGCATCTGCCCTCCACCTTGGGAAGTGTAATTGGATTCCCAGTCAATTGTTACTTTTTATTTCGGCGACAGCTGCCAAATAACCGAAATGTGTCAAAACTGGTGGAAAAGTCGGTACTGTCAGCATTGCGGACACCTCGAACTCTGGATATATGCTGATGGCTTTTCACTTCATATACCATAGAGCATGGAGATCACTGAATATGCAACAACCTAATTGATCGTAAAATGTATTCCACTTCAGTTCAGATCGAATATTTTGTTGTTAAATCTCACAAACAATTAGTGTTCCCAATCACCATTCATGTTCCTACCAACTGTTCACCCTGAGACTAATGACATCACCACACCACAAAACGTTAAACATTACAGTATTAACATTATGTTAAAGACAACATACATTACAATGGATATACCTGATCACAGCACAAAAAAAAACGTTAACACCATTGCTAACTATTTATTAATGTGATTGGGTAAGCACGTTAGAGTGGCTATGCATTAATGCATTGCTTAATGCCAATTATCGGTCAAAGATTTGGAAATAGGTTAAATTGAGGGTGGAAATTATCTAGAAAACAATGCGAACGGCGTAAAATGCAACAGTCCCTGACTCATCGTCAGAAAGTACACATTTCATACCTGGAGCTTAGATGCCGCCAGCACCTGGTCCGCTGCAGCGTCGTAGCAGTGTCTGCTGTCCAGCCCCATCTCGTCAAACGAGATGACGCACAGGCGTTGGATGGGCTCCATGGCCTGCACGGCCGCCTCCAGAACCGCGGCGGCAGCCTCCATCACGCCCGGTGTGACCGTGAATGAGCGTATCCAGCGTGAGAGCGTCGTCATGGACGGCAGCGGGAGCTTCAGCACATTGCTGACGTACGCGAAGGCCTTCTTCGAAATGCAGCGCAGGCCCAGCGCTCTGGTGACGGCCTTGGCCCCCCAACAGGTTCGGCGCCCGGTGGCCGCTTGGCGCACCTGCTCTGCCGACAACACGCCCGCTTCCAGCAGCTGGTCCAGGGTCGCGGCCTTCTTCGCCAGGATGCTGTTGCGGCGGAGCAGGTCAGACTTCTGGCGCCGCCAAGCCAGACGTCTCTGACGACAGATGCGCTGCAACCGATCCACCTTTCTCTGCAGCCGGTAGACTTCCTCCAGAGGCGTCAAAAGCCGCACTTCTGCCGTAGGCTGAAGCAGCGTTGGGACGTCGTCTACTTTGTCTCCGACTTCGTCCGCAACTTCAGACAGATCACTGCAATCAGAAAACAAGGCGGGCGTATAATATATCACGGCAAAAGAGAATACTTCGTTTTTAAGACAAAAACGTCCGTTGAATCAATCCCAGGTTGACAGATAAAATAGAAAGGCTGGCAGAAGTGCGTGTACATTGTGCATCCAAGTTTCATAATCAAAGCATTAATTCTAGACATTACATTAAACATGTTTTACATTTTGATTGATATGAAGCAAGCAAAGCAATTCGCTTTATTGTCTTACCATGATGCTTGTGCATTGTGCATCCCAGTTTCATTTCAAGAGCAGATTGGCAGCTGAGCCCAATTCATGCCCTTGCATTTATGGGTCTTGTGGGTCACGGACTATTCCTCATACATGCTATTAATGATGGTACAGTCCTTCATTTCAAAGAATGTCAGTAAGGCACATATTTATACAATGGTGATGTTGCCAAATGGCTGCATATCAAACAACTACTCATATATGAAAGGAAATTTGCCACACAGCATGGGCAATGGACCAACAGCTCAGACAAGCATGTTTCACATATACAGTATAATATTTCTGCTGCATAGTGCAAACGTGTTTCAAATATGTGGTAAATGACAATTGTAGTGCAACACTCTTCACATGAAGGCACTTCCATGCATAGTAAATGGTATGCATGTGTGGCATATGTATGGCTTAAAAGCAGCCTACACATAATGCCTCCCTAAACTAATGCCAACTGTAGGCTGTCTTCCTCTTTCCATTGTGGATAGTTTGACACCCTACACCATACTTCTCCCAGCTATTCCTACTGTTGGATGTCTCTTGATGCAGGGTTTTCCTGCTCAGTGGGCTATTCTTGGCATCTCACCACTCCTGCCACTCCTCAAATGTGTAGGTATTTAGAAACCATCCCCTTCAAATATTTTAAATTGTTCCCAGCTATTATTTTTAATGGCATTAGATCACTTGAAGTATGTAGTTTCATTTGCAGCAATGCCACTTTTTAATTATCACCTGTGCCAATGTGCCTGGAGAATCACATCCCACATGTAGGTTAACATGGCTGTTCATTTGCTGAGACCATACAGCCCCTTTGCAACTGCTTCTGTCAGATAAGAGGAGCTTTTTGGAGGTGAAGGTGAGTGAAATGTGAAAAGCAATCTTAGTGATTCATTAAATTCAAGAACATTTTGTTGGCAATGAACATACTGTAGCACAGTAAGTATGGTTCACAGTTCTAAGAACAATCAGAATATACTGTGATCAAACAGACACTTTGTTCATTATTTCCATAAATAGGCACACACCAGGATCAACAAGACATATCCTGAAGTCATACATTAGTGTGCATCTGCATCAATCATATTTCATAACTGGCTGCAAGGCAGATTGAAGATTGGGTGCACTTGCTTTTGTCTTGTGATGTTAACAGAAATAGAAATTGCACCATAATAACTTACCACATCAGGGAATCAGTATCTGCATCAGCAGCAGGCTCAGCTTCAGAAGTCCGTAGAGTGGGACTTGACCTATCACCAAGCACACTGTCAACAGCCTGCTTCTCCCTATGAGTATGGCGCAGACACCTCTCCAAAGCAGCTGTTCTCTCCTCCCTGTTGCAAAGATGATGGAAGAGTTACATATGGATTCAATAAGTTATGTTTATGTTGCATGGCCACATTGCAAGCTCCTTGACTACCAACCATGGTAATTTTGATATAACATCTGATTCTGCTCACAAACAAATCAGTAAAATCACAGATGGTTTCCAGGCTGTGATTGTATGACTGTAGTATTGACACAAATGATATTTTAAAAAAACTCATTCCAAGAGTGCCTACACCCTATTTACAGCAAATAAGAAGAGGCATTCAGCCAATATTTAAATGCATGATGCCACTGTCACATCAAAAACGACCTCAGTGGCTCAGCTGGTTAGAGTGTTGACCTGCACTGGTCTCCCCAGTCCCAGCAAGACAGGTTCAAGTCGCTTCACACACTTGAATTTAGCCCCCAACTGAGAGGGTCAGTTGGCAACTGGCCTGATAGGGCCATGGATGAGCTACCAGGGCAGCAGTGACAGTGCATTAACAGCATGTTAAACTAGTCGTCAAAATTCTGCCATTGAACTGGAATTCATTGCCTGGGTGGTGAGGCAAGGGTGTATGCAATAATCCCTGCTGAGCAATAGGACCCTTGTTCATAAAGCCACCCCAGCAAGAATGCAAACGAGTTTTTTTTTTAAACAGACAAGCAATGGGGATAAAAATCGAAATATACAGTATTTTTTGGCATAAATATATTCACAAGACAAGGATTACACATATTTTGCTCTCATAAAGCTGAAGAGGTTAAGCTAGCTTAGGTCATTTTATATTTGTAATATTTTGAAGAAATAAAATTATGCTTGAAATTTTACCTCTGGGTGGGGGAGGATAATTATTTCTAAGAGTGTTTTGCCAAGGCTAGGTTACATTTTTTAACACATTGTTTGTGATGCTATACGACCAAACTCAAAGCCTGATTTTGGTGTTATTTTGCTCTGAAATTAAAGGGGTACTATGGCACTTTAGGGCATTCACAAGACAAGTTGTACACACATTTTACCTGTATGATGCAAGCAAATAGATTTGGCTAGGTTAGGTTAGGTAACTTGTAACTTGTAAAAAAATGCAATCTTAATATATAAAGATTTTCCCCACAAAACAGGTTGGCTTGGTGATCATAGGTTGGGTTATGGCTATTTAAGTACTAAAATTTTAATGACAAAAATGTCATGACATTTTTCATTCAATATAAAAATGGCATGGTTGGCTATGTAATGCTGCATTTTATTTTGCTTTAAAAAAAAAAATATTTTCCATGCCATGTTGCCCAACTGAAAGCCCTGTTTGATATTATTTTGCCCACCAACTGAAAAGCAAGCATTTGCAGAGGAAATGAGTTGGCATAATATCAGCATAATCATGTTTATAAATGTTGCATTGGACATGTGTCCTCAAAACTTCAAAAATTACCTTAAACAACAAATTCACTGGATATGAGTTGGCATGTCAAGTCTAGCATTCAATCTCATTGCAGGTAGTTTGCAACATGCAAGTTCACATTCTACAGTCTGGCAGATTCTATCATCATTACTTTGAGCCATCACCAGCATAACCTCAACACAACTGACTTAACTTGCTGGTGATCAACCAACTGAATTTTTATTTTCAAAAAAATCCAAGTTCTTGCATGGGTTGCTTCATGAACCAGGGTAGTATTGCTAAGCAGAACTTGTTGCATGAACCATGTCCTCACCACCAAATCCATGAATTCCAGTTCAACAGCAGAATTTTGACAGGAAGTTTAATATGCCATCAATGCACCGACACCACCACCTGGTAGCCCATCCCCAGCCTTATCAGGCTAGCTGCCACCCGACCCTCCCAGTCAGGGCTAAATGTGAGCATGTGAAGTGAATGAACCCTGTGTTGCCAGGGCAGGGGAGACCAGTGCAGAGCAGCACCCTAACCAATTGAGCTACCAGGGCAGCAGTCTGTTGCTTATATTTTCTACATACAAGAATGGAACTAAGGATCTTGTAAACAAAAGCAGTGTTGATTGACCTAGTTTGAAACAATTTATATAGGCTGAACAAACCTATCCTGCCCACCCACACCAGACACCGATCCCTGCACCAATTTCCACACCAGCCACACCACACTGACAAGATCTCGTCAAAGGTTGAAGTGCCATGCTGATGCTTTGCAGTTTTGCAACTAACTATGGAATCCCCATATAGGTAACCTACCTACATGACCTCAAGTTCTCAAAGCACACTGCGGCTCATATGACTGGAAACAAATATTGGCCCTTATGCACATTATTACCTAGATGGATTTCATGTAAGCTTTGTTGAGATGCATACTGACCTAGGCATCACAGTAGATAAAACTTGTGTTTCCATCACCACATTCTGGTATAGTACAGAAAGCTGGAAGTCTGGCCAGCAACCTACTAAGTTCTACTTTATGTTGTTCTCCTGAATTTATGAAAAACCCATACATTACTCATGTCAGTCCTCTTTTGGAGTTTGCATCGTGTGTTTGGAATACAGGTTACATAAGTGATTTAAGGCGACTAGAATCAGTACAGAGAAGGTGGACACGAAACAGAGGGGATGGAATGCCTGGATTATGTTGTCAGATTACGGAACCTAGGTCTGTACTCGGTGAAAGATAGACTGATTCGAGCAGACGTTATCAAATGTTGGAAGATTTTTCATGGCCATTCTGCCATTAAGATCCCTGACATGTTTGTGCTGGCACCATTGGTGAACACATGTGGACACTCACTGAAATTGGTTCACAGGCATGCATCAGTGGATTGTAGGAAGATATCTTTTAGCCTCAGATGATGTGGTAGCCTTAACAGACCTGGGTGCATTTAAAGCTGCACTGTACTCAAATATCTGCACATTGTTGTACAAATATACTGAATAGATTAACTATGATAATATACTAATCAAACTTGAAGAGTAGCTTTACTTCTCTACAGTGTTGGAAAAACTGGCGTTTGTTGGTGTTATGCATACCAATAAATTTTGTACTCCAGGATTGTGACTAGACTAAATGAAATGTGTTGTACTCCAGAAGGGAAAAGGAAGAACAACATTGTTTGGTTAAGTTCTACCACTCTAAGTCCATACCTGAAAACAACTAGCAGTTTCAGCAGTCCATATGCGCCCACTCACCAACAATCCCTGTCGACCATAACAAAACTTTGAAACGCGTTACAGGCCATACATATAGCATGCCATACCAAGACACGTTTGTCGGTGTTGCGCTAAAAACGTCTCCGCGGTCCGTTTACAAATGGCGGCATGTGACGTCATGTGAGAAGATCCTACGTTTGTGTCAATATCGTCAATATTTAAATCAATATGTATTCAATATGTATTCAATATTTATTCAATTTTTATCAATATTTATTGTTATATATTATGCATTTATATTAATCAATATTTATTCAATATTTATTATTCTGAGTGATGGTCAAGAAGCAAGGCTATTTCATAGGCCAAGTACCCAATATCCCTAGTTGGCAAAACTGGGGGTACTTGGTATCGCCGGAGTAAATATTTCAGGCCTCGTTTGGCAATTAAGATGCTTTGAATGCGCAATCGAAGGTCATTTTGTTAAAGAGACAACTTTTTTTAGACACAGTGAGCCCGTTCAATGCAAAAAAGTAACTTTATATTTCCTCAAAGTGGCTCTGGAGAAAGGAAGTTCTCCGAGGTGATGAAACCAAGAAACCAATGCCATTTGTGAACTTATGAATGACTGTCCAATAATATTTTGGAAATCTGTGCGAAGATAAATTATGCGCCTTGAAAAATAACTGCATTTGGAGTTCATCGGTGTCTGTGAAGGGTCCGTAATACCCCTTCCAAGCTTACTCCGACCGGCCTTGCTCCGACCCATCCGTTGCCGGCCCGGTGATCCGCCGTAGTTCTATCGCTGGGGTAAGCGAATCTGACCCGGCTCTATTTTCCAGTACATCTTTGACATAACTCAAGGCGCTTTACATAACATAACTGTTGCGAAGGACGGGCTGATGGAGTTGGTGAGTGTTTGTGGTTTGATTCTTTTTAGGTTTGTGGTGTGGGTACCCAGATGTGTACTGGCAGTGATAGCTAAGTGTGCCCATTCGGTTTCACTCTGTCGATTGTCATCATGAGATGAGAACTCTGGCACACTGGCGAGTGTGGCAGGAAGTGGCGCACGATAGAGACCCTTGTTCAGAGAAGTAGGGGTTGGCCGTGGTGTTTGCCACGCCTGGTTTTTCTCCCCTGCTGTAAATAGATAAGCCAGAAGGTTTTGTTTGTCTGGTGCAGAGGTTGGTGGTGAAGATGGAATGGTGTAGAGCCTTGGCTCGGCGGTTTTCATGGGTTTCGATTCCTCGTGGTGCCCGCCATCCCTCCCAGGGTCCACTGATGGGGTCCACCCCCAGTTAATTGTATCTTGCTGTGAGGAGCTTGTAAAACCATTTTCATCATTTTTAACTCATCTTTCCACTGGAAGTCTTCCTGATAGTTGGAAAACCTCCCAAGTTATTTTGAAAACCTCCCAAGTATAAAGTTATTCCCATTTTTAAAAAGGGTTCAAGGCATGATGCACTAAATTATCGCCCAGTGATTCTTACTTGTGTCCCATGTAAAATTCTTGTATAGCAAAACGTGTAATTGTTGAGCATGTAACAGCATGAAATGCTAACATTGATTTGTAATTCCATTAAAGCAATGCTACCTAATTATGGACAACTCCTCATACTTTTTACTGCAGCAAAATTTTGGAGATGGATGTTTGCCAAGATATTTATGCATACAACAATGCTAACATTGGTTTTCAGCCCCATTAAAACAAGGTTAATTGTCGGCAAGTGCATTGCTATTTTTTGTATTCCAGCTCGACATTTTGTACTCCAGTTAAAAAATTTGTACTCCACTACCAGGAAAAATATGGAAATCCTACACTGCTTCTCTATATTCAGAATATAGAGATCTCTATATATCTCTATATTCAATCTCTCTATTCAATCTCTATATTCAATCTCTATATCCTCTTTTTCAGAAATCTTGACTGACAACAAAATATTAGCAGATGTAGTGGCTACTCTAAGCATACAAATTCTGCTTAAGGTACACTTTCCAGTTCCTGTGCCTTGCCCTGTCTATCTGATAACCATATTTTCTTTAATCTAGGGGACTGGCGTACCTGCAGATACGGGCTCCCCTCGATCGGGCACGGAACTCATCTCTGGGTGAGTGGGTAAATATTAAGATCTCGGTAAAAAGCGATTTTGGTGATTTTTTTTAATACCTGGTATTTCGTAAAAATGATGATGCGACCACTCATTTTCTCTGCAAATTATTACTTTTAAGTCAGCGACGGTTGATGACATAATGATTTGATGATGTCATATGCATTAAGCCAGGGAGAAAACAAAAAATAAAACAACCTATACTACGATAATGTAGCATAATATATAAAATATATTATATCATAATATAATATAATATAATATAATCTAACCTAACCTAACCTAACCGGAAAACCAGAATCATCCGAAACAAATTCTTTTGCCATGACGTCTTCAAATATATTAAAAATAAATAATACGGCATCACAAGGAATTTCCGGTCCTTATCGACGTTGCTGGCGCGGCATGTTGAGAGTATTCATTCTCGGAGATGTAGAATTAAGGCAGAAACATAGGGTTTTCGATGTCAGAGTATTAAATCGAGTGCATGAAGTGTTGAATGTCTTCTTTATAACATCCGTGACACACCAGGTGCGGATAATTATATGCGACGTGCTATATTTGCAGTGAAGATTATGATCGTGTATTTGTTTGCCAACTGAAAAGTAATCATTTGCAGAGAAAATGAGGGGTCGCATCATCATTTTTACACTAAAATACTCTGTATTAAAAAAATCAAACAAATCGCATTTTGCCGAGATCTTAATATATACCGGTCAGCAGGGTGGGAATAAAGGCATTTCTTAAGAGATTCTATCTCTGAAAACATTTTTGCACTCCGGGTTCATACTGGATAGGATGGGCTTTACATGTACTCCGACACAAATGTGGGAACAAAGGTATCAATAAAAACAAACACAGAACGACACCCAAAAAAAACGCTGGTTATTCCACTTACGGTCACCACTCAAACTAATCACTTTTTGTAGCAGTCAGCAGCCGGACCACATCCTCACACACTCCATCAATAGTCGGTTTTACAGCGGCAATTTGCTCTCCCGTCTAGTCGCTTTTCATCCTTCCAAGTCATTCCTTGCTTCACCTAAACATTCCAGACATGAACTAAAAAAGTACATCGAAGAACATTTATCATTAACAAGAATTGATTTCACTCAATTTTCTCAGCCTTTTCATTGACAAAACTTGTTTCTTGGTGGTGAAAATAAAACGATTTTATACTGATTGGTTTAGTATAATTTTCCTTAAACCATTTTATATTCCGAAACCTATATCCCAGTACGCGGCAGGCAACCAGTCGGTGCACGAGCGTCCTACTCGTGGGGTGTGTTGTGAATATGTATTAGTTGTGCGGCGTGAGCATGTCGGCAGTATCAGGTATGGATTTATAAACTTGGTTGACATCGATTAAGTGTAATTTTGTTATCATTTTCTCTAACGTTGCTCAGGAAGTTGGCTTATAACCGCATCCTTCGCTAATTTAACCACAGCGCCAATCTGTCATCTGGCAGTCATCCGTCGTCTGCCAGATACCGTAGAGCTGAGTGCAGTCTCGACGTAAATTAGAAAGCGTATTGCAATTTGCTGTATTCGTAAGTTTAATTCTACTTATTTCAGCAGCGTTAATACTAAAAACTATTTCGTTATTAAAACTTGTGAGAATTAGATTTGGTGGTCGCTTTTAATTTATGCAGATCACTATGCCGGGTCTTCTCCCTCTATCTTGTTCCTGAGACCACGTGACCTGGGAGCAAATTTACGCTGTAAAACCGAATAATCTCAACCACCGGAATCGCCGACAACCAGGGGCGTCGATTTGTATCCTTTGCGGGGGCCATCAGCATTGGGGGGCCCCCAATGCTGATCTTGCCCCCCCCCAATGTTGATTTGGCCCCCCAATAACCCACGCTATTTTTATGCTGATAAAAAGCTAAAGGAAAAAAAGAAGAAAAACACTGTGTTAGGTACATAGAAAACTTAGTTGATGTTAACCACCACATTTTGTACTGAAAAAGAACAGATTTGGATTAGATAGTGGACTGAGTATCCAACTTTTGCTACACAATTCAAAATCATGTGCAAAAAAAACAAAATAGCTAGATTTCCCTCCACTGTGCAAGGAAAACTTACGGCATAAAATGTTAAGATTCACTGATGATCCATTTTAAACCAGATTGTCTTTTTTTTTAAATGTTAAGCCACAAAACAACAAATCGATTGTCATACTGATGTTTGTACACACCACCAATGGCAAAACCACACACATATGAGCTTAAACAGGAAAAAATCCATTCTTAATTTCCAGTCATTGTTAAACTTGCATTGTCCAGTGAACAATAATGACAATCCCCCTTGAGATTGTGGATAAGCAAACTATAATTATCTTCAGCAGCCCACCTATCACACCATCAGCTTGATATTTACCTAGGTACCTACCTAAATGCCCAATGACAATGCATGCATTCAATATTGATATGGGGAAAAACGATAGCCATGTTTGGGCAAATCTGTCAGCTTATGATACCATGACAGAGAAAAGTCAGCAAGAAGCTGCATGGCCACTGCATTATAATTGGTATTCCTAAAAGAATAAAAAAAAGAAAGCTATGGTTCACATGACTTTTAAGCAAACCTTACAGTCATAAACGACCAATGCTACACAAGAAATAGCCTTCACAAGACCAATGTGTGGTACACCGCAAAAACACCATTATTAAACGCCGCAAAAAATACCATTATTTTAAAAGGTACACCAAAGTTCGCATTCAAACCTTGATGACGTCACAGGTTTTTATTCGTATATTGCAGAAATTGATAGCATCAGGCAAGTTTCAATTTCACTGCACATGGGTGGGGGAGTGACTTTTTTCAGGCGTACCGGACCACAGAGGTCATTTGCGCCACCTTTGAAGCGAGTACGTTACATGTCTGACTATAAAAGCGGGTGTTTGCGATCAAGGTGCAGGCATGTAGACGTTTACGTAAAGGGAATTTTACGTTATAGTTTGTGTGATACTTTAGGCGCTGAAGGCGGGGCTAGGATGGGGACATCCCCCTAATGTCTAGATGGTAGGGGCGTCTATTTGTATCCATTTGTGGGGATCAGGGCCCCACCAATGTTGATCTTGCCCCCCCCCCCCATGCTGATTTGGCCCCCCAATAACATATGCTATGTTTATGCTCATAAAAAAGTTGAAGGAAAAAGAAGAAAAACACCATGCTAGGTACATAGAAAATGTAGTTGATATTAACCAGCACATTTTGTAATGAAAAAACAACAGATTTGGGTTAGATAGTGGACTGACTCTCCACCTTTTGCTACAATATTCAAAATGGTGTGCAAAAAAACCAATTGTCATTGTCAAACTTGCATACAATCCAGTCCCATGAACAACAATCAATTATCATTGAGAGTGTGGATATACAAACTATAATTAACCTCAACAGCCCACTCATCACACTATCAGCTTGTATTTACCTGGTACCTAGGCACCTAGGTACATGCTGCAGAAAGACTTAGAAGAGCTTGTGAAGTGGTCCAAAAAATGGCAGATGAAATTAAATTTTGATAAGTGCAAAATCATGCATGTATGCAGTGACGTCGATTTGTATCCTTTTGTGGGGGCTATGGCCCCACCAATGTTGATCTTGCCCCCCCAATGTTGATTTGTCCCCCCTCAATAACCTATGCTAATTTATGCTGATAAGAAAGCTAAAGGGAAAAATGAAAAACACCATGCTAAGTAGAAACATTGATGTTAACCAGCACATTTTGTTCTGAATAGAAACAGATTTGGATTAGATAGTGGACTGACTCTCCACCTTTTGCTGAAAAATGTAAATTGTGTGCAAAAACAAACAAAATAGCTGGAATTCCCTCCACTGTGGAAGTACATCTTACATCATTCTGGGTTGGTTGGTTGGTTATTTGGGTTTACGGGCGCATTGACTGCGTTGGTCATACAGCGCCCATACAACTTTTCTTGTACAAGAGTTGTCGGCCAGGGGCCATGGCCCCTGGCCGAAACGTTGAGTAATAAAGTATAATCCTTAACGTTACTTTTGATGTCAACTCAGCACCTCCTGGTATATTGAAGGTCGTATGCTTTCTTTACACGCAATGTCTAATCTAACATAAGCTGCTTTTAAAGAAAAAAGATCTATGTTTTCAAATTTTGGAACAATTTTTGCAAAAAATGTTGAACTTAAAACGCTTAAACTAATCTAACATCACCAAACATAGCCCATTTGTTTGCTTTATGGAGGCAAATGTGTAATAACTTGCCTTGTTACCACCTTAAAGCACAATAATTCTAGTTAGATTAGGTTGGGTTAGGTTTTTTCATTTGTAAAATTTCAAGAAAATAAATTGCTAGATATCTTTCCAATCTTGTTTTTATAGTTGTTTTCTCCAAGGTCAGCTTAGGCTAGGTTACATTAGGTTATGTTGAATTTTTAATGTATTTCTTTTAATTGCTATGTTACCTAACTCAAAGCCCATTTTTTATGTTATTTTGCTCACAACCTGGAAAGTAAGCATTTTCACAGAAACTGAGTAGTGCCATCAGCTTAGTGATATTCATAAACATTGCATTGGAAATTTAAATACAAAAATATTAATAAAACACATAAAAGCGCAAATTTAATGTCCTTTCCTCTGCAAGTGCATGCCTTTCAATTGGGAGTAAAAAATAACACCAAAAAAGGGTGTCGAGTAAGGAAATATAGCGTGCAAATAATGTTCAAGATGTATGATAACCTTACCTAACATAGTTCAACTTTCCATACAAGAAATTAATTGTTTTTAAGTTCAATTTTCGAGGCATTTTCTAAAATATTTTCAACTTAAAAAACCTAACCTAAGCTAGCCTGAACCGTTTATTATTTTTTGTAGAAAAATCATCAACAAAATCTTTTTACCAACAAATGATTTTTTTTAATAACTTACAACAAAAGCCTAACCTAACCTGACCTCACCCCTTTGTATGCTTCATGGAGGTAAAATGTGTGCAAAACTTGTCTTGTGGTTACCTTAAACTGTGATAATACCTGGCTCTTTGGGTAATTTTTCAGCTCATGGTACTCTCCGACTTCTTTGAATTTCTTTTTTAATGCAGTTTTTGTTAATGTGCTGAACATGATGTAACCACTCATTTCCTCTGCAGATGCACACTTTTCAATTGTGAGGAAAAATAACATGGAAAAGGGGGCTTGGATTTGAGTAATATAGGATGAAAAATAATGTTCAGATAAAAAAACATGTAACATAACCTAACCTAACCTAGCCTAGACTTCCATGCAAGAAATGATTATTTTTATGCCAAATTTCCCCCCCCCCATTTTTTCTCAAACATTTTGAACTTAAAAAGTCTAACACAACCTAATCTAGCTTGAACCGTTTTTGAAGACTTTTTTTCATTTACTAACCTACAACAAAAGCCTAGCCTAACGCAACTAGGCAAAACCTAGCTCCTTTGAATGATTCGTGGAGGTAAAATGGGTGTAAAACCTGTCTTGTGATTACCTTAGACTGCAATAATATCTCTTTCTGTGCTACCTGGTGCACGTGATGAACCTCCATCTGCATGCTGCATGAGAGCATTGCACTTATTGCATCACAAAGAACAATAACATGTTGAAATTACTATATTTTCAAGAATGGAATCCTGTGCTGATAACATTTTCTGAGTTATAAATTTGCAGATCAGATCTACATCGTTTGTGTTAATAAATATGAAAAATTCATAGAAATGCATACACCGGTTTGTGGACAAGAAGTTATTCTGATGATTCCTGATGTATTGGAAAATGACAAATTTTCATGATGGAAGCAGGCAAAGTGAAAGTACTTATATCTCAATAAGTGGTCAGTTCACTAACAAGACAGCAAATTCACTCAAATAGCACTGAGAATGCCAGGCGGCCCACTCTTTGTGCAAGTTTAAAATCGATGACAGTGCTTTCTTGAATCATGTTTAAAGCACACGAAGGAAATGTATTGCTGACACTTGTTAGAAACTGATGTGTGTAACGTTAATTAACATTTCTAATGTCCTGATGTTTGTACACAAAATATAGCTCACTATTATAAATAGCATGGGAAGTACGATGCCATATATCATGGCTAATTTATGGTCAAACTGTTATGCAGCAGATTCCCTGCATTGTTACTTAGTTATTTGGGCTTTAGGGCACAGATCATGTTGATCACATAGCTCCCTGCATTGTTGTTAACTGATATATCAGTATGTTTGCAAATTCACTTATAAGTGAATCCATACCATTCTCACTGGGGTATAAAAGCTACATCATAACATTGCTTCTACAATGCATATCACAGAAACCCATCTCGATTGTCCTACTTACTCAGGACACCATAGAAGTCAATGAAGCCAATGAAAACCATAGAAGTCAATGAAAATGTTACTTCATCCCCTGTATTGTTAATGGAAACAAGTCTCTTGAACCATATGTTATGTCCTTCACAGTGTTGCTCCATCCACCTCCAACTCCAACCCTGACCAAACTTCAGGAGCTCATCCATCTCCAAAGCAGTGTGTTGAAGAAGGTATGTATTGTAGCATAACTAAGTAGTTATGGTCACAGTAGCTGTGACCGGAATTCCATGGTATCCATGTTGCCTTACAATCCATCCTTGCTGATCCATGTAGCAGATGTTTGACTTTCCTCAAACTGTCTGGATAACTGGGGAGTTGAAATCACATGTGTGATGAAACAGATGACCTATTCCTGGATTCTTATGTTGCATCATTGCATGGCACAGTGACATACCAAATGGGGAGGGGGAATTGTGGGAAGTTGCCTCACCCCCCCCCTCCTCATAGGTTGTGGGGCCCCCAAGAAGACGCCGAGCTTAGGAAAAAAAATGCGCTATGCCCCCTAAAAATTTCACTCGGTCCACCAAAAATCGCACCGGGGCTCAGAAAAATCACATTGGGGACCCCAAACGTAGCGCAGGGGCCTCGATAATGACGCCGGGGCCTCAAAAGTTTGCACCTGGGCCCCTGAAAATCACGTTGGGGCCGCAAACAAGTCGTGCCGGGATTCAAGAAAATCACGACGGGGGCCACAAACGGTCGGGCCGGGACCTCCTGAAAATCACGCCGAGACTGGGGTACTAAGAATTATCACCCGGACCCCTGAAAATCACGCCAGAGGCCTGACAGGTCCCACCGGGGCTCTAAAAGTCTCGTTGAGATCACCCAACGAATGAAGCCGGGTGAATGAAAAATAGTCCGGACACGGAAAATCAATCTGGGATGTCAACAATAGCTCCAAAAGCCCACGAAACTTGTTGGGCCCACACAAACGTGTCGTAGCCACCGCAAGGGATCCCAACAAGTGACGACGGGGTCCCAAAAAATCGCACTTAGACAAAAAAAAATTCACGCCGCTTCTCTTGAAAATCTCACTGGGGCCAAAACGTCGTGCCGGAGCCCCACAAGTTGCAGCTGGCTTCCCAAGTACCAATATATACCCGGAATGTCACCTTGCGGATGGAAAAATTGCGTCAAGGATCCACAAAATAAGAAGTCGTCGGACGCCGGAAAAGAAACCTGTTTGGGCACCGGAAAAAACGCACCGAGAGCCAGAAGAATCGTACCGGGTTCCAAAAATAGCCTGCAGGGGGCTTATAAAAATAGACTTCACCACAAAAACCACAAGGAGACTCCATCGAATCGACCATAGCACCGGAAAATTAAGAATGGGTCCCGAAAGAAAATTATCCGAAGGGCCTTTCTACTCTCGATCGTGCAATCTGCGGGAAAAAAACACGTTGAGCAGCCGCAGTGGCGTACTAAATGGAAAAATTCCCCTCCCTAACGTTAGGCACCAAGGAAATACTTTCACCCATCGTCATCACCGTTCAGGTCTGCTGTGCTCTGATGCTTCATCAATGCCGGTGTGTTTTAGCCTGCATCTGATCGCTGAAGTATTTTTATGTAAGCCGGTGTGTGTTTGTTGGTGTGTGGAGTGAGGAGGAGGGTAACAGTGACAGTGACGGTGACGATAGATCCGAGCCCACTATATGGCACTGCAGTCGCATGCTATTACTCATAGTTGTTATGTTGGTGAGTTCGAGTCTCACCTGTCGCTAATCTTCGCCCGCGACCAATCGGCGTGAGAGATTGGCGACGCTATATGACACAACGGTCGACGTGTCGAAGAACCAATCACCAACCAAGAGTTGTTATGTTGAAATGTACTGAGCACTGGTCTTTTAATTATGTGACTTCACCAGTTATTGGACGATTTTCCCCGCCGGTGAGGATGCTGAATAAACATAAACGTACAGATAGTCGAGAAAAAAAATCAGAATTTTTGAGATCTGAAAATATAGTGGGCTAAATCCGATGAGTTTTTATTTGGGGGGGGGGTCTAGTGCGTTGGCACTTCGGCCCCCCATGTTTTTAAAAAATCGACACCCCTGCCGACAACAACGCGCCAACAGCAACTTGCAGGATGATGCGCATGCGCACTTAGAACACTGTTCTCCGGCTCTGGAGCCGCGTCTCGGAATACTTGCGTTCCTCCCACCCTATAGTGGGAAACTGACAGTTTTAAGAGACGTTCTCCGGAGTACCGGAGGCCACCGATCAGAATTGGCTGCGTTAGCGTTTTCTGTTCTGAAATCTGTCTGTCAACTAATCAATGCAAGGTATTTGTTATATGACGTCATAACCATTAGCAACTTTGAACACATGGTTAACAGTGTCCACCCAAGTTAACAGTAAATACAAGACCTTGACTGATCCTTTGCTTTGATCACATCCAACTGTGGCGTGTGCGGTAGCGGAGTTGCGTTCGTATTACGTGGGAAATTGGCTGCGTAGGTAGGTATGCGTTCTGAGCTGAGGGTGAACTGTGAAGTATTTTTGTTTGTTTTTCATATGGCTAGCCTTGTACTGAGACCAACAGTGAAAGGAAAACGCATTTCATCTGTGAGTTATAAGAAACGAAACAGTGCCGATTATTACGGGTCACTGCCGGGCGGTGCCATCCATTGTTCACTTCTTTGTTTGTATGTTTTGGCATTTGATTTGACCCAAAATGAGAATGATATTACTTATGCATATTATGTAGGTACTGGTCTAGGTTTTTTTTCCGGTCGGTTACTGGTAAACAGATTCCATGCATAAAAAATAATGTCCATGAAAATGTACTCCGGAAGAAATCGGTATGCACTCGAAACGCCGGTGAGCAGTCGGTTTTACAGCGGAAATTTGCTCCCAGGTCACGTGGTCTCAGGAACAAGATCCCCGCTTCACTCAGCCAAAGGCTGAGTGAAGCGGGGATAAAGGTTTCGCCTAGTAAATGCAAGCTCTTCCAAACCGAGCTAACGTACCTCGGCCACCGCATCACCCCTGATGCCGTTACAATAGATACCGAGCGTATCGAAATTGTGGAAAACCTGTCTCCGCCCAGAACCATCCGGGAGGCTAAAAGGATCCTAGGGTTTTTCTCCTGGTACCGAAAGTTCATCCCCTCCTTCAGCACCGTCGCAGAGCCTCTGGTCAGACTCTGCAACTCAGAGAAGTACTACTGGAGCGACGACCTGGACGCCAGTTTCGCCGCTCTGAAGGCGGAGGTGATCAGCAGCCGGGTGCTGAGCTATCCACGCCGAGACTGCCCGTTCATCCCGACAGTAGCAGCAGTGGGGGCGATCAAATTTTGAGTCAAATACAGGACGGTGCTGAGCGTGTCATAGCCCACAGCGACAACAGATACAGTAAGGCGCAGCGCAAATGGACGATCTATGAACTGGAGCTGTACAGCTTTTTACAAGGCCTGAAGAAATTCTACAAGTACCTAGCCGATGTGGAATTCACGTGGGTCTGTGACTGTAGAAGCGCATTGCAAATCCTACAGAATCGCGATCAGATGAACCCGAGGCTGGTGAGATGGCGAGCCTTCATCAGCCAGTTCAGGTATAATACCGAGCACCGAAAGGCTAGCCAAATGCAGCACGTAGACATGCTGTCTCGCATACACACGGACCAGGAACAGGAGATCAGCGATGCGGCCCGGTCGGCCGACGAACCATCACATGGTTGTGATACGGCACGGGGACAGGAAACAGTCCCTGACACGTCCGGCGACAGCGGACCGGTGAGACCGGGCGCGGGTCAGGCGGATCCGCCGACTACAGAGCGTGCGGACGGTCGCGCCGCCCCTGACCATGGTGGCGAAACTCAGCAACAGTGCACGGACAGTGCACGGACGACGCACGGCCGACGCGCCGATGCTACCCCGGTACGGGGGACGGATTTGTACCCGGAATATGTACGTACAAATTCGACACCGAAGTCTAACGGTTGTGAAGTCGCTAGCGAGGGGGCTCGGAGGTTTCCGCTGTTTCACTGGTTCCTCTCAAGCCAGATACCCTGCGCTGGTACCAGCGGCACGACAGGAATTGTAGAGCCATAGCACATCGCTTGAATCATGGAAAGTGGCCACGTTTCGCCCCTCCCTGTCTGAAACGTGAGCCGTCGGAACATTTCAAACTAAGAGACGGGATTGTGCGCAGAACGCCGGCAGGGTCGGCGGGCCCCGAGCAGGTGGTCTGGCCCTTGGAAAAACGATATGAGCTGTTTCATGCTCACCACGACACCACACACCACGCCCATGGTGGCCCGGAGAAAATGTACGAGCTGATCAGTCGGCACGCTTGGTACCCGGGCATAAAGGCAGGATGCGAGATTACGTCCATACCTGCGAAAGATGCGAACAGAGAAAAAGTACTCGTATCCGCAATGCTCCCCTGCTGCCTCAGCCGGCAAACTGGCCTAACGAGACGCTGTAAATATGCCAAGAAGTCAGGTGACGAATAGGTCGCTGGTGCTTACGTGTGTTGACAAATTTTCAGGGTTTCTGTCTTGCTACCGGCTTGACACAGGTAACGCAGAAGAAGTCGTCGAAGTGTTAAGCGCCCACTTTTTGACCTATGGTGCCCCAGAAAACCTCGAGAGCGATGCGGGCTCAAACCTCGTGAAAAATGCCCAGGTCACGGCGCTTTGCGAGCATTTCGGTGTTCAGACGCGGGCGAGCGTGGGTTATCACCACGAAGCCGTCGGCAAGGTCGAAAGAAAACACTTTGACATTAAACGCCGCCTACGGGCTATGTCAGACTCCAGGGGCACTGACTGGGTGCAGAAGCTACCCGGTATAGTTTTATCGCTGAACAATGAAGTATCCGATTCGACCGGCTTTTCTCCATTCTTCATTTATTTTCTCCGCTACCCCCACACCCCATTGTCGAAACTAGCAGCTGCCCCCAGGAACCAATACTCACACGATTATGTTCACGAGAAGCTCCGTCTCCTGTCCAATGTGTTTCAACAGGCACAACAGCAGCGCGCCCAGAGCGCTGGCCGATACAAACAGCAGTATGACAGGCGGCACAGAGTTGCAGAGCCAGCGATCAAAGTCGGTGACAGGTTGTTGTACAGGAACTTTTCCGCTCGATCCAAGTTGGATTATTCTTGGATAGGACCTTATGTTGTAGTCGCCCTACGAGGTCGCCTACGAGGCACTTATATTTTGTTGAAAAAGGTGGAAAACTACGAGGCACCCATGTGAAAAATGTGAAAGTTGTGCGCGATCGTGATGTGTAATTGTGTGACACGTTTTACGTTTTCAGTGCAAGGTGCGAGTATTGTTGCGCATTGCGGCCGCGGGTATCACTTGTTCAGTGCCAGACTTGACGTTTGTACAGAAGATACATGGTACTTTCTTGGTACGGCGACATAGGTGGGGTCATGGTAGCCGTTCAGCGTTATTTGCTTCAAACGCGGTGTATATACTGAGCTGAAACCCGTTTTTTGTGTTCAATTGCGATTACCCTCGCAATTTGGATGAGAGGGGAAAGTGTCAGACTTTGGTGTCTGTTTTGGGCCGCCGCCGGGCTGCCTCGGCACGTGCGCTAATGCGCCGGGCCACGTGACCCGGTCACGTGACCCGGGCCGCCGGGGGTGGCTCGGCGGCGTGTCGTGTCATGCGGGAGTGTGAATACAGGATCCGAAGGTGAAGGTCTGTGACAACCCCACGAGTAGGACGCTCGTGCACCGACTGATTTGTTGCCTGCCGCGTACTGGGATATAGGTTTTGGAATATAAAATGGTTTACGGAAAATTATACTAAAACAATCAGTCTAAAATCGTTTTATTCTCACCACCAAGAAACAAGTTTTGTCAATAAAAAAGCTGAGAAATTGAGTGAAATCAATTCTTGTTAATAATAAATGTTCTTCGATGTACTTTTTTAGTTCATGTCTGCAATGTTTAGGTGAAGCAAGGATTTTGCGAGATTTAACAAACCGATTCCATAAAATGGATTAATATTTGGTTTGTGTCAGAATACAGTCGGATACATTTCACAAACATGAGCAAAAATGAAAGCGGCAAGACAACAGTATACAGGGGAAAACCGAACACGTGAAGTCAATTTATAAGATGTTGTTCAGCATCGCGACGAACTCGCCCCGTGTCCGAGAAGCGGAAGTGGCCGGCGGCAGTAGGTTCCAGGCCGAGGCTGCCCGGAAGGAGAAGGTTCTGCGTGACATGCTGAGGCGGAAAGGCGGTGGCTCCAGTGCCCCAGCTACCGTCGCACGAGTGGAGCGTCGGGAGACATCCGACCGCCGGCGGAACAGAGCACGGATCGCCTCGGGGGCTCGCGGATCATTCAGGGATGACTTGGAAGGATGAAAAGCGACTAGACGGGAGAGCAAATCGCCGCTGTAAAACAGACTAGTGATGCTTGAGTATATGGGGAGCCAACCAGGTGAGAGAAACAGGTGAGAGAACCTCAGTCTGCATATCAAGGTAGGTTTGTAGAGAAAATACAGGCAGTGAATTGCAGGTAAAAATGTTGAATAAAGAAATAAACATTCATATTTAATATTTATTTTTAAATATTTATTTATAATAAATATTGAATTAGAATTAACCACTTCAAATTTTGAGCATTTCTACAAATAGCCTGGGCCTGGCAACCGGGCCCCGGTTGCCAGAGCAAGTCACAGAACTTGAATTCAAATTGCTTAAAATGAACAGATGACTACCTACCTTGATGGAATGTTCACAGACGGAATAGCGTTGTTGTGCAGGAACAGCTTGGCCTTGAAGCCCATGGACCGTTTCAGTATGCATGATGGGTCATAGTCACCTTCCTCAAAATGGTTCGAACAGATCCGAGCCGTCTTCAAGTTCATCCGGTCCTGTCTCACACACAGGTGCACCCACTCTGCTCTCCTTTTTGCATCTTTCGGAAAATAAAAATACGAGATGTCAGGATTGTTCTTGAAAGATGAAGTACACGTAGCCACAGAGCAGTATCCCATTACTACGAGCACCTAGTCAAAGACCAGAAAAGCCTATAATATATCGCACGCAGCCACACCACTACCAGAGATTTGTGGCCTGTGAAAGGACGCTTGTATTCTGGCGCAGGAAATGTCTACCGAATGACGTCACAAATTAAAGTGGCCTATGGCCGCTGAAGGGACGGTTCCCCTGGGCCAGATATTTTGGGCTTTCTACATGAAGGACTGTTGAATAGATTTCTGCAAGAGGCACTGGTTTTCTTTATCACGTGTGAAACCCGAGGTAAGGATAATATGCTACTGGCTATATTGGCACAATGAATATCATGATTATTAGGTTATTAGAGTAGTCTGCCACTTGAAAAATAAGTATTTCAATTTGTGGAGGGAATGAGTGGTTGCATTAATCACATTCATAAGCATCAGATTTAAAAATCAAACGTTGCCATGAACTGCAATAATAACCTTTCAGGGCTTTTGAAGGTCAATATTTGATTGGTAGGTTATTGCGGTTTAGGGGCGCATCTACTGCATAGGTCATGCAGTGCCCAGGTCACAATCTTTGAAGCATCTTATGTTTGCCTGTGCTCTGGCCCTGGTTGAGTTTGAGTAAATTTGCAGCTTAATGTAATTTCTGATTTATTGGAATTTCTTTTTCCAATGCAATGTTTATGAATGTGCTGAACATGATGTGACTACTCATTTCCTCTGCAATTGCATACTTTTCAGTTGGAAAGGAAAATAGCACCCAAAAAGGAGATTGGAGTTCGGGAATATAGCATAAAAAGCAATCTTAAATATAAATAGAAAAGAAGCATATCCTAACATCACCTACCCTAACCTTCCATGCAAGAAAACATCTTCATGGAATATTTCCATCCAATCCTATTTTCTCCAAAATTAAACAAACTGACATAACCTAACATGATCTAGCCTGAATTGGTTTTGAAGAAAGAACTCAAATTGTTTAAACATGTTGTAAAAGAAGGTGGTTTTTTGTATTTTTTTGATAAAAGGTGTTTTTTGAATTTCTGGAAAAAAAAATTCAGAATATGATGTTTATGAACATGACTAACAAGATGCGACCACTCGTTTTCGGCGCTGATGCTTACTTTTCAATTTGAACCATGACGTCACATCGGTACGGTTTGATGACGTCATAAATATGGCACGGTTCACATACCATGTTCAAATTGAAAAGTAGGCATCAGCACCGAAAATGAGTGGTCGCATCTTCTTAGTCATGTTCATAAACATCATATTCTGAATTTTTTCCGAAAAAAATTATTTAAAAAAACATCTTTTATCAAAAAAAATTACAGGTTATTTAAGTTAGTTTAGGTTAGGTTACGTTAGATTATATTAGATTAAGCTACTTCGACCATCTCATCAAGGTATGTGAAACGTGCCATACGTATGACGTCATCAAACCGTACCGATGTGACGTCATCGTTCAAATTGAAAAGTAAGCATTAGCGCCGAAAATGAGTGGTCGCATCTTCTTAGTCATGTTCATAAACATCATATTCTGATTTTGTTTTCGAAATTTTTTTTCTTAAAAAAAACACCATTTATCAAAAATTTCCTGGTTAGTTTAAGTTAGGTTAGGTTAGGTTAGGCTATATTAGATTAAGCTACTTCGACCATCTCATTAGGGTATGTGAACCGTGCCATGCGTATGACGTCATCAAACCCTAGGGGACGAGTGGTCTAGGGGTAAGATGCTCGTCTCACAATCGAAAGGTTGTGGGTTCGAGTCTCACCTGTCGCTACTCTTCGCCCGCGACCAATCGGCGTGAGAGATTGGCGACGCTACATGACTCAACGGTCGACGTGTCGTAAAACCAATAACCAATCGACGTCATCAAACCGTACCGATGTGACGTCATCGTTCAAATTGAAAAGTAAGCATCAGTGCCGAAAATGAGTGGTCGCATCTTCTCAGTCATGTTCATACACATCATATTCTGATTTTTCTCCAAAAATTCAATAAGACACCCTTTATCAAAAATATACCTTTTTTCTAACTTACAGCAAAAGCCTAACCTAACCTAACATAACCAAGCTGAACCCCTTTGTATGCTTCATGGAGATGTAATGAATGTAAAATGTGTCATTGTTACCTTAGCATGCACCCTGGAGGGTTTCTGAAAATTATGCACTGGGGGAGGGGGGGGGGAGTGGATTCATAAGATCCCCAGATTCATCCCCAGATAAGATCTTGGCTCTTATTCAAGCTGGAGGAACCAAATTCTGAGAGTGGCAAAACTTTAAGCTAATATTCATACTTTTCAGTTGGGAGGCAAAATAGCACCCAAAAAGGGGTTTGGAGTTGGGTAATATAGCATAAAAAGTAATATTCAAAATAAATAAAAAGATGCATAACCTAACCTAACCTACCCTAACCTACTCTTGCCTTCCATGCAAAAAGACTGATTTTTAATGGGATGTTTCCACACAATCCTATTTTCTCAATATTTTTTAATAAAAGCAATAACCTGGGAAAACCTAAAATAATCTAGCCTGAATTGTTTTTGAGGAAAGAACACATGTTGTTTAAACATGTTTTAAAAGAAGATTTGTGTTCTAACTTACAACAAAAGCCTAACGTTGTTTAATATAACGAAGAATGGCTCTTAGATGCTCCTGGGTTTTAGACATTGTGTGTAAATAAAATATATATACGACCTTCAATATACCAGGAGGTGCTGAGTTGACATCAAAAGTAACGATAAGGGTTGTACTTTATTGCTCAACGTTTCGGCCAGGGGCCATCGTCAGGAGTCTCCTGACGGTGGCCCCTGGCCGAAATGTTGAGCAACAAAGTACAACCCTTATCGTTACTTTTGATGTCAACTCAGCACCTCCTGGTATATTGAAGGTCGTATATATATTTTATTTACACAAAAGCCTAACGTAACCTAACATAACCAAGCTGAACCCCTTTGTATGCTTCATGGAGGTAAAATGAATGTAAAACGTGTCATTGTAACCTTAAGCTGTAATAATGCTGATTGTCAACATCCCTGCTTAATTCTTTTCAGAGCTCAGCTCCACAACTTTCATCTGATCCTGGTGCAATTTTAAGGGCCCAAACGAAGTTTTTGTGGATGGGGGGGGTGCAATCTGAAGGAAATTACCATGCTTGCATACCAAATGGGGGGAAGCATGGTAATTTCTTTCAGATTGCCCCCTCCACCCTCCAAAATTTGCCTGGGCCACAGATGAAAGTTAATCTGAAGGTCTGAAAAATTAAGCAGGGATGTTGAAAATCAGCATAATTGCAGCTTAAGGTAACAATGACACATTTTACGTTCAATTTACCTCCATGATGCATGCAAAGGGGTTCAGCTTGATTATGTTAGGTTAGGTTAGGCTTTTGTTGTAAGCTATAAAAAATCTTCTTTTAAAACGTGTTTAAACAATTTGAGTTCTTTCCTCAAAAACAATTCAGGCTAGATTATCCTAGTTTATGTCAGGTTATCCTTCTTTATTTTATTTTTTCTCCGAAAATAGGGTTGTGAGGAAATATTTCATTAAAAATGTGTTTTCCTGCATAGAAGGCTAGGGTAGGTTAGGTTAGGTTATGCGTTAAAAAAGAAATATTTTGACGATTACTTTTTACGCTGGCCATAACGACAGCACGATGGGTCCGTACTACGGGCTGTAACGACAGCACAGACTGTCTGTAACAGCGTACGTAGTGACCAGAAGTGTGTGTAGGTATATGTGTAATGAAGTCAATATCTGACCCCTCTTTCGAAGTGCATTTGGCTCCTGTGTCCGGGGACTCGTCAAGTCCAGCCATGGACGTTCCGAGCGGAACCCACCACCTGTCTGCCGGCGCTGACGTCGGCATTAGGCACCTTAGTGCTCGGCTATGGCTGGGGGTTTTACGCCAAGTCGGTTTCCATTCTCACCGTTGACGTTGACCGGGCGGCGGATTCTGTGTCATTGCGCCATGACACAGTCGGAAGTCATTGTGCCATGTCACCATTGTGACACCGTGTCACCATTGTACCATGCAGTACATGTGGGGAATGTCTGGAGTGCGACGACTGAACCCCTCCCTTCACTTTTTGGAGCAATAGGTGATGACGGCCAATGACAGTTCAGGGCGTTGGCCCGGTTGGCCACCGCCCCATGAGCAACTCCCCCCCCGCCCCGCTCTCGCGCGCGCGGCTCGGCCCAGACGAGACTGAGCAGCGAGGCTGGTGACATATAGCTGAGCGGCAGAGGTGAGCCAACCGCCCGGTTCGACGGTTGTCCGTCACTGGTGTCCGTGATGACTTGGAGGCACGAATTTGGAAACTGCACATGTCCGTGCCATTGCTGTTGAAATTGTTGCTCAAGTGTTTGCCGTATTGTTAAATTATCAGCACGGTCCATACAAGAGCATCAGCGGATGTTGGATTTGAGAACCTGGTGGTTTCGAAGAAGTTGAAATTGATAACCGGTTGTCCCGGACCCGGAGCGAGCGAGACTATCTACACCAGACTATCACTGCCAGGCGATACGAACTTGCCGATATATGAGTAGGCCCAATGGTGGAAGTTTGATGGTGAATTTTTGCAGTTGGCCATTTGTGTCCATGTATGTATTTGCAGTGTGTGTGGTGCGCCATTAGCCGTGATCGTACATTAGGTGCGTCGTGAACCAGCGATGAAATGAAATACATGTGCATTTACAGTATGTGCAGCATTGTATGTGTGGTGCCCTTTTTAATACCATGCTGGGTGTAGACATGTGTAGGCCCCCTACAGGCGAGTTAGCAATCTGTCACGTCCATTATTCAAGCAATATGTTAACTCGTATGATTACCACAGAATCTTGTGGTGTAGTTCTCGTTGGCTCGTGAAGTAGTCTAGGGTAGCTCGTTGTGGCGACAACTCCCGTTCAAAATATTGCTGTACTTTGGCGTTATATTTGACTTTTGAGTAAGGGCCGAAAAATGACAAGTGCCGAAAGTATTTTAGGCGTATCTGTCGGCACTACAAAGACAGTTTTACAATAGCGGCACACCCGTACGTCCAGATCGCACGGCGCGCTCTCGTCGTCTCCCCGGCCGCGCGCCGCCGGCCGGCAGCGCGCGACGTCAGCGTTACGCGCAGAGGCAAACCCAGTCGGTTTCCTCTGCAGAGCCGGCGACGACCCCCGGCGGCCGACGCGGCTCCAAGGCCACATAACACACGTAAAACATGAACAATGTTACAACACAACCGAGACCTAATGATTTTCTTCCCTTATACCAAAGGGGCGATAAATCCCACTAGACCTATTACGGCCTGTTAACATTACAACGTAAATATTCGCGATTTTTGAAACCCACTGTTAAACTACATATCTGATCTACGCGGGTTAATCTAGGGGGTATTTGAGGGTACCCGTTTCCCTTGGTCCATGTTAGTGACAACGATTATACACTATTTTTACGTGACGATCGCGGCGTACACTTTTTGATATTGTTCCTAAATAATGTTCTGTCCGGCACTGCGGTTTGACGTGGGCGACCACTGCCCACGTCTGCCAACACATTTAGTGCGGCACGCGTCTCATCACTGTTCTTTTCGTTACGTTCACTGTTCTGTTCGTTCTGGCTCTCTTCTAAGTATTCGTGAAAGAGAATTACTTTTCGTCGAATATCCTCGAGTATGGCTGCCGTACCGACCGTATCGTCAGCCCTGGGCAGATGCCCAGGCGGCAGACACGGCGACGGTCCATCCGCAGCGGCCGTCGGTGGCCCGTCATTCGGCTCGGGTTCCACGGCGTCAGCAATGTCGCCGACCTCGCTCATCTGCAGCGCACCAGCTGCAGGCTGCACTGCACCAGTCATCTGTGGTGCCTCGGGCGTCTCAGATTTATCTGTGCCAGCAATGTCCGCGGCCTCGCTCATAGCGGCAACAGAGGCTGCGCTATCGACGGCAGCTGGGGCGGCTCGCGCTCCGTCAGCAGCGGCCTCGGCGGACGCGCCAGCGGCGGCTCCAGTTGTGGCGCTCACGGCGGTGTCAGCGTCAGGTTCCTGGTCGGTGGCGCTCATTAGCGCCGGTTCAGCGTTCGGTTCCTCGGTTCCGTCAACCGAGGTAGAAGGCCTCATTTCACAGGCACCTCCTGTGTGACGTTCCATCAGGTGAGCGATTTCGTCACCAGATGTAGTGACTTCGGGGTGGCGCCAGCGGCTCCGTCGATGTCCATGTTGAGTCGGCGTGCGGCGGCGAGCGGACTCTCGGTCTCTCGGACTCTCGGTCGGCTTCCTGTGGCAGGCTGACCAGTCTGTCAGGTCATGCCTGGGTGTCGGCTCGGGCGACCTCTGACCTCGTGCCAGAGCGGATTATGATGACGTCTTCACCGGGCGGTAGGGGTTGATTGGGAATGGGATTGAGGTCGGACGTGTCGGTGGCGGGAACAGAGCTTTGTTTATGTTTGGACACACAATACACGACGACGACGCCAGCTGCGACAATCACGATTGCTACCGGGATTGCCAGTGCTGAGTGACCCAGTCTAGCATGATAGCTAAGATTGCGTACAGTTCTTAGCTGGAGCTTCAGATGTGAGAGGGGCACATTTAGATCGGACAAGGTAGACAGGACTTCGGACTCGGTGTTGAGTTCGAGGTGAGGAAGTTGTGCACGGATGTTTTGCTCGCTCAGCTCGGCTAGACGGGTTAGCTGCTTTCGAAGCGATACGACACGGTCGATGTCTACGCTGGACGTCTGGGTTTTGACGGTGGGAATTCTGAAGTGCTGTGACAGTAGCGAACAGCCATTTCTCAAGTGCACCAACTGTGCGTGTTCTGTAGTCGTAAAATCGGAGGTGTCATTTCCGCAAATTACCTGAATTTCTATCGGAGTTCCAGTGATTATTAGCCAAATGTTGTGTTCCACTTCCAATGCCCTTGGCGTATTTTTCCGTGACACTAGGGTATTACACTGAGCTGCGATCTCCACTGAGTCGCGAAAGTAAAGCGACTTTACGCAAGATGACGTTTTAGCAGTGAATTGTTCGGCACTATGCAGGTGACAAAATGTTAATTGTTGTTGCAGGCAGATATGAATGTCTTCTTCGATTTCCAAGTATCTAGTCTTGTCTCGGCTAAGAGCTAGGTATTTTACCTTGCCTGTGTCAAACTTTGTTTCCACTGACAAGTTGTGGCATGGGAGGTTCGTGTTGAAGATTTCGAACACTTCGAATTGATCAGGAATCGTTACTATCGGAATGGGCAGTAGCACGTAAGGATTTGTTTTCACTATCATCAAAGAAGTATGTATCATCTGGTAGTATTTTTATATATCGTCGGGATGGTAAGGGAGAGCTTTCTCGCTGGGCAGGGCGTTCTTGATGTTCGACAGAAGGTCACGTAGCTGGGCTGGTTTGACAAATGATCGGGATAAGATACCATGAGCTATCAGGCTAAGTTGTAGCTGTAACTCTGACTGTTGCACACGAGCCTGTTGAAGAATGGCTCGAGCGTTTTCAATTACTTTCGTAATCTGATTTTGCAGGTTGATGTATACTTCAAAATTCTGCATCTCGGTCTGTTCAAGTTTCGAAACCCTGTAAGTGAAGTTGTTTACTAGGCGGCTGATGTGGTTGATGGCTTTTCGATTGGTTTGTACTGCTGTGTTTGTCTGGTTCATCAGAGACACGCTTTCTCCTAAAACATGTATGATTTGGTCGTTGCCAATTTCTACTGTGTTTAAACGGTTCAGGACGGCTTCTAAGTCAGCGTCTGTAGTGGTTCCGAACAGGAAAGATAGGGCTTCTCCGACAAATGGTAGCACGGACCTTTTGGACCTATTTGAGTTTCGTGGGATGGTTGATCGAGCTGCATCAAGGGTATCGGCTAGGTTTAGTCGAAGTGTGGTCAGACGGTCTTTCAATTGGGACTTCACATCGATTGCGTAAGGGAAGAGGGGATGGTCGGATAGGTATTGAGTCATGCGTTTTTCAAACACATGTAACGTGTGATTCATATCAGTCAACATCTCCGACACTGCATCGCTTGCAATTGGGATATGCACATTCCATGTTTCGTGCGTAGCGTATACGGCACCGCGCGGCAAAAACAAAGCTCCGTAGGTAGTTTCCAGTATAAGGAACAATAGGATAGGGAGTATTTTGACCACTCGCATCATTCTGCAACAATTAAAAACTAGTGTTATACTCAGATAACAGTAGGTTTGACGTCACAGCGTCCTATTTGACATCCTCATGCCTGTACAGGGCAATCCATTAAAGATGACGCTACTCGCGCCATCACACGTGGCTTCACTGAGCCTAGCAATACAACTTCATACTAGTTGAAGTGACTCACAGGTCCACAGTCAGTAGCATCGTCAGCTACTCCAACATCGATTTGAACAGTTCCGTCTGCGATTTCATTTGTGCTAACATCATTGCGTTCTGTTTCTCCACGAAAGCGACGAAAATACTAGCTTTGCTAGTCTCAGGTTTTATTCTTACATTTTCAATATCTGCATCATATTCAGAAGATGACGTTTCATCATGAATCTGAAATTTATCTGGGGGACAATCGTCGTCCGAAGTTATTTCTAAAGGTCGTTTTTCTTGGGGAACTCCCGGTGGGCTTTCAGCTGAGTTTCTCATGCGTTCTGCTAGTTCTGATAAAGGTATATTGTCTTCAGAGTCACTGCTCTGTGGCTTTGCACGTTTCGTTACTCGTGAATGTAACTTTTCGCTTTCTGACTCGCTAGACGTTGGCAGAGCTCGTTTCATGCGTTCCGCTACTTCAGATAACGGCAGTTCACTCTCTGAATCACTGCTAGTGGCTAGGGGCTGATCCGGTTCAGGGGGCTGGTCTGGTTCGGGTGGCTGGGTGAATGCTGACCCCGTTTCCTGTTTGTCCGACGCGACCGGCGGCTGTGGCGCCGAGTCAGGCGTGCCCGCTCTCATCTCGGGTACTGCGGTGTCATGAGCCATTGTTCCGGACGGCACGTCTACCTCCATGTAGCTGCTATCATCTAACCTACTGCTCGGGCCGGCTTCGGCTCGCTTGGCTAACCTTGGGGGACACGTTCAGGCGTGATTTATACTTTTTATCGAGGTACTTTCTGTTCACTGGTTCGTCAGTATCTTTTGTTGGTTCCCAAGCGGTATTGGGATCAGCTAATCGTAGTTTTTGCACATGCACTAGGCGAGTTTTTCCATTGATTTAATTTCTGATGACGTAATTAACGGCACTCGTCTGTTTAATGACTCTAAAGTATGGTTTCCAGGGCAGCGAGAACTTGGGCGTGTTACCAGGTTGAACGGTCGTGTCATAGTAATATACCGGGTCTCCTATTTTAAAACTACGTGGCTTCGCTTTTCTGTCAGCGTAAGCCCTGTTCTTCTCGTGACTGTCCACTATATGAGTCTTCACATGACTATATGCCTCGTGCAAATTAGCCAACATTTTGGGTACGTAATCTTCTCCATAGTATCTAACTTTCGGTTGTAGGAAATTGTCCAGAGGGAGGACTGGATCGCGGCCATATAGTGTGAAGAAGGGTGATATCGTACCTGAACGTCCAATGTTTGCCGTTCTGTAGGCAGCTAGAGTTGCGGGTATTTTCGTGTCCCAATCATCCTGATTCTGGTTAATTGCTTTTGCCAGTATGTCGTTTTGCACCCTATGATAGCGTTCGATTTTTCCGTTCGTTTGTGCTCGATAAGCACTGGTACGGATATGTCGGATGTTCAGGCAGGTTTCTAATTCATCAATTACCGTATTTATAAATTCCGTGCCTAGATCTGAAAGAATTACTCGTGGGCAAGAGTATCGTGGAATAATCTCCTCCATAAGGATTTTTGCAACCGTTTTGGCGTCTTTCCTTGCCGTGCAGAAACTTTCTGGCCATGAAGAGAAGTGATCAATAATTGTAATGACATATCGGTTACCGTTTTGTGTTTCTGGGTATGGTCCACAGGTGTCGATTCCTATCATTTCGAATGGGTAATGTGGTACGGGCATCTCTTGCATTGGTGTTGGAGCTGCCTTAGCTCGTCGCCCTGTGCACAGCACGCAGGCTTTGAGGTAAGCTACTGTATCACGCCACATACCGCTCCAATAGTATCTAAATTTCAGTTTTTCGTACGTTTTCGTCAATCCCATATGTCCGTCAAAGAAGCCTTCGTGTAGCTCTTTTAGAATTTTGTTTCTCAGGCATGTTGGTATGCACAGTTGTAGTCCAGGGAACGGTCCACAGCGTGGTCCTTCGCTAACTCTATAAATGAGTCTGTCTAGTTCCATGTATTGTAGCACCACGTCTTTGTAATCTGCGTGATTCTTATCGTTCATAACTTTCCGAATTTTCGCTATTTCCTCGTCTGCTTTCTGAAGTTGCTCAATATTTTCCTACTTCACCATTACATCTTTGAACTTTTCCTCTCTGCTCAACTCTTGCTCTGGTTTACGGGTTTCGGTGTCCCGGAATTCGCCCATGGCAACATGGTCGGAATCGATGACATTTACTTTTTGCTCGGTTTCGTACATCCGGCTGAGGTGATCAGCGACGACATTTTTGGATCCTTTTATGTAAACCACCTCACAGTTGTGTTCTGATAGCATGATTGCCCATCGCTGCAGCATGGGATTTTTCATTTCCGCTAGGTTTAAAAATGTAAGTGGTCGATGATCCGTCATAATTGTGAATTTCGATCCAAGTAAATATTGGCGTAGCTTCGATATTGACCACACGCAGGCGTATGCCTCGAGCTGTATAATCGGCCACTTCCGTTGGGTTTCATTGAATTGTTTTGACAGGTATTGTATCATTCGTTCCTCGCCATTATGTTCCTGTACCAGAACTGCTCCAACTGCTTTTTGTGAGGCATCTGTATATAATTTATAGTCCTTCGTGATATCTGGGTAGGCCAGCACTGGTGCAGAAGCTAGTTTTTGTTTTAGCGCTGCAAACGCATTTTCGCAATCATCTGTCCAGATGAATATGGCATGTTTCTTTGTTAAGTTAATCAGTGGCGCTGCAGTTTGGCTAAATCCTGGAATGAATCGCCTATAATAGGAACACATGCCGATGAATGAACGGACTCCTTTCACAGTGATTGGTGCTGCCATGTGTTGGATGGCTTCTACCTTCTCTGGGTTTGGCTTGATGCCAGAGGCTGAGACTACATGACCTAAGTATTGGACTTCCTTCTTCAGAAAATCGCATTTCGAGAGTTTCAGCTTCAATTTGGCTTTTCGTAGACGACGAAAGACTTCCTCCAAGTGAACTAGGTGTTCCTTAAATGTTTTCGAATATACGATTATGTCGTCAATGTAAGCGGTTGCAAATTGGTTCTGAATTCCTGATAGTACTCTGTTCATTAATTCCATAAACTTTCCGGGAGCGTTGCAGATTCCAAATGGCATCTTTCTAAACTTCCACAATCCTAAAAAACATGTGAATGCAGTCTTTGGTATGCTTTCTTCTGACATTGGGATCTGCCAGTATCCAGATTTCAAATCTAACGATGAAAAGAAGTTCGCTCCACCGAGGGACGCGAGAATGTCTTCTATCAGCGGTAGTGGATAGCTGTTTTTCTTCGTTACGTTATTCAGTTTTCTGTAGTCGACTGCAAAGCGATTACTTCCGTCTTTCTTCCTTACGATGACAATGGGCGCGGCCCATGGACTGTCAGATTCTTCAATAATATCTGCTTCGAGCATAATTTTAATTTGCTCCTCCACATACTTTCGCTGATAAAATGGGGTCTTATAAGGTGCTTGACGGATAGGGGGATGGTCTGCAGTTTCTATGTCCATGTGTATGACGTCAGTCGTACCGAGGTCGGCGTCAGTCGCAGCAAATAGGTCAGCGTTGGTACGTAGCAGTTGTTCGAGTTCGTCTTTGTCAGTGCCCGTCAGATGCGACAGCTGGGCTTGCTCAATTGGGTCAGCGGGTGTGGTAGCTGGGGTCAAGTCAATGTCCTGTGACATGTCAACTAGATTCTCCAAGTCCGTTTCGTCTATTTTCTCAGCGAATGCTATCACTTGATTGTGATACAACGTAAAATCTCTGGTAGTGGTATTTATGATCCTCACTGGTAAGCGCTTATGGCGGTCTGGTTTGGCCACTACCTCGGCTATAAACAAGCCTGGCTCCTCAGAAATCAGTGGCATGTTGTCCAGAGACCGCACATAGCAAGTCTGTTCCACAAGTTTAACTCTATTCACAGCTGCGGGACACTCCACGACCGTATTGGCCGGGATATGAATGCGTCCTTTTATTCTGACTAGTGAGGTCGCCTCCGCGCTAGTCGTTCGCTGGGGTCGTAGGGGAACCATGTTTCCTTCAATGCACAATGCTTTTTCTTCGAAATCTAATTTTGCTCCGAACTCGGTCAAGAAGTCATTTCCTAGCATGCACTTTTGTGTCAGGCCTTCTACGATTTGGAAGCTGAAAGGTTTTCTGAACTTACTCATTTCGACTCTGAACGTTCCTACACCGATATTTTTAAAGCGATGCCTGCTGGCTGAAATGAGTGGAATGCGGTCTTTTTGATCTCCTGAAAATCTGAGGGTTTGATCCTCTGCAATTTTGTCGAAGAACTCCTTTGAAATTAGCGAGATATCTGCGCCAGTATCCATCAATGTGTACGCTCTCTGATTTCCAATTTTTAGCCAGCACATGGGAGTGTTGGGTTTGATGCGAATTTGTTGAACTCGGTCCTGTTTCAGTTTCCGTTTTTCGGGGTTTCGTTTCCTCCGGATATTTTTCCTTTCCTTCCTCTGTGGTTTCTGTTCCTGTTTACTTTCGGCTCCATCGTGGTGGTCGTTCACCATGGAGCTTTTCAGTTTCCCGTCTGTCTAGGGGGATTTGGGCAGGAACGACACTGGCGTCCGATGTGTCCAATTTTGGTGCATTTGATGCATATCGGTCTGCCATCGGTGGTCCATTGGAATGAGGTGCCGGGCTGATTTGGCTGTTGTGGCCTTCAAACTCTGGGGCCTGCAAGGGGGTGCTGCGGAGGAGGTCCATAGCTGGGTCCGGGGGCATAAGGTCGTGATGGGCGCGGATGCTGCGGGTAGGATGGGTGGAACACTCGGGGTCCAGGCTGAGGTTGGGGTTGTGGTTTTGGGGGTCCTGTTTTTGCGCTGCAAGCTTTGACACCGTTTCGCTCAGCGATACTACTAGCTTCTCTAATTTATCAATTCGATCGTTTCCTGATTGGATCACATCGACGTCCATTGGCTCATCTTCCGGTTTCGGTATTCCCCTGGTCAAGAGTAGTGTTCGCTCCAAATTTTGTTCGCGTACTGCGAATTGTATCGCCTCTTCTAAGTTCCGGAAAGTGTGCCTGTACAACTTGGCTGCCAGCTGATTGCTTTGCACGCCCTTATTGAAGATGTCAATCAGTGTTTCCTGCGTGGCAGGGCTGGTCATATCCGTGTATGCGTCTTTCGCTAGGGTGAGGATTCGCTCCGCAAAATTCTGGACCAATTCGGCGCGATGTTGTTTCAGTTTTCGCAAAGCTTCTTGTGAGCACTTCTGATCCGCTAGATCTGAATATCTTTCCTTCATAATGTGTTTGATCTCTGCCCACGTCAAATTTGGTTGATGAGTTAGCATTCGTTGCAGAAATTCAGCTGCAGGTCCACCGAGGGTTTTCAGACAGATTATTCTGAGCTGTTCGTCGTCCATACTGAAGCTAATTCGCTCCATTTGTCTGACCCAATCACACATCTTGTAATGGCTTTCCCCGGTAAATGGTTTGATATTTTGGCTCAAGCCTTGAGCACGCATCTCCATCCTTATCTGGTTAAAGCTATCCGATAATCTTTCAAAAGTAATTTCAGTCATAATTCTTTACGTTAATTATTTAGCTCTCAGTATTCTAGTAAGTTTACTTTTCGTAAGTTCTGTGGAGAAACTGTCTCAAATATGCTTCCCAATTCACGTAAAAATTCACACGTACAGTATTCAGGACACAGCGAGCATTTGACTATACGATCCTATGACAATCCTATCGGTGGTCAAAATTGGAACGGGTTTTGGAGGGATTTCGGGATTTTTCCGGGCTTACTGAATTGCTGAGGTAGCCGTGTCTCTTCCTCGTCCTGCAGAAAGGCGTGCTGTTGTCTGATCCGGTCACGTCGCGGCACCAGATGTGGTGTAGTTCTCGTTGGCTCGTGAAGTAGTCTAGGGTAGCTCGTTGTGGCGACAACTCCCGTTCAAAATATTGCTGTATTTTGGCGTTATATTTGACTTTTGAGTAAGGGCCGAAAAATGACAAGTGCCGACAGTATTTTAGGCGTATCTGTCGGCACTACAAAGACAGTTTTACAATAGCGGCACACCCGTACGTCCAGACCGCACGGCGCGCTCTCGTCGTCTCCCCGGCCGCGCGCCGCCGGCCGGCAGCGCGCGACGTCAGCGTTACGCGCAGAGGCAAACCCAGTCGGTTTCCTCTGCAGAGCCGGCGACGACCCCCGGCGGCCGACGCGGCTCCAAGGCCACATAACACACGTAAAACATGAACAATGTTACAATCTCCATCTGGTCTTTTTCTGCTGTCACCATCTTTCATGCTTAGCTGCACAGCTGTGCGATTAACCTGGATGTTGAACTTTCAGGGATCATCACAATCGTGGCTATAATCAGGATATCGAGTCAAACGTAATCACCCCGTAGCCACCCAGAAACAATTGAACTCACAAGAAGGGTACATTTCCCTTTTTATGACTTTATATCAGCTTTTATGTGTGTATGCTTGTTATGTGTCAATCAGTCATTGGCTGTACCGTCACCAATCGGTGATGTCACGAGTCTCGCGCAACAGCCGGCAACACAGAGTTATCGCCGAAGTGCCGCAGATGTGCCTAGTGTTTGCAGTCTTCACTTTGTAACTAAGAGTCAGACACATGTACTGTGCCGTAAACGTCTGTTGGGATCGTAACACACGCGCCGGAGCGTCTGTCACGTAACGCACCGGATGGGGGCACGTTCGGCCCTAAGATCTCGGAAGCTACCGAATCTAGAAGCACAAAATATCGGTCGGAGATTAGGGCTGCACAAATTCCCAGGTACCCGAAGTTAACGTCCGGGAAATCTACCCTGACCATGCACCAGTTCGCGCTGCCATCTGTCCAGCGAGCCGTCAAGCTGGAGTTTCATGATGCTACAACAGGTGGCGGTGGGGACGCGGTGACGCAGCCACGAAGTACATGGTCCACCTTTCAGCGACTCCGTCTGAACATCAAACGTTGCGACGATGAAATGGTGAGCCGATGGACATCTGGTTCGAACGTAGTTTTCACGCCGCCCCAAAAGAAGCGTAGCTATGAGCGATGGTAGTCATATCAGGTTTACTCCGGTGTACTGTGCAAAAGTTCGTCTGAGCGAACCTGCTCTCCTCGACCCGACCGCAACGATTTTCCAACATAAGTAACGGGTTTGTTAGTGTTTCGCGTCCACACTAGCTTCACTGAGAATTGGATGTGTCATTTAATTTGATCTTTGCACATTTGTAGCTCAAAATTGTTTGTTGAGTGCTCTTAATCTGTTATGAAAGAAAAGCGTCGGACTGTACTTCTGTTGTCAGACGATTTCAACAGCGATTTACAGTATCGTGCATCGGTGACAGTTGAATTTTCTCACTCAGATTCACATCTGCTCTGCTCTTTTTGTGATATTTCAACTATCATCACAACATTTATCTTGAATTATTTTAATCTTTATACAACGAGAGGGTTTGCGGCGACATTCCCGTGCCCTGGCGATTAGCCGCCAAAGCCGTGCCGTAGCCGGCACTCGCCATCCCGTCAGGGTTGCAAATGGCTGCAATGTTTGGTTTGTATCCTGCACCCTCGAGTTCAAGCCCAGGCGTGTTTGTGCATACATGAAGGTGAATTACTGTATACGTACTCAGGGGAATACGCCTGTCAGGATGATCGATTTGAATTGAAGTTGGAATTTCCCGTGTTTTAACTAGCCATTGGTCATCCAACTATTCTCCTACTGGCAGGTTACAACAAGTTCATTTCTAACCACAGATGTTGATTTCATAAATTATTGGTGGAGGAAGGCAACATACATGAAGGCAGTGGCCAGGCTCAAAAAGATTGTGTGTGTGTGATGGGGACACATTCCATAGGGTACATCCCTGTTTGTAAGACATCCATGTCCACTGTTTATGTTTCTCTATGACGGTTGGCTCTCCTGTGGATATGTATATTCTCTGCATCAAAACGCATGTCCGCGATTTATTTCCATCCCGCTCTGCGTAATGTTCAAGAGAGGGAAACAAGTATTCAGTCGGAACATGTGTGAACTAGTTGAGGTTACCTCTGTGTTCCGCACATCAGTATCATCACAAATATTCTTCAAATTGAGGAAATTTTGTCGGAGTCCGGGCAGCGCACCATTCCGTAATTCGGGCGTACTCGAATCCTCAGCCCAGCAAATTCGCATTACCAGCTGGACTGTGATTGCACTCGTAAATGTAGGTTCCAGCAAAACCCTGATGACTGGACACACCCTTCTTGACACCGGCAACCCTTCTCCAAATACAGGATGTGCTGGCTTCTGCTGCACTGGCAACCAATCGGCTGACGCCGGTTGGCAGGGTGAAGGAGGAGCAGATCTTCATTGGGCCGCATCCTCCGCCGGACGACTTCCCTTGCATCACACCTAAAGAGGAACTCAAGTAAGCAGTATTATTGGTTTGAGATTCGTTTTACTGTGCTACGCCGACTAGACTAGAGGAACTCCAAGTACGCAAGATTGTTAGTCTGCGGTTCGTTATACTGTGCCAAGCCGACTAGGTACATCAAAAGTTTACGCCTCGGTCTTGACCATGTCTACCTGGCAATATAACGGTTGTCAGGGTTCTACTCTCTGGGCCCCTTGTGCCTTACTTTTCCTAACAAACAGTGCCCGAGTCTCTACACCTGCTCACATCTAGCTTCCCAGCTGAAGTTTGATAACCCAGCTGAATTGTACGCGTGAAAAGGAGATTTTACCTCGATAGTCAGAAGAACGTCTTCAATTTCTATTAACGTACTTTTGCTTCAAGAAGTGTGAAATTGACTGTCCCAGAATTTGACTGTTTTTTAAGAGCACATCAAAGGTGGTATTTGCCACTGTGAAGAATGTCTAAAGGCAATAATAATCATTATTTCACGTATCTCATATTGGTTATCGTTAGTACACGTGTCATCGATACCAGAAAACCCGATGGTTCAGCACAAGAATGGAAGGAAATACTGCTGCGTCTTTAGCACTCTATGTTGTCGCGGTCTGATCATTTCTCAACATTATGGGCGGACGCCAACGATACTCATATAGCTATATATGTACTGGTGCTGACGCCGACGATACTGCTATAGCTATATATGTACTAGTGCTGACGCCAACGATACTGATATAGCTATATATATACTGGTGCGGACGCCAACGATACTGATATAGCTATATATGTACTCGTGGGGACGCCAACGATACTGATATAGCTATATATGTACTGGTGCTGACGCCGACGATACTGATATAGCTATATATGTACTGGTGCTGACGCCAACGATACTGATATAGCTATATATGTACTGGTGCTGACGCCAACGATACTGATATAGCAATATATGTAATGTTGCTGACGCCAACGGTATTGATATAGCTACATATGTACTGGTGCTGACGCCAACGATACTGCTATAGCTATATATGTACTAGTGCTGAAAGGGTGAACGACGGTAGTCCGATGCAAATCCGTCTGCCAGCTGATTTAGCTGCGGTAATGAAGTTGCGAGATAACTGGGCAGAATGGGCAACAAGTAAGCATGCCCCTCGATAGACATGGGACGAGTGGTCTAGGGGTAAGATGTTCGTCTCACAATCGAAATATTGTGGGTTCGAGCCTCACCTGTTGCTACTCTTCGCCCGCGACCAATCTGCGTGAGAGATTGGCGACGCTATATGACTCAGCGGTCGACGTGTCGTAAAACCAATAACCAACCAACCACTCGATAGACAGCGACTATTCTTGTAAATATGTGTGTCCAATTCAAGTTCAAATTTAACTGTTCGACATGTAGGACGGTACCTTTAATGACTATGCCGACAACTTAAGACAACATTTTTGCGAGGAAGTACTGTGACGCCTGTAGTTTTATCCTCAAAGTCCTCGCAGTCATTATCCTCAATGTTTTACTGTTTTATACATGATGAAAGCAAGACGGACCTTTCGCAACTCATGTACAGCAAGATGTCTGATGTCCCAATGCATATTACGTCATTCCGAATAGCTGGTTTGTAGTCCTGTGTTCTTTTGACGAGCCTATGAGCGCTTTGTGGCATTTGTAGTTGGGGCGCTCTTTGGCTCAATTTCTAGCTAACTCATTTCGGCTGCAAAACAGATATAATCCGTGCATTGTGACCGTGACTCACGGATGTGCCGGTTTTCAGAGCGGACGGTATGCTGGACACACTGGGACAACAGCCCATGATCGGTGAGTTCTGGCGAGCGTGTCTGGTGAGACGCCTGTGTTACCAGACTGATGGACTCGTTGCCTAGCAACAGTGATATGGTCGAGAGTAGTCTCTGTCAGCAGGGCGGTCTAATTAGTTGTATGTCTGCCACCATCGACGGGCTTGTACCCACCATGCTGAAAAATGGTATGGAGAGGTAATCTAGGTACACTGGCAGAGTAGTTGTTTGGCAATATCGGCCTGCTGAGATGCAGGGGAGGAGCGTAGAGGAATCTGGCGCCACGTCCTGGGTACCTGATGACGTCACGGGTACACGACGCAGCAACTGGAAAAGTACAGTGCTGTTCCAAGAAGAACATGCCGACTTGTCCGCGCACAGGAATGTAAATTGGTGAAACGGGGAAGCAGAGTATCATTTCTCTAGATCTGGATTCGGGTACCAGAGTTAGCGCAACCTCTCGTGTTTACTCGGCTCCAAGTGGAGGTAGTAAATGTGCGACACCAGCTCCACGTATGCCGATAGAGCAGCGACGTTTGCACGTTACGTTGCTTCGGCGACGCTTTGCATGCGCGGTGGCGGCAAGACAGACAAATAATGTGACGTTCTAATTACCGTGTTCCTCATTTCAGGAGTGCTAGAGATATTTTAGGATGCGCGATCATACCAAAGGCAAATCGATCCGTGCCATCATAATGCAACACAAAGGCATCTTCCAAGATATTCTGGTCAGAATATCCCACGGCAGCCTTTCGCAACAAATCAGCGCGGAAGAAAGGAGCATTTCGTTTGGAAAAGCGATCAAGAATATCAATTTAAAAGTACTAAATTGTGCGAAGTGCGAATTCCGACCAAAATAGTCAGAATACAAATGTTTCACCATGTTCATGACCTAGCATTTACCAGAGAGACACAGTTTTGCAATGCCCTTAGCTTTTCTCCCCAAATCATTGATATGCATTAAATAGTACCATTGCCCAGGAATAACAAAATTATATGACACACTGATCAGTCTGGTTTACCCATGCCATTTGGCTCTGTTCCAAATCTCCCTATTGTTTCAGGGTGATTCTTCTTCATCTTGGTCCTGTTTCAAAGCAGGTTCAACTTCATTATATCTAGGGATGCTGTCCATGTAGGTTTCTTTACCAATTTTATCACACCCGACGCCCCTCCTGTTGCAGCAGACTCATTACGCCCCCCCCGGCAGATGGTGAGCTGGACGCCACGCCGCCGTCAGTTCTCGACCCGTTACAAGAACGGTTATGTCCGCCCGACCTGTCGAGCGGCGAGTGCCACGTGCTGGACACGAACGAGGACGTGCTCAAGGCAATGCTTGGCGAGGGCGAGCTCAAGCCGGTGCTGGATGCGGTTGAGCTCAAGCCGGTACATCCGCATCGCCAAGGCGGTGCAATCGGCTTCTTTGCAGGTAAATATTTGCTAAATGATCTACCATGGTCGATGCGCCCTAAAACCCTAAGCTAAATATTGCACTTTTTGGCTGAAAGATCAGGATTGCTCATTCGTCATATTGTCAAGACAAAAATACTTGTCCGCAGTGCCCCGCTGGTGTGTCTTCCCACAATACTTCTCTCGGTGTCCCCGTTGGTGTTTGTCTTCCCACAATGATTCTCGCAATGCCCCCGGTGGTGTATGTCTTCCCACAATACTTGTCACAATGCCCCAGTGGTGTATGTCTTCCCACAATATTACGGCATGTGCGTGGATCCAAACTCGACATTCGATGTCGCTCCCGTCTGAGAACATTTGAGCATTCGGCCAAGCACAACACAATCTGTATGGAATGTTACAGGCATATAAAGGGTAACACCTGGAATATAACGAGTTTCGTGCCAAATTTTGATGTAAATCGACTTATATATGATGTTTATTTATCCTTCACCTTAAGATGAACATTTTTGTTTCAATACTAATTATGCATAGCAATGCTAAGTAAACAATATCTCCAGTCCATAGCTCGTATACACTATGAACCAGATCAGTATCGACTAGGCAGCCTGGAATTGACCCTCAGCGACAATAAATTGAGCTGAATGGTACATGAACTGTTTTTTCAGACTCAGACTCAGACATTAAAGTCCACCACAATCGATTTGTGGCTATTACAGTTCCAGGTTAGTGGTAATAACAAGTGTTATCGTACGGAGTGTTTTTAATGATAGTATTTTCACTGGATGTGTATCTAGACAGTGGAAACGCGGCTTCGTTATACCGAAACGTGTCCCAGTTCACAGCAAGCAGTACAGCCAACTGTGGCTCGTATACCACGTTAAGCGGCATGCCGGAGCTGTTGGAAAATAATTCATAGATTACGTCGCCAATTAGCACATCAGATGATAATGCATGAATGAAAGCATGTGTTCGATTTTTTGTCGCTTCGGCACATTGCACACATGCATTATTTATGTTTTAGTTTATAGTAGAGCATGGACACCAGCAACGTCATATGCATTGTACCGCTCCAGCCGTAACCTTGTTATGCCCTGTCAAAGGGTGAAATATTCCAAAATGCTCTTCAATGCAGTGATAAATTATTCGTGCAATAAGGTGGAATATGCCACTTTCTGAACACTCCATCGACATCCTTCTCCAATAAATATCGACATCCTGCTTCTTGATGCGTCCTAATGAAGTATTCGTGTCTCCTTTCTAACATAATCTCGCTCATAAGTACCATGTTCACGCTCTCGATAAGGGATAGTGATACACAAACATTTTGCAAGCACAATTTCTGGTAAAGGGATTACTTATAATGTAATATAGCATGCAACACCAGTTTATTGCATGTATATTTTTTCTTCCTATGCATAATACAGCTCTTCCTAAATTATGAATAGCAAGACGAATGATAAAAGTACAGTCATCAGTACGCCATTGCCTCAAATTTGAGTCTGAAAGACATCAAAAGCATTTAAAGGACACTAATTCCACGACAAATTTCGACATCCTACTGTGCTCATTTGGACATCTCACACCTAATGAAAAACCATTATTTTAACACTGCCTCAATGTATTGGGTTTCAGGCGCCAGTGCGCCTACGGTTCATTGTGAGAAGATGAGGAGTGCTGGAAGTCAGCGAACGAGGTCTGGACTTTCGCCGCAATGCAGTATCAACAGCGCCAACGACAGCAACAACAGCCAGTGTTCCCTGAACGCCAGTGACACTTTACAACGGCAATCAATGAATCAGGCCGCAGCGAGTTCGTATCGCTGTGACGTGTGTGGCAAGTCGTTTGAGCATCGTGGATGGCTGCTTCAACACCACAGTGTCCACAAGGGCATGAAGACGTACAGTGACGGTAGCGGGGGCAGATCTCCAGACCAGAAAATCCTCACTAAGGCATTGAACCTGGCATCGCCCATGATGACCCACACCGGAGAAAAACCATTCAACTGTGAGGCATGTGGCAACACTTTTCCTGCCCAGTCCACCTTGGTTCAACACATGAATTTCCACACCGGAGAGAGAACTCACAAGTGTGATGTGTTTGGCCGGGCGTTTGCTGCCCAGGACAGTTTGGTTAAGGATGTCAGAACGCATACCCGAAAGAGACCTTACAAGTGTGAGACATGCGGGAGAACGTGTGATGACAGGACACATTTGAATAGACATATCAGAACACACACCGGGGAGACACCTTACAAGTGTGAGGATTGCGGCAAGATGTTCGCAACGAAGAACAATTTGGTTATACATATCAGAACACACACCGGGGAGAGACCTTACAAGTGTGACACATGCGGCAGGACGTTTGCAGTCAAGAACAATTTGAATAGACATATCAGAACACACACCGGAGAGAGACCTTCCAGGTGTGATACATGCGGGAGAACGTTTGATGACAGGACGCATTTGAATAGACATATGAGAACACACACCGGGGAGACACCTTACAAGTGTGAGGATTGCGGCAAGATGTTCGCAACGAAGAACAATTTGGTTATACATATCAGAACACACACCGGGGAGAGACCTTACAAGTGTGACACATGCGGCAGGACGTTTGCAGTCAAGAACAATTTGAATAGACATATCAGAACACACACCGGGGAGAGACATTACAAGTGTGAGGAATGCGGCAGGACGTTTGCTGACAGGGCGGATTTGACTAACCATAGGAGAACACACACCGGCGAGAGACCTTACAAGTGTGAGGAATGCGGTAAAACGTTTGCTGTCAGAAAACGTTTGATTGAACATATCAGAGCACACACCGGGGAGAGACCTTACAAGTGTGAGACATGCGGCAAGACGTTTGCTGTCAGGGCAAACTTGGTTCGACATAGGAAGACGCACACCGGGGAGAGACCTTACAGGTGTGGCACGTGCAACAGTACGTTTGCTGCTAAGCACAGGTTGATTGTACATATTCGAACGCACACCGCAGAGACCATAAACGTGAAAAGGAGAAACATGATTGCATAAACATGCAACAGGAGAGCGTTTGTTTGCTGGCAGCAATTAGTTAGACATGTCAAATCCCATACAGGAGAGGGGCGCTGAAGATGTGGTACTTGCGACAGAACGTAAGGATGTATTTAGTTCAACAAACATTTACGCCGGGGAGAGACCTTACAAATGTAAAATATGCGACCGGGCGTTTACTGCCAAGAGCAGTTTGGTTTGACATATGGGAACACGTACTGGAGAGGGACGTGGCAGATGTGTGCTTCAGCATCGTGTATGGCTGCTTCGACACCACCGAGTCCACACTGGTACGAAGGCCTACAGTGATGGTATCGGGGAAAGATCTCCAGACCAGATAATCTTTACTAAGACATTCAACCTGGCTGCGCTCATCATTACCCACGCCGGAGAAAAACCATTCAACTATGAAACATGTGGCAACACTTTTGCTGCCCAGCCCACCCTGGTTTAACACAAGAAGTCCACACCGAAGGGATAACTCACAGGTGTGACGTGTGTGGCCGGGCGTTTGCTGCCAAGGACAGTTTGGTTAAATATGTCGACGCATACCGGATCGAGACATTACAAGTGTGAGACATCCGGAATTACGTTTGCGACAGAGCGGCTTTAGCTAGACACACACCGGGGAGAGCCCTTACAAATGTGTGGAATGCGTAGGACGTTTGCTAAAGACGCGCATTTGACTAGACATAGGAGAAACACATACCGGGGAGAGTACTTACAAGTGTCAGGAATGCGATAGGACGTCTGCTGACAGGGAGCATTTGACTACACATAGGAGAACACACACCGGGGAGAGCCCTTACAAGTGTGAGGAATGCGGCAAGATGTTTGTTGACAGGGTCCATTTTACTACACATATGAGAACACATACCGGGGAGAGACCTCGAAAGTGTGAGGAATGCGCAAGACGTTTGCTGGCAGAAAGCATTTGACTAGACATATGAGAACACCGGGTAAAGACCTTACAAGTGTGGGGAATGCGGCAGAACGTTTGCTGATAACGTGCATTTGACTAGACATATGAGATCACACACCGGAGAGAGACCTTGTAAGTGGGGAATGCGGCAGTACTTTTGCTGCGAAGAACATTTCGACCGTACGTATTAGAACACACACCGGAGAGAAACCTTGGAAGTGTGAAACACGCTGTAGGACGTTTGCAGCCAAGAACTGTTTGATTATACATATGAGAACACAACGGGGAGAGATCCTACAAGTGTGGGGAATGCGGCAAAACGTTTGCTGGCAAAGCACGTTTGATTGAACATATCAAAACATATCCTGGAGAGACCTTACAAGTGTCAGACATGCGACAAGATGTTTGTGGTCAGGGCAAACGATTTGCGTTGTGTTATCGATACACCCGGTACCTGTGTCAGCTCCCTGTGCGGTACGGATGCCGGGTGTACCATTAGCAATGTGTTATCGATACATCCGGCACCCGTGACGGCTCCCTGAGCGATACAGGTGCCGGGTGTACCATGAGCGTTTTGTTATCGATACACCCGGCACCCGCGTCGGCTCCCTAGATGATCCGGGTGCTGCGGCTGATGGACGGCCGGAAACGGCTTGGGCCACCCCAAAAGAGCACCGAAGGTATCAATCCAGCAGCAGGCCCGACAACAAGGCAGAGCTATTGCGTGCTGCAGTAACGGTCCGACCTGCTGCTTAACACGCTCACTGGAGGGGGGGCGAAATCCGCCCACCCCTCCGGTTTTTCGTACATTACACCAGCTTTTACTGGTGGATATACGCAACTTTTTGCGTACCTGCTTCGAAACAACCGGCACATCGTTTAAAGCAAGACAAATGGAAATCGACCGAAAATTTGTTTCGAGTTAGGTGTCAAAGTAAAAAATTCGTAGCGCCAGACCACAAAAATCTGCGCTCATGCGCTTCCCGTATATCCGCAAAAGGGAAGTGTTCTTGGCAACACTAGCGACTTGTTTGATGTACATTGATATGCTATGTAGTTTCAAGGTCATGTTAGGTCACCGAGGTCAAGTCAGTTCAAGTCCATGACAGCTTAATGTAACCAAACTTTGGTAACTGGAATGTTGTCATAAATGCACTACTGTTTGTCATTGCGTTTCCATACATTATTCATGTACTTCACTCCTTTCTTCGCGAAGCCGATTGCGCCGAGTTGCCCGACGGAGCAGTCGGGCGTGCGGCCCGGTTCCGGTAACTGGAACAGGTAACTGACCTGATAAAGTGCTGCTATATAGGTGACCTGAGGTCAAATGTCGGGTCTAGCATCTGTATTGCATCATTAGTAATGTCCAAAACATCATTGATGCCCATTTTGGAGCATTTAAATACAATCACAGCGATCCATAACAATGACAAGCCAAGCCACGCAAAACAAGAAAATGTTGACAAATGTGATCACATTTGACCTTGAATATATTGACCTAAAGTCATGAAATTTGCACACAATAGCAATCACTACCGTACCCATCCACCCTGTGAATTTCGTTCCTCCAGCTTTAATAGAAGCCGTGATCTTAGGGGGTGGGGGGTGGAATCCGCTCTCCCCCCCCAGTGCGCGTAATTTTCACAGGCACTCCAGGGTGCGTGTTAATGAGAAACCTAAGCCATCCGTAGGTCTGCGTATCTCAAGTGGTGTACTGAGTGTTTTAACGATAGTGTTTTCACTGCATGTATACCGAGAGAGTGAAACACGACTTCGTTATACCGAAACGCGTGCGTGTTGACAGCAAGCAGTACACCCAACTGGGGCTCGTATACGACATTAAGTGGCATGCCCGTAATGTTGGAAACATAATTCATAGTTTGCTTTGCTTTGCAGATGATGGAAAGTATGCTTTTTTGTTTTTGTTCCCGCTACGGCACAATGATGACACGGATGATTTCTTGTTTAATTAAGTGCATAACATGTACCCCAGCGCCGTCAAATGCGTTGTACCGCTCCAGCCGTAACCTTGTTATGCCCTGTCAAAGGATGAGATATTCGAAAATACATTTCAACATATCGGGTTTCAGGCGCCATTGCGCCGACGTCTCACTGTGAGAAGATGAGGAGTGCTGGAAGTCAGCGGACGAGGTCGGGACTTTCGTCGCAATGCAATATCAACATGGCCAACGAGAGCAATAACAGCCAGTGCTCCCTGACACTTTCGAACGGGAACCAACGAATCTAGCCGCGGCGAGTTCGTATCGCTGTGACGTGTGGTACAAGTCTTTTGAGCATCGTGGATGCTCAAACGACGACTATAGCGATTAATAGAAACGATTAATATTTATTTATTAATTAATATTTATTGATAATAAATATGGAATTATAATTACCCACTTGAAATTTTGAGCATTGCTACAAATAGCCTGCGCATGGTTGCCAGAGCAAGTCACAGAACTTGAATTGCTTAAAATGAACAGATGACTACCTACCTTGATGGAATGTTCACAGGCGGAATAGCGCTATTGTGCAGGAACAGCTTGGCCTTGAAACCCATGCACCGTTTCGGTAGGCATGATAAGTCACCTTCCTCAAAATGGTTCGAACAGATGCGAGTCGTTTTCAAGTTCAATTCATCCGGTCATACGACATGCCAGGATCAGGATTGTTCCTAAAAGATGAAGCACACTTAGCCATAGAGCAGTATCACATTACTTCGAGGGGGACGAGTGGTCTAGGGGTAAGATGCTCGTCTCGCAATCGAAAGATTGTGGGTTCGAGTCTCACCTGTCGCTACTCTTCGCCCGCGACCAATCAGCGTGAGAGATTGGCGACGCTATATGACTCAACGGTCGACGTGTCGTAAAACCAATAACCAACCATCCAACCATTACTTCGAGCACCTAGTCAAAGACCAGAAAAGCTTATAATATATCGTACGCAGCAGTAGTCACCAGGGATATAAGGCCTGTGAAAGTACGCTTGTATTCTTCCGCATAAAATGCGCAGGAAATTCCTAACGAGTGACGTCACAAATTAAAGTGGCCCTATGGCGGCTGAAGGGACGGTTCCCACTGCTCGCGGCCATCAATTAACCGATCATATTACACCCCCGTAACCCCAACCCCATTACCATTACCAGTGCCATACCAGTAAGGGTATGCATGGTGTGGAATGAAGCAACCGGTTTGAGCGATGTTAAGGGTATCTCGATCCATATCTCGTAGTATATCTAAGCTCAAGTAGCAGAATAGATGTCTATATTGAATTGGACCCCTCGTCACTAACGTCAAACGAAAATATTGCAGATGCACACTTGCTTCCTGTATTTTCACAGACGCTCACTTTCTACGTGGCAGGGGTGTCGATTTTTTAGAAGAAAAAAACATTGGAGGGGGGGCCGAAGTGTCAACGTGTAGCGGGCCGCAACAGCGAGTTCGGCGAGCTAAGAGTGATGGCCAAAGCAGTGCGCCACGTTTACAGTCATGGCCCAAACGCTGCGCCACATTGCCGTCATGGGCCAAACACCGCTCCACATTCGCCCCGTCGGGGCGTCGCGCAACGCGTCATAACTCACCGCCCTCTCGCCGTAGCTAGCGGCGAGTTGACGCATGCGCAGGAGAAAACTAACACAGCTGTTGGGAAGTGTGACCGACGCGGCCGCAATACTAATGCGTTTGTATGTGACACTATATAGTCTACCGCCTTTCCGCGATCAGCCTTCTCTCTCACTTGGATCTTCTCATTCGACACGCACAAGTTTCTGTACTAGACCCCCCCCCCATCCAAAAACTCATCGGATTTCGCCCACTATATTTTCAGACCTCGATAATTATGATTTTTTATTTGACGATGTGTATGTTTGTTTCTTCAACATCCTCGCCAACAGGCAAAATCGTCCAGTAACAGGTGAAGTCACATAAGCAAAAGAGCAGTACACAGTACATGTCAACATTAAAACTTTGAGTCATAGCATGCGACTACAGAGTCATATAGTGGACTCGGGTCCATCGTCATCATCAACGTCACCGTGATCGTCAACGTTACCGTCACCCTCCCCTCACTCTACACACCAACAAACACACACCGGCATAAGTAAAATATTTCTGCGCCCATATGTAGGCTAAAACACACCGGCCTTGATGGAGCATCGGAGCACAGCAGGCCTGAACTGTGATGACGATGGGTGAAGGTATTTCCTTGGTGCCTAACATTAGGGAGGGGCAAAGCCAAAGTTTTGGTGGGGCGAATTCAGAGTCGGGGAGGGGGCATAGCCTCCACAAAAGCATAGAAATCGAAAACAATGTCCTCTGATCAAACATGTGCATTGATGTAGTCATCGTGATCGCCGAGTCTAGTCAGTCACCACACACGACACCAAGCAAACTAAAATGCGCAACGGATCATAGACATCAATCAGCGCAATCGTCCTACTACTTTTTTATAACAGTCTAAAACTCCACACGTACCCAATGGCGCAGCCAAGAGCAAGAGTAGGACACACTGGGTACATGCCTCTCCGGTCACGGCCAACGAGTCCGAAAAGGTCAGCCCAGGAGATTCCCAGAAGTGCCATCCGACGGTTTTAAAATGGATATGTCGGTTCGAATGGTTTCTTTGCTAGAGTCGGAAGTATAAAGTACAAAACCTCGGAAAGTGGGAATAATGGCAGAAATCAAAGCAGTTTTCAAATGGGCGGAAATGGAATGGTCCCCGCACCAGGTATGTCGCAATGGGGCAACCCTGTTAGTACTTGTAATCCTTTCCGTCCAAAAGGTTAAGTGCTGAGTTTTCTATACCTTTGGTGGTACTTGGACTCCACCATATTTGCCTTCTTGACCTCATTCCCCAATTTGATTGATAATTCCCCTTGAAATTGACTTGGGACCGATCAAGGAGGATAATATTCCAAAATCTCCAAAATGCCGAGATTCGCAGTAGTTGCAGCATAGCAACGCCAAATCCACATCATACTGTTCTTTCATCAAATCAAATAACTGCTTCCCAAAAATTTTAATCCAGGCCCAGGTTACTAAACGGAGGCCAGGTCAAATTATCTCAGTAAGGGGAAAACTTTTCGTGCAGAACGTGATGAAAGAATGATATAGACATTCGGCTTTCAAATATGTGACAAGGTCAACGGTGTTACGTCAGGTCAAGTATTATGCATATTCCACACTGCCGTCTTGTGTGTGGAGTTGGGATTTCTGTGCGGGTCAAGCTGCCTTGGCGACATTGCGCCCGCAATGTCGTCTTATGCCGAATGCTACTGCTCCTTGTGAATTGAAATGTGAATTCGGTTTATAGCAACCGAAGTAGTACACTATGACATTGTGTGAACAATGATCCGATATGACCCGACTTCGTGTGACCGGACCTTATCATATTAAGCAAACATAAAGCATATACAGGGCATATATAAAGAGATGCAAAATGTCGGACAGAAGGAACACATGGCAGACGTAAGGAGTCTTCATATAGACACGAATAAGGCCACAAGGATGCCGCACCCAAATGCATTTCTGGCCGCGCTGCTGTCAGTACCTGTAATCATTATCCTAGTGGAAGAAGGTCAGTCTCGCTGCTGACAGAATTTGCTTTTCTGATGGCATCAATATTCATCGCTCGAAATGCACAACAAGAGCAGCTGTGTCTCAAGCAGATTCAATGGCTGTGACGAATTGGTAAATATTAATACATGGGTGACATTGGTACCTACTAAAGGTAAGGTGAACGGTAGAATGCGGAGAAGATGACAACTAATGCACACAAAACTGCTCGGAAAGATGATGCAAAGCCGTGACTAATCACACACCGTTCACTGTGACTCATCAGGGCCGTGGAGTACGCACCGTCTACCAGGGCTGGATTTATACTTTGCAATCCTGGGTGAGGAAAGGACAATTTCTGAATGATGGAATACGCAGAGGATATTTTCCTTCAAACTTTGGCATCAGAATCTCACTTTGAAGTTTCAGGTGAATATTGAGCACTTTACCACAGGGCAATTCATTGTCGAACAGCACCATTAGACATCCAAATTGAAAACGCATGGAGGAAACAACACGGAGGATAATTTTGCGAAGAGGATAATGCTATGGATGGCAAAAATCCAGGACAGACCCGTTTTTCGACCCTGACGTCTACTGTAGCGGGCCAGGCTCGCAGAGCAAACCGTCCACTGTGGCGGACCGGGGCTGTGGAGCACACCTTCTACGATGGCGATGAATCGGTGGCCATAATGGGTCATTTTGATTGAAGTGCTCTATGTACGTGCTATGTAGACTATGACGTGCAAAAATCAGGTATATCCAACGTGTCACCATGATTTTATTCGGTACCCGTAAATAGAAATAGTGCATGAGTAAAACCAACTTCGGTGACCGGAGGTCAAACTGTGACATTGAAGTTCACGTAATTCGATGTGCTGCATCTTTGATGGACAGCGGACATCTTGGCGTTGGAATCATTCGGCTAAGTGAAATACTTCGAATTTTATACGGTACACCGTTTTTGACCCGAATGACCTCTCTGGACCTCTGGAGATCGAACCGCTCGTCCTACTGAAGAATCGTTGTTTGCCTTACTTTTGCAAGCGACGAAGATCATATCCTGAAAAAATGAACGATTTCGGAGAGTATGCGAATAGGACGCTGAATGCGAATGCGAATGCGTTGCTAATATCATGGACATGCAAAGATCGAATAAAAACGCAGAACAGGAGGCCCCCAAGACGTGAGAGGAGGTCCCTAATTTGAAAAAGAAGGCCTTTAGAAGAGGAAAGGAGGCCCCTGCCGGACTCGAGAGGAGTCCCTCAAGACGGAATAGGAAGCCACCAGAGCCGAATGAGACCCCGAAGACCGGAAGGAGTTCCCAGGAAATGAGAGGAGGCACTTCAGATGGGAGTGGTAGCAGGTATGGAAGGAGGTGGGGTTTCCAAAATTGATGATGCCCTCAAGACGGGTAGGCTTTGCCAGGACAAAGGAGGAAGCCCACGAGGCGTGGCAGGAGGCCCATAATTTGGCAGATAATGCCCCTGGAACATGACAGTAAACCCTATGCCATGTTAAAGGGGCACCAGGATGTAAGGAGGAGGCCCTCCAAGACAAGAAAGGAGGGCTATTGAATATGGAGGAGGGTAGGACACACGAGAAGACATCCAATACCGGTAGAGAGGCTCCGGGAAATGAGACGAGACCCCTAAGACGCGAGAGGAGGCCCATAATTGGGGGGGGCACAATGCACGAAAGTAATGGGCAGGCTAAAATGGATTGGAGGCATACCCTATAGGGTGCCATGTTAAAGGTTGAAATTATTGGGGTGGGGGACAGCCAACATTGGGGGGGGGGGGGGGGGCAAGTGGCGTCCCAAAAACATACAATGCTACACCCTTGTATGGAGGAGTATTATTGCAGCTAAATTAACCAAGAGATGAGTTTACACAGTTTACCTTCATGAAGCATACAAAGGGATTAGGTTTTGTTAGATTAGATTAGGCTCTTTTCTAAGCTAGAAAACAAATATCAAACAGTGCCATTTTTTATATTTAGTACAAAAATTAGAGCTTGTTTTTCTTCAAAAGCAGTTTATGGTAGTTTACGTTAGTTTCAGTGAGGCTTTTTTAAATCTTAAAAACAGCTAGGTTAGGTTCAGTTAGCTTAGTTTAGGTGTTTTTGAATAAAAAAAATTCGAGAAAAAAACGTTCAAAAATTGTAAATTAAAAACGTGTTCTTGCATGGAAGGTTAGACTAGGTTAGATTATGTTGCATTTTTCCTGATTTTGAACATTGCTTTTTATGCTATATTACCCAACTCGAAGCACCTTCATGGGTGTTACTTTCCCTCCCAACTGAAAAGTATGCATTTCCAGAGGAAATGAGTTGTCACATCACAATCTTGTTAAGCACATTCATGAACATTGCATTATACAAATAAATTACAGGAAATCGAAAATTTCCTTGAGTTACAAATTTAACTAGGTACCTATCTATCCACCTATCACAATCATGATCAGCTCTCCAAATCACCAGCTCCAGCTTGCAGTAGCATTTCATTTACACATCAACTACCGAACCAGATGATGGCAGCACTACTAATACTCATACAATATGTTGCTATAAGCCTATCACATCACCCCACATCAGTTTGTCACCATTTTGTGTACTTAATGATTGTCAAACGCACAACCGTTACCATCGTCAATAGTTCGTATGATAGAAGGGGGGGGGGGGGTTTTTTTTTTTTATTTTTTTTTGTAGTTTGGGGGGGGGGGCCCGGCCCCCCCGGCGTGTGGCTAGCCCGTGTGGACCTGACACAAAAAAATTCAAACAGGTCGGCCGCCACCCAACTGCCAATCAATCACAGTGATGATCGAAGTAGCTTCAGCTGATGATTGGTCTGCTGACTGATCCTTCATTGTGAAGATTGTCAGTGCCGTTCGAGCCATTGTTCTGGCTGTTTCAGAACCACATATTCTACCTGACATGTTGAGTGTCTGCATGACTGATTAAGCTCTTCATTAATTATTCGTTGGTCTTGGTGCAGGTCGCTAATACCACACTTGAAATATCTTAGACCAGTCTCTGGTCATGTTAGGTACGGTTGCCCAAAAAGGGGAAGCCTCATGGATGCCTGAGGGATCGGGCACCTAACAGTTGTGACGGGGTTCTGGTACGCAATACACTGAAAACTATCGAACACAAGTATTTTGTGTTAACACTGCGAAAAACACAAGGTACGTGTGTTAACGCACGAATCATGTGTACCCTGCAAGCTGCAAGTTTGTCTATCTTTAGAGTGTGTCGAAAAGCACACTGTGATTGTGCTTTGAAACACAGAAATGGCGTGTTAACACATCCATGAAACACATGAATTCTTTGTTTACACATATGGAAAACACACCGACTGTGTGTTACACATCAGAAATACACACACATTGTGTGTTAATAACACAATATTATTGTGTAAAATGCGGCCCATTTGATTATTGTAGACACGATTATTGTGTCTGTACAATGTGCTTACATGACAAAGGTGTGTTATTACTTTGTACAACACGCTGTCGGCGTGTTTTCGCTTTGTGTAAACACAAAAATTATGTGGTTTTTTAATGCTACCACAAAATGCTAGTCTTCAATTACTTTCGACTAACTTTGGATTGTTCGCACGGCAAATGAATATAAATACAAATATGAACGACTTGAGATGTTCACAAATGGACCACTTCGAAATCGCCCATTGCAAAATATTGTCAATCTCAAGTTGTTCATATTTGAACGGATTTGCAATCCGCCAACGAACACAATCGAAAACCAATAAAAAACAATCCAACAAACATGTAGTCACATTTCCAGAAACGCCAATCATTTTAGCACATATCTTATGCACTCTGTTCATGCACGTGACCAGACCTTATGTGTCCTGCAAGCTCGTAACCCGCGGATCCTGTCTGACTACTCTATTGATCAGCTGCATCATGACAACCATAGCGTAGAAATACCACCAGCAATACAAAACATGTATTTTTCACAAAATTCTCACAAAAGACACGACAGCATAGCACGTATACGCGTGCTCTCGACAGCACACAGGCGCAGTGTGTGCATACATTTACAAAACGCTGAGTTATCAAATCCCATGCCTGCACCGACGGTGCAGGAGGAACACTATACTGTTGGATAAAAACACCATGCTTTACGAAACATACCGTTGCACTTCATGGTCAAAACAAACTTTGTGGTCCGTGGCACTGATGCGATTCAAATGCCCCATGGTCGCATTTCCCTCACGCCATCGGGCATCATATCATGGCAGAAACTGAACACGCCTTCAAAACAGCCTTCAGGCGTGGCGCGAAGGACAGTCTGTTGCCCCTAAACTTGTCGACGTTGCACACGTGGACGCACATGAGCATGGCCGTATTCTTGCACTTCAAGAACTTTAACTTTTCAGCAAACATGGTAAAAAAATATGGCCTACAGCAGGAGCTGTTCTTCCATATTGAGATCCGTGCAATTTAACATATCTACCCCTCTGATACGGAGTACTTAGTGTGTGGACGGCATAGTGTTAACTTATCATATTGGTGTTTGGTCCGTCCACTAATATGTTTTCGTACTCCCCAGTGGACGTAGCATCGACGGCAGCGTGTCACCTGCAGGAAAAAAGAGAACATTAAAAGATACTGTTATTTGAGTAACCACCCATAAATAAATTGGGAGTGGATGACAAATCATAAAAGTATGTATAAATTACCGATACGATTAACTATTAAATTTTGTTCAGCTGCATCACCTTCTTTGCTAACCATGTCATGAGACACCACCTTTATGTTGTCATTGGCCGTTGTCTCGCCGACATGTCAAAAGCCGGAAATGTATGCAATAGAGTTTGAATATCTACAGAGAAGTTTAGTAAGATTTAAACGAGGAGTTCTAACGCTTAACCTTCACACTCTGGTGAGGGATTTATTTTGGCCCACTTATTTTTGTTCAGGACAGCCGAAAAGCTACGCGCAAATACGCCAAACACTTGCATATCTTCCCAGAGTTGAACAGGGCGTCGCCTGACATTAAATACGAGACGATATCACACCAGAATACAAAGATGGGCAGCTAAGTCACGGCTCTCGGAACGAACTTGTAGGTTCCAACAAAGTCAGATCACAAGGCAAGACTCATAATTTAGCGCTTCAGATATATTGTGCATCATTTCCGCAAAGAAGAAAATGTTAACCCACATATATGCATGAAAAAAACACCGTGCCGTCTGTACGGGCACCAAAATTCACCTCGATATCTTTTTCGGTTGTGGATTGATCACCGACAACAAATCAATTACACCCATTACGGGCGTATGGGGACAATGGGGTGTGGAAATATGCTGAAGTGTGCGGATCAAGAATTCCTAGAACCTCTAGGCCATGGCCATACCCCACGAAGGTGTCTGACTGAGCCGCTGATGTATGTATTTGGAATATGCAATCGCTATGCAATTATGTTCGTGGTTTGACAAAAAAAAATCACTGTATATCGTTCGCATCAGCTTTTTAACGAAGGTATCTTCACGAGCTGTCATACTCCATATCTATGTGAGTTGATGCGAACATCGCCATACACACAATGGCCAACCGATATGACGCAGGCCCGAAAATTACATGCCTGCATCGCAGCCAACCCCCGCTTGGAATGCTGCTTTTAACTTTGGCAGAGCGTCTGTCGCCGCGTTCTTCTCTAGTGCACTGCTTCCACCTTGGCCCCTCATCCGAGCCAGCTCGTTCCATATCTGGGAAAGATCAAGTAATATTATGCACCCTTCCTTCCATTGCACCTGAGCACTGCAACATGACCATATTCCACTTCTCACAACGAATTATTAAATAGCCTTCCTCAGTTGAGTGCACGCAAACGGTAGCATCCTTTGAATGCATCAGTAGACAAGGCTTGATCCAAGGGAGGGACGAATGGAGCGATCGCCCCTTTGGAACAAAAAAAAGAAATATTATAATTTTGCTTTAATATTTTTAATTTTAGAGGCCTTTTGATACAAGAAATGTGGTCTCTTTTCAATCTCGCACACAAATTTGGCCGCCAGAAATGGGACCTTGGTATCATGTAGGCCTAATTCGGTGCCACACAAGACCCACACCACGATGCATTTTGGGTTCGAAACATCTGGTGTAACTACGTCTTCAAGCTAGACTTCCCCAGCACGGATCCGTCTAACCGCCTTGGAGGTTCCTCCCATGTTTCAATGAAAATATACCTAGAGCTAAGATATTGAACGTTCTCTGATAACCGTTGATAGAGACGCCTGGCGCCAACTCCAAGTGCCAAACCCATACTAACGCAAATCCTCTATGATAAGAACCGTGGTGGAGCTGCTAACGCACCGCGCCGAGATCCTCACTTTCCCCAACGACGCGAGTTCCGAGAGCGGTGCTTCCGGAGGAAGGATGTGAACCCCTGCGCCTCCAGATTCCAGCACGCCAGGTCGGAATATGCCACATCGAACGGGTGGTGCGGGTGACCCAACCCCGGACGCCGGGGCGAGCGGCTCCCCGACGCCCTGCCTCAGCCAGCTATACATCCCAGCACTGCATTCCTGGTCACCTGAGCGGTCGTCGGTTGCAGCCTGTTATGATGCACTATTATCGCCTGTCTGCCCCCGTGCAGACGTATCCGGTAATTGACCTCACCCATTCGGCTTAGGACTGTTGCTGGCTTTCAGGGGCGGATAAACTTATAATACTGACCTCTCGGCACGACACTCTTATACAATAGGACCTGATCACCAGCCTGAAAGGTATGCTCGCTCAGCTTCTTTTCGTAGGCTCTCTTGTTACGCGCGTGTCGACTATTCGACGCAGCGATCCCAAACTCTCTCGCTTTGCGCAGACCGGTACACAGGCTGTCCACGTATTCCGACACCGTCCGAGATTGCACAACTGTAGGCGCGTGCAGATTCGCTTCAGCTGGGAACCGGGGCTCACGAGCGAACATGAGAGAGTAGGGCGAATAGCCGAGCGACGAATGCACCTGGGACCGATACCCGAGCATCAACAGCGGCAGATGAACATCCCATTCCGAATGATTGTCATCTAGATATATCGCCAACATCGTGATGATAGTCCTCATTAGCCGTTTCACCCTTGAGTTCCCTTCGGGGTGGTACGAGGAGATCCGTGATTTTTCAATGCCGAGGATACGCAAGGTTTCCGTCATGACTGACCCTACAAAATTCGCGTCACAATCGGAGTGCAAGCGCCGTGGACAGCCGAACCGAGCGACAAACTCGTTCACAATGGTCGTCGCCACTGTCGTCGCTTTCATATCCCGAAGAGGATACACCTCACACCAGCGGGTGAAATGATCACACACAACCAACAGATGCTTGTTCCCGCTTCCGGTAATTGGCAGACCGGTCAAAAAGTCAATAGAAATCGTATCAAAAGGTTCATCTGAGTAGTGTTCACCAAGGGATGGACGTGGCCGCGGGAACGGTTGACTAATGTAAGGTGCACTTCTGGCACTTGCTACAAAACTCCTCGGTTTCAGCCGACATCTGACTCCACCAGAATTTCTCGGCTTCAAAATGTCCTGCTGGACCAGCATGAAGGGAGGTTAGTACTCCAGGCACCAGCTGCCTTGGAACCACCAGCTGCAACCGCTCGCTCTCACCAGCGCGTGGCTTATACATTCGATACAAAACGCCATCAATCAACTGCAGTCGTCTCCACTGCTTAAACAATGGCCTAGACAAACCTGGCACCGTGGATCGCTTCGGCTTAACTCCAGCCGACAAATATTTCCCAATTTCACTTACACTAGGGTCCTTATCCTGTTCCTGTCGCAGATAGCTCAATGACCAGGAGGAAGCATCCACCTCGCGAACTGACCCAGCTACTTCGCCGGTCTGTGTCTCCGCATCTACTCTTTCTGCCGGACGCCTACTCAGCGCGTCCGCCACCGGATTCTGCACAACCGGGTGAAACACTATCTCATAATCAAACTCGGACAAAATCTCAAACCAACGAGCGAGCATGCCGGAAGGGTGCTTGAAGTTTATCAACCGTTGCAGGCTAGCGTGGTCGTTACGAATCCTAAACTTACGACCCAACAAATAGTGCCTAAACTGATGCACGAACAGAACGCACGCTAGCGGCTCTTTACGAATTGTAATGTAATTACGGACTGAGCAATTGTCCAGCCCATGTGACGTCACCGGTTGCCAAATGTTATTGAACGGCCCCGGTCCTACACCTTGATTTGTCTAACCGGTAGTATTCGTGACCCCTATGTGATGGTCTAAATAGAATAGAAGGGCGTTATACATATTGACCTGATCTAGCCCTTTAATAATTTTATACATTTCAATCATATCACACTGTAATCTCCTATGCATGAGTGAGTACATACCTAATGCCATAAGTCTTTCCCCATATTCTAAGTTACATAGTCCACTGATAAAAGACATACAATATCAGTGCAACTATGAGTCACAAGGGCCCTTCTTGGTTGCACTCTGGACAACAGGGTGGGAATTAAGGCACTTCTTAAGAGATTTTATCTCTGAAAACATTTTTGCACTCCGGGTTCATACTGGATAGGATGGGCTTTACATGTACTCCGACACAAATGTGGGAACAAAGATATCAATAAAAACAAACACAGAACGACACCCAAAAAAAACGCTGGTTATTCCACTTACGGTCGCCACTCAAACTGATCACTTTTTGTAGCAGTCAGCAGCCGGACCACATCTTCACACACTCCATCAATCTCAACCACCGGAATTGCGGACAACAACGCGCCAACAGCAACGTGCAGGATGATGCGCATGCGCACTTAGAACACTGTTCTCCGGCTCTGGAGCCGTGTCTCGGAATACTTGCGTTCCTCCCACCCTAAAGTGGGAAACTTTGATAGTTTTAAGAGACGTTCTCCAGAGTCCCGGAGGCCACCGATCAGAATTGGCTGCGTTAGTGTTTTCTGTTCTGAAATCTGTCTGTGAACCAATCAATGAAAGGTATTTTGTATATGACGTCATAACCATTAGCAACTTTGAACACATGGTTAACAGTGTCCACACAAGTTAACAGTAAACACAAGACCTTGACTGATCCTTTGCTTTGATCACATCCAACTGTGGCATGTGCGGTAGCGGAGTTGCGTTCGTATTACGTGGGAAATTGGCTGCGTAGGTAGGTATGCGCTCTGAGCTGAGGGTGAAGTGTGAAGTATTTTTGTTTGTTTTTCATATGGCTAGTCTTGTACTGAGACCAACAGTGAAAGGAAAATGCATTTCTCCTGTGAGTTATGAGAAACGAAACAGTGCCGATTATTACGGGTCACTGCCGGACGGTGCCATCCATTGTTCACTTCTTTGTTTGTATGTTTTGGCATTTGATTTGACCCAAAATGAGAATGATATTACTTATGCATATTATGTAGGTACTGATTTAGGTTTTTCCGGTCGGTTACTAGTAAACAGATTCCATGCATAAAAAAAATAATGTCCATGGAAATATACTCCAGAAGAAATCGGTATGCACTCCGACTCCCAACCCGGAAAGTAAGTTTCCCACTGCTGGACAATGAACGAGTTGCCCACCAAATCCGTCGATCAGCCCTCCCTGGAATACTGAAAAGCAGGCCCTCTTCTTATAATGAGTGTCTATGCAGTTTTTAAAGATGTTCAGTGTGCTGCTACCAGGGTGGGAATTAAGGCACTTCTTAAGAGATTCTATCTCTGAAAACATTTTTGCACTCTGGGTTCATACTGGATAGGATGGGCTTCATATGTACTCCGACACAAATATGGGAACAAAGATATCAATAAAAACAAACAGAACGACACCCAAAAAATGCTGGTTATTTCACTTATGGTCACCACTCAAACTAACCACTGCTTTGTAGCAGTCAGCAGCCAGACCACATCCTGACACACTCCATCAATCTCAACCACCGATTGCCAAACCTCAATTTCCTCAAATCCCAACCTCAATTGCCGACAACAACGTGCCGACAGCAACTTGCAAAATGATGCACATGCGCACTGAGTACACTTCTCCGGCTTTGGAGCAGTGTCTCGGAAGACCTGTGTTCCTGCCACCCTGTAGTGGGAAAGTTTGACAGTTTTAAGACGTTCTCCGGAGTCCCGGAGGCCACCGATCAGAATTGGCTGCATTAGCGTTTTCTGTTCCGAAATCCGTCCGTGAACCAATCAAGGAAAAGGTTAAGACAGTCCTTCACCAACAGGGTAGTAGAACACTGGAACCAGCTGCCAGAAACCATTGTCAGTAGTAACACACTGAACATCTTTAAGAACAGCATAGACAATCATTATAAGAATAGGGGGCTTGTTTTTCTATATTCCAGGGAGAGTTGATCAACACATTTGATGGACAACTGGTTCAGTGTACAGAGTGCAACCAAGAAGGGCCCTTGTGGCTCATATTTGCACTGATCTTTTATGTCTTTATGTCTTTATGTCTAATGCAAGGTAGTTTTTATATGACATCATAACCATTAGCAACTTTGAACACATGCTAACAGTGTCATACTGCAAACACAAGACCTTGACTGATCCTTTGCTGTGATCACATCCAACTGTGGAGTGTGCGGTGGCGGAGTTGCATTCATATTACGTGGGAAATTGGCTGCGTAGGTAGGTATGCCTCTGAGCTGAAGGTGAAGTATTTTTGTTTGTTTTTCATATGGCTAGCCTTGTACTGAGACCAAAAGTGAAAGGAAAGTGCATTGCTCCTGTGAGTTATGAGAAGCGAACAGTGCTGATTATTATGAGTCACTGCCGGGCAGTGCCATTCATTGTTCACTTCTTTGTTCCTATGGGGCGGGGATGGCCGAGTGGTTAAGGTGTTGGGCTCTGGGTACCAAAGGTCCCGGGTTCGACACTCGCCCCGCTCGGGACATTTCCCAATCCCGCGGCCCACCGGCGAAACAGTGGGCGGCGCCATTAGCCGTGAATGTGCAAAAAGCGTGTCATTAACCACCCAATAAACAAACAAATCTTTGTTCCTATGTTTTCACATTTCATTTGACCAAAAATGAGAATGATATTACTTATGCATATTATGGAGGTACTGATTTAGGTTTTTCTGGTCGGTTACTGGTAAACAGATTCCATGCATACAAAATAATGTCTGAAAATGTACTCCGGAAGAAATCGGTATGCACTCCAACTCCCAACCAGGAAAGTAAGTTTCCCACTCTGGCTGCTACTGACAGTGGTTTCTGGCAGCTGATTCCACTGTTCTACTACCCTGTTGGTGAAGAAAGGGTAAATTTGGAGATCAAGGTAAATTTGGATTTCTTGGATTTTTCTGTTGTAATAGTATGCTTTCTGACGTGATGAAGATGATGCGATCATAAATTTTCACAGGAAATAATTACTTTTAAGTAAACGGCGATCGATACAATTGATGACGTCATAGGCACAAGTCTGCGGCTTATAGCCCCGATGCTTTGAGAAGGAACTTTTGAATCTTGTGGCAGTGCAGTTTGAGGAACAACAATTTGAGCAAATAACCCCACTGGGAACGGCACTGTGTTGTCAGTAATATTATGAACTTGAGTGTTTGTCCTCACAAGAAAGCTTGATAATTATCTAAGATACTGCAGCACAACCGATCCACCACAAGGCTAAGCTTACACTGATACGATTGGTGCATATTGCTGCGTGTTGTTTGTCTACCGACAAATAAATACAAAATCATAGAATAAATAAAATAACCTAACCTAACCTAACCTAACCTAGACTAAGATAATGTAGCATAATATATAAAATGTATTATAGCATAATATAATCTAACCTAACCTGAAAACCAGAATCTTCCAAAGCAAATTGTTTGGCCATGACATCATCAAATATATGTGACATTGTATATGTCTCCATAGGCAACTTTAGTAACAATGCTAAGCTTCCAGAAGTTTAGTAAATATTCCTACTAAACACACTTCCCCTCTTAGTAAATGTACATACTAAACCTTCTTGAGGATGTGTTGGACATTGACAGCACTGCCCTTAATGATTACAGCATTGCAAGGAACTTCTGGCCTTGGTCGCATTGTGGACGAGTCGGTTTGGGAGTATGAATTCTTGGAAATAAATTCTGAATTAAGGCAGAAACATGAGGTTGGTTGGTTATTTGGGCTTAGGGGCGCATCGACTGCGATGGTCATTCAGCGCCCATAGAAACATGAGGTTTTTAATGTCAAAGAGTATTAAATCGAGTGCATGAAGTGTTGAATTTCTTCTCTATCACATCTGTGACACACCAGGTACAGATAATTATACGCGATGTGCTATATTTGTAGAGTAAATATTTTTATTGATAACGATGTCAACAACAGCCCATGCATCACATTCGGCGAGCGGTCGCGCCCTGCTGGGCCCGGCCGCGTCAGCACACGAAGTTCGGCACATAAGCGTTCTGACCGCCGCCGCAGCCAGTCGACGGAGACGGCCGGTCGTCGCCGCCACCGACCGTCCGACTGGCACCGGCCAGCGGCTGGCCGCCGGCCGGTACGTCACGTTGTCGCTGTGCACCTCGAGCCACAGCGACGCCGGCAGCTGCTCGTGCCGCGACTGTGGCGGGCGCGCCGCGTCGCCGTCGCACCGCGTCGCCGTGACCTCGACCTCGGCTGTGACGTCAGCCACATCGCTATGTCGCCACTGCCGCCGAGGCGCGGTCTCAACAACCTCGGCAACACGTGCTACATCAAGGTTGTGCTGCAGGCGCTCTTCCACTCAGAGCAGTTCCGCTATGAAGTGATGACGTCACGGCCCAGTCTGTGCCAGCGCCGCCTGGCGGCACTGCAGCAGGTGTTCGCGTTCCTGGCCTTCTCGGAGCGGCCCGCCTTCTCACCGTCGGCCTTCACACGCGCCGCACTGCCGCCCTGGCTCGAGGCGGGCTGTCAGCAAGACTGCTCGGAGCTGCTCAGGTACCTTTTGGACGCGCTTCACAAAGAGATGCGCGTGGCTCCGCCTGGCGATGGTCAACCACAGCCACAAACGTCCTCCAAGGCCTCGCAGTCACCACGGCCTCAACTGGCGCCGTCGCTGGCGGACGGTGGTCAGCAGACACGACCTCTGCCTGGCCTACCTGCCGCGACTCGGGAAGACAGTGCACTGACGCGTCCGTCCGCCGGCCTCAAGTGTCGGCCTAGATGGTCGAGCGGCGGCGCAGCCCCGTGTGACGCCCGTCTCGCCGGAGAGTGCGGCACGCTCCAAGCCGACCTCAGCGGGGTACGTACCTCCAAGGAGCCGCCACCGTCCCACCGCGGTGGTGATGTCATGTCCGGCGACTGTCGCACTGCGAGCGGTGCTCTGAGCTGCACGACGCCGATCGACAGCTGCAGTTGCTGCAGCCGCCGCACTACCTAGTCATCTCGCTGGTGCGCTTCCTGTTCGAGCGTGACAAGGGCGCGCGCCGCAAGGTGCTGACTCGCGTGGCGCTGACGGAGCAGCTGTGGGTGCCGGTGCGCGGCGGGCCGGCCGTCCAGTTCCGGCTATACGCGCTGGTGGTACACCGCGGCGGCTCGCTGGACGCCGACCACTACTACTGCGTGGCACGGTCGTCCGACGCTAAAGGCCCGGACGCCGCGCCGTCCGTCTGGTGCCGCCTTAGGTTACCGGGTTAGGAACAAAACCGGGGCCGGACGGGTGGGACCAAGTGGCCGCCCGCAGTAGGGCATCCATGGCGGCTGGGGACGGCTCTGTAGCGAGAGCGCCAGCGTCGGATGGTGTGCGGTCAGTGTCGGGTGGTGCCTCATCAGTGTGTAGGTCACGTCGGCCAGCTGTGCGTAATCGTCGCCGTGCGGGCCGGCCTCCTGCCTCAGCTGGTCCAGCAGCGCCGGCAGACGGGGCAGCACCTTATGGAAGACTCCAGGCGAGTTCTGGAAACCCAGCAGCATCAGGGTAACCACTCGGAAGACAGAGCGGCGAACGGCCGGCAGAGAGAGAGCGCCTTGAACAGCTTATCAACGCGGTCGATCACGAGCTGGTCGAGGCTGTCGGTGTGTCTCCGAGAGGCCAGCTGCCTCATCAGGCAGCCGAGCCACGTGGCCAGCTGCGTGCAGCGAGGCCAAAGCAGGAGCCAGTCGTAGAGCAGATCGATGCCGCGCCAAGTCGCCTCGTCGCCGTCCTGCGATTTGAAGGGCGTCGTGCTGACCACCGGGTTCGACTTGGAGGGCCGCAACAGGTCGCGCATGAGCGTTGCGAACGACTTTATGAGTGCTCCCTTCATGGCCGATGTAGTGATGATGTCGGATGAGTACTGGTCGCACAGGAAGTAGTCGTGCAGCACACGCGTGTTGCTCAGACACTGGAGCACAGAGTTCATAAAGCGTGTGTTGCCTATGTTCCGTAGCCCGATGAGGCCGCGCAGGTGGTTGACGCTACCACTGCCGCCGCCGCCACCACCGCCGCTGCCACTGTCGTAGCCACCGCTGCCGCTGCCAAAGTCGCTGTCACCGTCACTGCCGCCGCCATAGCCACTTCCTCTGCCTCCGCTCCCATCTCCGTCGCCACCGCTACCACCGCCACGTCTGCCATCGCTGCTGCCGCTGCCATCACCTCTGCCGCCGTTACCGCCGCCACTGCCGCTGTCGCCACCTCTGCCGCCGCCATTGCCGTTAATCAGACTTTTGCCGCGACCACTCTCGCAGCGAGACTCGGCAAACGTTTCAGCCACAGCTTTACAGGAGACGGAGCCACTTCTCGAAAGTGGTGCAACTATGCGGCCAGCCGAAGATCTATCTGTGGGCCGGGCTGTGGCGAGCACAGAAGCCGCGTTGCCACGCGCGATTGCGGCAGAAATGCGTTGCCGCAGCCACGCTATCTCGCGGCGTTCGCCGGTGCTAACCGGCGAACGCCGCGAGACAGCGTGGCTGCGGCAACGCATTTCTGCCGCAATCGCGCGTGGCAACGCGGCTTCTGTGCTCGCCACAGCCCGGCCCACAGATAGCCGGTGGCACATAACGGCGTTCGCCGCCGTTATGTGCCACCCGAGCTCCCGCACGAATTCTGAGACGGCAGGTCCTAGAACGCCGGTTGTCTCAACGGCTAAGGGCTCGAACCTGTACCGCGAGCAGAGGTCGGCGTAGTGGCGGCGTTTGCGAGCTTCTGCCGTACGAGCCGCGGACCCGGGCTCTAGCGCCGATTGCACCAGTACGGTATCGGCGAAGGTATCTACACAAGTAGCGTCCCATGTCAGACACCTACCTCCACGGTATGGGAACAGCGTAAGCCCATCTGGCCGCTTGCCGTCGCCCCGGTCGAGACCCACCGGCTCCAGGATGGCAGGGATGCCCGCACTTGAGAGGCCGCGTTTCACTAAGTCATTCAGGTGAGTGTGACGTGGGAGACGGCCAACGCTCTTGAGGCAGGATAGTCCATGGTGTCCAAGCCGGTCAACCGGGCGGTTGCATTGGCGACAGCGGTGTCGTTCGCACGCTGCAGCCCCTAGGCGAAGCGCCACCGCCACACGGATTGTCTCGTCGTCCAGGTGAAGACCGAGGTTGGGCACAGGAACGGCTTGCAGCCAGGCGGCGGTATGCGGCTGAGTGGCGGCGAGTAGGCGCGCGCGGTGCACCTGGTTGGCTACGCCATTCAGCTGGTCGCGAATCACGGTGGCGCCCAGGCTGTCCCATGCGCGCTGACTACTGGCAGATGTCGCGTCTGGTAGCTCTGTGACCCCTGTCAGCTCCGTGAAAGGCTGCACCGCCGACTGTAGCGAAGACGGCGCGTCGCTGTCGGAGAGGCCTGGACATATACTGCGGACCAGAGGAAGAGCTGCGCTCAGTGAGGCCACGTAACACGGCAGCGCCAAGGCCTCGACGGATCGCACCCCGAGGCCGCCCAGTCTAAGCGGCAGCGTCGCCTGCTCCCACGCTTGCTCAGCTCTGATGCTTGCTCAGCTCTGCTGCTTGCTCAGCTCCTCAACCATCTCACCATTCTTATTCAATATAGTCCCATTTGCTTCCAGTGGCGCAATTGTGCTTGAAACTTTACTTAGCTTGTAGAAACTAAAGAACTTTGTACTGTCCCCATTACAGATCCTAGCCAAATCTAGTTCTTTTGCTCGCTTTGCTGTTCTGGTTTTCTGCTTCACAGCTTCTCTAGCTTTTTGATACGACCTTAGGTTTACGATATTTGAAGCTTCCTTAAACACTAAATTCATCTTTCTTAGCATTCATTGCTTTTATCAAATCTGGCGTAGCCATGCTGGTTTTCCTACCCTTCTTTTGCGCCTTTGCTTTTGGGGGACATGTCCAATCTGAATTTCCATGAAGTAAGATTTTAACTTTTCCCACATTTCACAGGCATTTCAATTGGAGAATTCTTCTTCCCACTCTATGGCACTTAAAGCCGCTCTCATGCAGTCAAAGTTTGCCCTGTTAAAATTTGGAACCCTTGCCAAATTATTTTTGATTGTGCCCTCTTCTTGTGCCTTGAATCTCACTATGTTATGGTCACTTCTTCCCGGAGTTTCTCCTACAGTCAAGTCTTGAACTAAATCACTTAAATCTGAGAAGACAAGGTCCAAGAATGAGCCCTGCCTAGTTGGTTCCGTTACAAACTAGTGTAAGAACAGGTCCTCTTCAAGTCATTTCCTAAACATTTTACATGATGAGGAGCCAACACAACATTTTCATATCCTTTTAGATTAAAGTCACCAAGAATAAGGCATTTCCTAGGGCATTCTGTAAAGGTCGGAGAGGTAGGAGGTGCATCACCAGGCCTGGTGCCAAAGTCAGAGACCTGGTCCCAGTGGTGGCACAGGCCACCAGTGAGAACCAGTTTAGTACAGTTATAGTGCAGGTAGGAGTGAACAACATAGGTCCTGCTAGGATTGAGGAGCTGCTGCAGGACTACAGGGCCCTTCTGGCCACCCTGAAGCAAAGCAATAGCAGAGTTATTGTGACGGCTATTCTGCCTAGGGCTGGAGTCTCCCCTGAGTGGAGCTCTAGGGCACTGGCAGCCAATGCCAGGGTAGGTAGGCTCTGCAATGAGTTAGGTTTGACCTTTGTTGATAAGTGGTGCAGGTTTTATGGCTCATGGGACCTCTATCAGAGGGATGGCCTGCACTTCTCCGAGAAGGGGGTGCAAGTGTTAGGCAAAGTATATGAACATGTCCTTCAGGGAAACTAGATAATGGGGTGGGGAGGGAATAATTGGCATTGCCATCTCAGGGATATGCCAATAGTGACAGCATAGGCAATATAACCTCACAGTCAGCAAATAGGGGTAGCAGTAGATCAAGTGGGCAGAGTGGTAGCTCATCCAGAGATGATAGAGCTATTCAACATGAAAAAGCCAAAGAGGGTTATGGAACTTTTGTTAAGTGTATGATGCTTAATGCTCAGAGCATTCGATCAAAATGTCATGAGTTCAAGTGTTATGTTGCTGAGGAGAAACCAGATTTTGTTTGCATTACTGAGGCATGAGTCAGTGAGGGATATTTTGGGGATAACTTGCAGGACTATGAGATCCAGGGATACAATATGTTTTCATGCAATAGGGATCTAGCAGTGAAAGGGGGTGGTGTAATGCTCTATGTGAATAGCTTATACAGTTCTCAAAAAGTAGCAGATGGGGAAAAAATATGTCTGTTGAGTCCATTTGGCTTGATGTTGCTGTGGGAAAAGGCAACAGCAATACACTGAGGATAGGAGCTTTGTATCGATCAGGAACCTTGCCACATTCTCAGCAACTGGAGCTCGATAAGGTGATTTGTGAGGAAACCAGTAGAAACTTTCAGAGGAAATGCCTTATTCTTGGTGACTTTAATCTAAAAGGATATGAAAATGTTGGTGTTGGCTCCCCATCATGTAAACTGTTTAGGAAATGCCTTGAAGAGGACTTGTTCTTACACCAATTTGTAACGGAACCAACCAGGCAGGGCTCATTCTTGGACCTTGTCTCCTCAGATTTAAGTGATTTAGTTCAAGACTTGACTGTAGGAGAAACTCTGGGAAGAAGTGACCATAACATAGTGAGATTTAAGGTACAAATAGCAGGGACAATCAAGGATAACTTGGCAAAGATTCCAAATTTTAACAGGTCAGACTTTGACTGCATGAGAGAGGCTTTATGTGCCATAAAATGGGAAGAATAATTTTTTGATTTAAATGCCTGTGAAATGTGGGAAAAGTTCAAATCTTACTTGAGGGAAATTCAGATTAGACATGTCTCCCAAAGGCAAAGGCGCAAAAGAAGGGTAGGAAAGCCTTAGGAAGCTTCAATCTTCTTAGGAAAGCTAAGAAAGATGCATTTAGAGTATTTAAGGAAGCTTCAAATATCGTAAATCTAAGGTCGCATCAAAAATCTAGATATGCTGTGAAGCAGAAAATCAGAGCAGCAAAGCGAGCAAAATAATTGGATTTGGCTAGGAACTGTAATGGGGACAGTAAAAAGTTCTTTAGTTTCTACAAGCTAAGTAAAGTTTCAAGCACAATTGGTCCACTGGAAGTAAATGGGACTATATTGAGTGAGGATGGTGATATGGTTCAGGAGCTGAGCAAGCAGTTTAAATCAGTGTTTACATTGGAGGATGTGACTAATCTGCCAACCATGAACCACAGTTCAGTGACAGGTGATCAGATACACGATGTTGATTTCATTGATAGTGATGTTGTTTTCAAGTATATCAGAAAAATAAAGCCAAACAAGGCAGCAGGACCTGATGGAATTTATGCTAGGGTATTGCGGGAAGCTGAAAAGGAAGTGGCAATTCCACTTAGTATAATATTTTGTGGATCAGTTTCACAAAATGAAATTCCAACAGATTGGAAAAGGGCAAATTTAGTTCCTATTTTCAAGAAAGGAGAAAGAGGAAAAGTTGAAAACTATAGGCCAGTAAGCCTCATATCCCTGGTCTGCAAGGTACTCGAATCAATTATCAAGGATAGAATAGTTAGTTTTCTGGAAGGAAACAGATTGATTCAAGATACTCAGCATTGGTTTAGAAAAGGGCGATCGTGTCTCACAAATCTCTTGGACTTTGTGAATTTTGCTACAGAACAATTTGATCAGGGAAATCAGGTTGATGTAGCATATCTTGACTTTAGTAAGACCTTTGACAAGGTACCCCATAAATGGTTAATGATGCAGCTTCAGGCCCATGGTATTGTGCGTAACATCCTAAAGTGGATAGGGTTGTGGCTTTCAGGTAGACAGCAGAGAGTGATGCTAAATGGTACAAAATCATCATGGCAAAATGTTCTTAGTGGAGTCCCCCAGGGGTCAGTACTGGGACCACTATTGTTCATTATGTTTGTAAATAACATTGAAAGTGGCCTAAGCAGTAAGGTTTTGAAATTTGCAGATGATTTGAAGGTCTTTAGGGCAATAACAGGGCACAATGAGCAGGTCTTGCTGCAGAAAGACTTAGACGAGCTTGTGAAGTGGTCCGAAAAATGGCTAGTTTAATTTAATTTTGATAAGTGCAAAATCATGCATGTAGGTAGGTAACATATCAAGGCTCCATACTTGATTGGTGGCCAAGTACTATCTGTGACTGCGCAGGAGAAGGACTTAGGTGTTATTTTGAACACAGAATTGGGGGCATCAGAACAGACCAAAGAAGCCAGGAAGAAGGCATTAAGAAAGCTTGGGGCAATAAATAGGAATGTATCATACAAAAGTGAGGAAGTCATCAGGAAGCTTTATTGTACATATGTCAGGCCACATCTGGAATATTGTGTCCAAGCTTGGTCCCCTAGTTATGAAAAAGATTGTTGGCTTTTAGAGGGAGTACAAAAGAGGGCAACACAAATGGTGAATGGTATGGGCAACCTGGCATATGAGGAAACATTGAAGAAATTGAATATGTTTTCACTTTGATATAGAAGGCTGAGAGGAGATCTCATCGAGGTCGTTAAATTTGTTCATGGTCAGGAACAGAGTTATCTCAGGGAACTGTTTGAATTTAACAGAAATGATGCAATTAGAGGTCATCAATTCAAAATTGAAGTTAATCACAGCAGGACAAGGTTAAGACAGTCCTTCTTCACCAACAGGGTAGTAGAACACTGGAACCAGCTGCCAGAAACCATTGTCAGTAGCAACACACTGAACATCTTTAAGAACAGCATAGACAATCATTATAAGAATATGGGGCTTGTTTTTCTGTATTCCAGGGAGAGTTGATCAACACATTTGGTGGACAACTGGTTCAATGTACAGAGTGCAACCAAGAAGGGCCCTTGTGTCTCATAGTTTCACTGATCTTTTATGTCTTATGTCTTTATGTCTTTTAAAACATATTGTATCCCTGGATCTCATAGTCCTGCAAGTTATCCCCAAAATACCCCTCACTGACCCATGCCTCATTAATGCAAAGAAAATCTGGTTCCTCATCAGCAACATAACACTTGAACTCGTCAAATTTGGATCGAATACTCCGAGCATTAAGCATCATACACTTAATAAACGTTCCATAACCATCTTTGGTTTTTCATGCTGAGTAGCTCTATCATCTCTGGATGAGCAATCACTCTGCCCCCTTGATCTACTGCCATCCCTATTTGCTGACTGTGAGGTTCTATTGCCTATGCTGTCACTATTGGCATATTTATGAGATGGTAATGCCACTTCTTCCCTCCCCACCCCATTATCTAGTTTCCCTGAAGGACATGTTCATACACTTTACTTAAGACTTGCACCCCCTTCTCGGAGAAGTGCAGGCCATCCCTTTGATAGAGGTCCCATGAACCATAAAACCTGCACCACTTGTCAACAAAGGTCAAACCTAACTCATTGCAGAGCCTACCCACACTGGCATTGGCTGTCAGTGCCCTAGAGCTCCACTCAGGGGAGACTCCAGCCCTGGGCAGAATAGCCGTCACAATAACTCTGCTTTTGCTCTGCTTCAGGGTGGCCAGAAGGGCCCTGTAGTCCTGCAGCAGCTCCTCACTCCTAGCAGGACCTACATTGTTCACTCCTTCCTGCACTATAACTGTACTAAACTGGTCCTCACTGGTGGCCTGTGCCACCACTGGGACCAGGTCTCTAACCTTGGCACCAGGCCTGGTGATGGACCTCCTGCCTCTCCTACCTTTACAGAAAACTCTATCTAAATGCCGCACACGAGAGTCTCCTACCACCAGCACAGTCTCCTTGCTATTGCATGAAAACATATTGTATCTCTGGATCTCATAGTCCTGCAAGTTATCCCCAAAATACCCCTCATTGACCCATGCCTCAGTAATGCAAACAAAATCTGGTTCCTCCTCAGCAACATAACACTTGAAGTCATCAAATTTGGATCGAATACTCTGAGCATTAAGCATCATACACTTAACATATGTTCCATAACCAGCTTTCGCTTTTTCATGTTGAGTAGCTCTTTCATCTCTGGATGAGCTACCACTCTGCCCCCTTGAACTACTGGTATCCCTATGCTGAGTCTAGTGGCTTTGCGCTGCACTCTTTCTAGCATCTCTATATCTTTTTCTAAGTAGGGGCTCCATGCCTGCACATAATGTTCTAAGTGAGGTCCCACATAGGCCAAGTACAGTATTTTCATCATTTCCTTGCTCTTATGCCTCACACTCCTATTAATGATTCCCAGCATTCTGATTGCCCTGTTCCTAGCCAAGATACATTGTTTTTCTGCTTTATGATCATTTGAAACCAATGCACGTAAATTTATTTCATATTCAATAACACCCAATTTCCTACCTCCCATTATATATCTGAAAGCTACCTCCAGACCCCAGATGCAGAAACTTTCATTTTCATAGTTGAAAGACACCTGCCATTGATCAGCCCACTTTTTTAGGTCCTCCAAGTCTAGTTGAGTATTACTAGATTTCTGACTAATGTTAGCCACAACTACCAAATTGATGTAATCAGCAAATTTGAACACCCTACTCCTCATCTCTACCTCAATGTTATTCACAACGATGATAAAGAGAAGTGGCCCTAGAACAGAGCCCTGTGGCACTCTGCTCAGAACATCCTTCCATTCAAATTTACATCCATTTAACACTACCCTTTGTTTCATCCTTTTAAGCATGCTTCAATCCAACCTATAACTTTACCATCAATCCCATGCTGCTCTAGTTGCTCAATCAGATCCCATGTGGGACTTTATCAAAAGCTTTGCTGAAGTCCAAGTACACCATGTCCATCCTGCTTTGATTGTCTACTTCTTTGATTACACACTCCATGAACTCCAATAGGTTAGTTAAACAAGATCTTCAAGATCAAAATCCATGTTGAGTATCCCCCAGAAGGTTGTGCCTATCTAGATGAGTCTGAGTACCTTGCAAACTATTGAAGTCAAGCAGACTGGTCTGTAGTTTCCTACACACTTCATACTTCCCTTTTTGAAAATTGGTTCATTTGCATTTTGCCAATCTTCTTGTACTTCAGAATACTCCATAGAATGCCCGAAGATGATAACTAGAGGAACTGCTAATGCTTTAGCACACTACTAATATCCTAGCATATATATCATCAGGCCCAGAAGCTTTATTAGTTGTTATATTCTGCAGTTGTTTTTCTACAGCTTCTGTTATTTTATTGTAAGATCCTCCAACCTATCTCCTACCATGGCAATGCTTTCAGTTGTTACCAATGTACCAGAGGTCTCTTTATTAAAGACTGATCAGAATTGTTTGTTTAGGGACTACTATATCACACTCATAAGCAACTATTTTACCATCTACCTCCAGTGGTCTTACATTACACTTTTTAGACATTTAGACATTTCATTACTTTCCTCACATGCTTCATGATTATCCCACTTCCTATCCTTCCCTTCCTTTGATGAGAATGCATGCTGTAGCCAATCAATTAAATTATTGCAAGTTATTTCCAAAATTTCATTAACCCATGCCTCAGTAATGCATACTAAATCTGGCTTTTCAGACAACATGTATGCATGCAGTTCCCCAATTTTGTTATCTTCTGGCATGTACATATAAAACATGACAAGACATTCCTTTCATTGCTTGCAATACTTCTCTCTTACCAGCTATTACCCCCATGTCCTACCTACTTTCCCTGTTTCCTACTCGGAGCCTCCTCATACCTATTGCTGAGCAATTCCACTCCTCTCTTGCTCAGATGTAGCCCATCTAATGCAAACATTTCAGCCCTCCCCCAAAAAATCCCCCCACGGATCCAAAGTGTCACTTGGATCCAAATTTGTTTCCCTATAAATGCTAAATTATTGGCACTAAGTTTATGCGTTCTATTTGGGGTAAATTTGTGCTTTAATGTGTTTTGAGTTTTTGAAATTTATCATTCCAATTCAATGTTTATGAATCCGACTAAGATGATGGGACCACTCTTTTACTGTGCAAGTACTTACTCCTTAGGTTGGGAGCAAAATATCTCCAAAATGGGGAAAATTAGTTAGGTTGCAAAGCATGAAAAGGAATGTTTTAAAATAAAATAAAATGCAACATAATGTAACCTAACCTACCCTAACCTCCCTTTGGAGAAAATAACTTTGCAAAGAATATATTTAAAAAATGTTAAGGAATGTATTTTCTGAAAATGTTTGATACTGAAAAAAAAACTAACCCAACCTGACCAAACCTAACATCAGCTGCCTTGTAAGAAAAAAAAACAATTTGCAATTTTTTGTGACCTTTTTTCAAAGAAAAAAATTCGTTTTTAAAAAGTAGAAACCCTAAACTAACCTAGCCTAACCAAACCTAACCCATGTGTTCACTTTATGGAGGCAAATGTGTGTAAAAACTTGTCTTGTTACCACCTTAAAGCATAATAATACCCTATTTAATGGTGGCTTGAGTTACAGAGCATTGATGATAACAACCTGCCCAAAAGTATTGGCTTTTTTAAAAGCAGTTCTGCATTTGTGTATTATAAATACATGTTTATCATCATTGAGGACGCTCCAACAACCTATTCGCATTTTATTTGGACTCTCCTGAATAATTCCTGATGTGGCCACATGGATGGGACTTCTGAATTGAACTTCATTCTACATGTTCCTTTAAGTAGAGTTTTTCCCATGTTGTGGATGAACACATTTTCTTGACACATGTGACCTAGGAATTGCACACTGCACTTTCATGGTGCGTGCACTTTGGTGTGTTATGGCATGCACAGTGACACCTTCACTGTCTCCATCACCTGGCAGATCATTGACCCTTCTACCTACTTGCTTGCTGTCTCAATCTTTTGGAAATGGACTTTCCTGTAGCACAGTGGGGGGGGGGGATTTTTTTAGGCGTGCCGGACCATAAAGGTCATTTGCGCCACCGAGTATGTTGTATGTCTGTCTACTAAAGCAAGTGTTTGCAAACAAAGTGCAAGCAAGGGGCAATTTACGTTAAAGGAGTTGTACATTATAGTTTGTGTGATATTTTAGGTGCTGAAGGCGGAACTGGGCTGGGGACATCTCTGTGATGTCTAAATTGTTTAATTTTCCTTTACTCCTCCACAAAATCATTTGTAGTTTGGGTGGGGGTGGGGGTGTTTTTGAAAGTGACGAGAAGTTGATTTTTCCCGGGTGCCGGCTTTAGCCTACTCTTATCGAAGAGCACCGAGGGATCTTTACCGTATGAACAAGGAGGCAATTGTCCACACTGCCTATCACTCCGGCCGCTGCGTGCTAGTTGTTAGTCTAAACATGCCATGCAGGTTTGTCAGTTTGATTAGTACGGTGTTTTGCAATTCGACTCTTCTATGTTGCTGTACCTCTGGGTAGCCTTTTTACATTATGAGTTGCAAGGCAAATTCGCTCATCTACGTCCGATGGCTCTTCTGGGTAGTCGTTTTACGTTATGCTATATTTTGTGGTTTTTGTTTGTATGTTTTCCTCAGGGAAGTGGGATCATCTACGTCCGACGGCACCGATAGGTAGCCATTTATTTCTAATTGGGAAGCAAATCGGCTCATGTACGGCAGACGTCATTCGGGGATGACCATTACGTGTTTCGTACAGGTGTTTCGCGTGCATGCATTGCGAGTTCATGTGAGTGTTGGTGGTGTGGTGCCTACAGTGTTCCTGCTAGTTGTGTGGCATACAGATATTCAAATAGCAATTAAATGACTACTGGGTGCTTGCCACCGAGAAGCGATGGAAGCGATAGGGTGATGCCCTTTCTTTGGCAGAATGCCTTAAGTGGCGGTCTTTGAGAGCTAAAGCTACTACAGTCTAGCAGGATGTGGCCTATGCTTAACGTGGTGTTACAGATGTCACAGTGAGGTGTTGTGTGTTGGTCACCCTGTAAATGAGGCTGTGTTAGTTTTGTGCAGCCAGTTCTAAGTCTAGTGAGGATGACCTCCTTTTGTCGGTGAAATTGATTTCATGTGTTCCATGTACCTACCGTTGGTTTGATCGCGTGGGTGTGGTTGGATTTGTGTTGTGTTGAGTTGTCTTGTGGCCATGTGTTCTGTTGATGTTGGTGTATGTGGCGTTGTAGGAGTGCTTTGCAATCGTCTACCGAATATTCCATGCTAGGGTAGTTGTTCGACGCTAAGGTTTGCTTTGCGAGCCGGTCTGCCTCTGCGTTACCTGGGATGTTGGCGTGGCCCGGTATTCAGGGGAAGGAAAAATTCATGTTTACGTTATTGGCCACGATTTGTTTGATTCTATCAATGACGTGATGTGAACAGTCGTGGGTGTTGCTAATTGACTGGCGGACGGATTTGGAATTGCAAATTACTACGTTTCTTACTTTACGCCTCGTGAAAATGGAGATAGTGGGCAGAATGCTTAAGCTGAGTAGATGGAGAAGTTATCCGGTAGACGCTTGGAAAGGCTGAGGCCTTGCCAAGTGATGCCGATGCCTACCCTAGCCTCGTGTTTCGACCCATCCGTGCATGCGAGTGTTTTGCGATTGTTGTCATCGGCGTACTTGTGAAAGATGCCAAGAATTTCCACCGATGTGATAGTGGATTTATTTTCCGAGAGCAAATACTCGACCTTTAGTTGACTGAGAGTCCAGAATGGTCTAGTGGGCGGTCGAGCTGCAGTGGCTGGCATTGTGAGGTTAAGATCTGAGAGAGCCGTGGCAATTTGAATACTATATGGTGGGAGTTTGCGCCCAAATCGGCTCTTGCCGTATCTTTTAGGCGTAAAGCAGCGCTGTGCCGGATGATTAAAAAAATGATTTTGATGTGGTAGCGGCACAGCTTTTGTGTCCTGAAGTGGGGGGGGCTACTAGAGTCTACTAGAAGACTGTCTATCGGTGTGGCGCTGAGGGCACCTGTGGCTGCTCTGATGCAGCTGTTTTGGATTATTTCTAACCTTTGGCTGTGGCTTTCTGAAATGGTGGCAAAATGATGCTATTGTATTCTAGGATGGGTCGTGTGATGTGTAGAGTCTCAGTAGTGTTTTACTTTCTCCGCCCCAGTCTGTGCCTGCCAGTGCATGGAGTATGCTGACACGCATCGTGAATCGCTTCGAGGTGGTGTGTGTGTGTGTGTGTGTGTGTGTGTGTGTGTGTGTGTGTGTGTGTGTGTGTGTGTGTGTGTGTGTGTGTGTGTGTGTGTGTGTGTGTGTGTGTGTGTGCGTGTGCGTGTGCGTGTGCGTGTGCGTGTGCGTGTGCGTGTGCGTGTGCGTGTGCGTGTGCGTGTGCGTGTGCGTGTGCGTGTGCGTGTGCGTGTGCGTGTGCGTGTGCGTGTGCGTGCGCGTGCGCGTGCGTGTTGAAACTGAGTTTTTCGTCCAGATGCACTCCTAAGAACTTGAAACTTTTCACCTGCTCGATGGCTTTGCGGTCGATTTTGAGTAGAGTTGTGGGTGTTGGGCAGAGACGACTATTATGTGACCATGGGCACACAGTCACCCTTTGTGACCGTGAGCGCTCGGCGGCCGGTCGGGCGACTTTCCACCAAACAGTTTCTATATTTACCAACTGATTTCGAGTTTTTGTTTTGCATTGAATGTACTTGTCAATTCTTAGCAAAGCGACAAAATTCCTTACAGCCCGTATATGAGATATCGTTGAAAAGCAGAAGAGTGGGCGGGTTCGCTCCTCCCCTCCGGTGTTCGTGTTAATGAATGCATTCTTTCCAGTCAGGACTCCCCATGGCATGGGTAGAGGTTCTCCAAAGTATGTGATTTGCGATGTCATCCCGTTCAGACAATAACCGTTTAATTTGGAGAGCACCTGCAAATGTACAGTTCTTCTTCATGCCCACTACAAAGGCATTGTTGGGTCTCTTTAAATACCACGTAGATCTTGAACCTTGGATTATTTTATGACGCATTCAACCGCTAGGTCATATAGCGTAGCCAACCTCTCACGCCGATTGGTCGCGGGAGGATACGGTAAATGCCGTCGGCTGTGAGATCCGAAACCACAATCTTGCGATCAAGGGTCCGACGCCCTAACAACTGAACTACTGCGGCCCCCACTTGGACCTTGAATGTGTCGTGAAGACTGAACAAGTACAATCTCAACCCGAGCAGTTAATCATGAACCTGGAAGAACCAGTTTGCCTTTACTGTCTTTCCCGGGTAGTTTCAGAATGATCAACTTACAAATCCCCAGCTTCCCGAGGTCATAACGTCAGACAAATGTACCCAGGCCATGGACCCGTTACTCCTGCCATCTGTTGAGACTACCTTCAAGCCGCAGTTCCATGACGCTGCAACAGATGGCGGTGGGGACGCGGCGACGCTGCCACGAAGTACATGGTCCACCTTTCAGCGACTCCGTCTGAGCATCAAGCGTTGTGACGATGAAATGGTAAGCCGATGGACATGAGGTCCAAACGTTGTTTTCACCCCTCAAAAGAAGTGTACCTATGAGCAACGGCATTCATATCAGGGTTACCCCGGTGTGTCTGGTGCAAAAGTTTGTCTGAGCGACCGGCTCTGCTCCACCCGACCGGCACGATTTTCAAACTCAAGTAGCGTGTTTGTTGCATTGTTTTGCGTTCACATAGCTTCACTGGGAATCAGATGTGATCATTTAATTTGATCTTTGCCCATTTTTATATCCATGCTGTTCATTGAGTTCTCAATCTGTCTTCAAGGAATAGTTAGGGACTGCACTTCTTTTGCCAGATGATTTTCAACAGCGATTCACGGTATATTACAGCAGTTACAGGTGTAATTTTCCCGCTCATATTCATATCTGCTGTTTTTCTCTTTTTTAATTTTCCAACTATCGTCACATTTGTCCCCAATTAATATCCATCTTTGTACAACGAGAGGGTTTGCGGCGACATTCCCGTGCCCTGGCAATTAGCCGCCAAAGCCGTACCGCAGCCGGCACTCGCCATCCGGTTGCAAATGGATGCAATTTTTTGTTTGTATTCCGGAGCCTAGAGTTCAGGCCCAGGCGTGTGTGTGCACGCACCAAGGCAAATTGCTGTTTAAACACTCCGTGCAATGCGCCTGTGAGGTTGAACGGCATGCTCCGATATTCGAATTGCCAGTGTTTCTTTAACTACCCATCGGTCATCAAGCTACTCGTCTTCTACTGGAAGTTTGTGTGTTGGTTTGTAACCATGGGTTTTTATGTCCAAAAGTATAGTGGGACAGGACCAAAATACACGAAGGCAATGGCCAGGCCGAAATGCATTGTGCGTGGGAGTGGAGGGGGCACACTACACAGGGTGTGGAGGGGGCACACTACACAGGGAGTGGAGGGGGCACACTACACAGGGTGTGGAGGGGGCACACTACACAGGGTGCCATGTTCAAAGCGGAAATTATTGAAGACGACAAAGCCAATCTTGATTGGGCACTTGCCCCCTCAAAGCTATACAAAAGAATACCCCTGCTTGTAAGACAACAATGTCCCCTGTTCAGGTTTGTCTATGTAGCTTCGATTTCCGGTGTATGTGTATATTGTGTGCATCAGAACGCATGTCAGGGTTTATGGTTGTCTATGTAAGTTGGCTCTCCTGTGTATATGTATATTATTTGCATCAGAACGCGTGTCCGCGGTTTATTTGCATCCCCGCTCTGCGTAGTCTTCAAGAGAGGGACACACACATTTTCAGTGTGTGGACGAGGAGAGGAACATGTGTGGACGTGGACCTCGTGGAACACGTGTGGACGAGGAGAGGTTACCTCTGTGTTGCGCACATTAGTATCATTACACATATCCTTCAAAGTAAGGAAATTCTGTCTGAGTCAGGGCAGCGCACCATTCCGCAATTCTGGCATGCTCGAGTCCTCAGCCCAGCATATTCGCATTACCAGCTGGACTGTGATGACGCGTGTAAATGCAGGTTTCAGCAAAACCCTGATAACTGGACGCACCCTTCTTGACGCCGGCAACCCTTCTCCAAATACAGGATGTGCCGGCTTCTGCTGCACTGGCAACCAATCGGCTGACACCGGTTCGCAGGGTGAAGGAGGAGCAGATCTTCATTGGTCCGCATTCTCCGCCGGACGACTTCTCTTGCATCACACCTAAAGAGGAACCCAAGTAAGCAATATTGTCGGTATGGGATTCGTTTACCTGTGCCACGGCGAATAAACTAAAGAGGAACTCATGTACGTAAGATTGTTAGTCTGTGGTTCGTTATGCTGTGCCACGCCGACTAGCGACATCAGGGACAGGTTTTCGCCTCGGTCTTGACCATGTCTCCCTGGCAATGTATCTGTTGCCAGCGCTCTACTCTCTGGGTCTCTGTGTGTCTTGCCTGTCCTGACAGACAGTGTTCCAGTCCCTACACCTGCTCACGTCCCGCCGCCCAGCTGACGCGGGGAGGCGGGATGTGGGGATATAGCAGTACTGTCATTTTGCAGCAATTTCGTGAACCAATGCTATAGCTGTATATGCACTAGTTCTGATGCTAACGATACTGCTATAGCTATATATATGTACTAGTGCTGACGCTAACGACACTGCTGTAGCTGTATATGTACTGGTGCTGATGCCAGTGGTACTGCTATAGCTATATGTGTTCTAGTGCTTACACTAACGGTACTGCTATAGCTATATGTGTTATAGTGCTTACACTAACGGTACTGCTATAGCTATGTATGTACTAGTGCTAAGAGGATGAACGTCGGTAGCCCGATACAAATCCGTCTGCGTGCTAAATTAACTGCGGTAATAAAGTTGCGAGATAATTGGGCCGAATTGCAACAAATAAGCATTCCCCTCGATATATAGCCATTCTTCTCATGAGTTTGCGTGTCCAGTCCAAGTTGAAATTTAACCGTACGACATGGAGGACTGTAACTTTAATAAATGAGCCAACCACTTGAGAGAACAGTTTTGCAAGGAAGTTCTCTGACACTTGTGTGTGTTATCCTCAATGTGTGGCTGTTTTATGCAGGATAAAAGCAAGACGGTCCTGTCACAACTCATGAAACATCAAGACTTCTTTGTCTATATGTATATTACGTCTTTCAGAATAACTGGCTTGTAGTCCTGTGTTATGTTGATGGGCCTAGAGGCGCTTTATGGTATTTGTAATTGACACACCCATATTGCTCAATATTTAGCTAGCTCCTGTCAGCTGCACCACATATATGTTGGTTGGTTATTGGTTTTACGACACGTCGACCGTTGAGTCATATAGCGTCGCCAATCTCTCACGCCGATTGGTCGCGGGCGAAGAGTAGCGACAGGTGAGATTCGAACCCACAATCTTTCGATTGTGAGACGAGCATCTTACCCCTAGACCACTCGTCCCCTCACCACATATATCCTCCGTGCATTGTGACCGTGACTCACGGATGTGCCGGTTTTCAGAGCGGACGGTATGCTGGACACACTGGGACAGCAGCCCATGATCGGTTAGTCCTGGCGAGCGTGTCTGGTGAGACGCCTGTGTTATCACGGGTACACGTCACGGGTACACGTCACGGGTACACCAGGCAGCAACTGGAAAGTGCAGTGCTGTTGCAAGGGGAACGTGCCGACTTGTCTGCACACAGGAATGTAAATTGGTGAAATGGGAAGCAGAGTATCGTGTCTCCAGATCTGGATTCGGGTAGTAGAGTCAGCGTTCACTCTTATGTTCACTCGGCTCCAAGGAGAGGCACTAAATGTGCGACACCAGCGCCACGTATGCCGAGACTGCAGCGACGTCTGCACGTTGCGTTGCTTCGGCGACGCTTTGCATGCGCGGTGGCGGCAAGACATAGACGAAGAATGGCGTTTCGCGTCAAGCGCGGACACTAGCCACCGGCCGTCGGGTGGCGAAGCTAGCGCCGCCAATCGGCCGGCGGGGGAAACTATAGGCAGAGCTGCCAGACATTGTCATAAATGCAACAACACTAAGAAGCCATGCAATAAATGCAAAAAAAAGTCGCAGTACTGCGTTGTAATGCCATGCATTCGGTGAACGTTAAGCTTAGTTGCGGTCATTTTGTTGAAAAATTAGCTTCGGGATTTGGACCCCCAAAATAAAGCCGTCATTGATCCATTCACGAATTTGTAACTGTTTACCGCGATATCAAGAAAACGGGTCACGAATCTAAAAATGTCACAGCACTGCCTTATAATATCATGAATTCGGCAACCATTAAGCGCAGTTGCGGTCATTTTGTTTAAAAAAAAAGTATGTTCGGGATATGGACCCGCAAAACAATGCCGTCATTGCTCAATCAACGAATTTGTAATTGCTTGCCGCAATATCAAGAAAACGGGCAACGAAACTCAAACGGTCGCAACACTGCGTTGTAATGACATGAATTCGGCGAACGTTAAGCTTAGTTGCGAGCATCTTGCTGAAAAATTCGCTTCGGGATTTGGACCCCCAAAATAATGCGGTCATTGATCCATCCACGAATTTGTATTTGTTTGCCGCGATATGAAGCAAACGGGCCGCAAATCTCAAAAAGTCGCAGCACTGCGTTGTAATATCATGGATTCGGCGAACATTAAGCTCAGTTGCGGTCAGGTTGTTTAAAAATTCGGTTCGTGATTTGGACCCCCAAAACTATGTCGTCATTGATGTGATTTGCAACATCAGTGTATTGACGACGTGCTACTTTCAACCCCGAAATACCGACACCAATTTTCGCGCAAGGACATCCGGAGTACGATACATGTAAAGAAAAACACCTGAAGTTGATTACTCCAAAACATCTTCCAAGATATTCTGGTCAGAGTATCCCACGGCGGTTTTTCACAACAAGTGAGCGCGGAAAAAATGATAATTTTGTTTGCAACAGTGGTCAAGAATATAATTTATAATACTAAATTGTGCCGAATTCGAATTCCGACGAAAAGACTCAAAATACAAATGCTACACCATGTTCACGAACTTGCATTTACCAGAGAGACGCTGTCTTGCAATGCACTTAGCTTTTCTCCCCGAATCATCAATATGCATAAAATAGTACCATTCCCCAGGAATAACAAAATTATATGACACTGATCAGTCTGGTGCACCAATATCATTTGGCTCTGTTCCAAAACTCCCCATTGTTGCAGGCTGATTCTTTTTCATCTTCGTCGTGTTTCAAAGCAGGTTCAAATCCATAATGTCAAGGGAAGCTGTCCATGCAGGTTTCTTTATCAATTTTCACACATCCGGCGGCGCCCCTGCTGCAGCAGACTGCTTACGCCGTCCCCCCTTCCCCTGCAGATGGTCAGCTGGACACCACGCCGCTGTCAGTTCCCGACCCGTTACAAGAACGGTTATGTCCGCCCGACCTGTCGAGCGACGAGTACCACGTGCTGGACACGAACGGGGACGAGTGCAAGGCAATGCTGGGCGAGTGCGAGCTCAATCCGGTGCAGGACGAGGGCGAGCTCAAGCCCATTCTGGACGAGGGCGAGCTGAAGGCAATGCTGGACGAGGGCGAGCTCAAGCCGGTGCTGGGCGAGGACGAGCTCAAGCCGGTGCTGGACGCGGGCGAGCTCAAACCGGGGCAGGACGAGTGCGAGCTGAAGCCCGTGCAGGATGAAGGTGAGTCCGCATCAGCAAGGCGGTGCAATCGCCTTCTTTGAAGGTAAACATTGCACTTTTTGCCTGAAAGTTCAGGATTGCTCATTCGTCATATTGCCACTACAACAATCCTTGTCGCAGTGCCCCCGGTGGTGTATATCTTCCAACAATATTACGGCAGGTGCGTGGATCAAAACTCGATAGTCTCGACGTTCCTCCAGTCTGAGAACATTTGACCATTCGAAGGTGGTTATGCAGCCTAGATACCAGCATTAGCCCACACAAACTTGCTCTACTATCACAAAACAAGTACACGGGTATTCAGGGGCGGTTTTCATGTATACCGCCGCTACTGGAGGCAGGGTAAACATAGACTATCGAATTTTCCTGGTTCTGGAGCTTCATTTTGGTGCAAGTTTTGGCATATATCATGCTGAGATAATGGTGAAAATTATTGAGCGTGAAATGCAAACAAATTGTGGTTAGATGTGTGTCTATATATGCACCCAACCGTCTTCTTAAATCTGGTGCATTATTCGATAGGGTTCACCTCTTATGCTAGGTTCGTTTACATCGTGTGCTATATATATTTAATACACTGTGTTACAGGCATATAAAGCCTAACATCTGGAATATAACGAGTGTCGTGCCAAATTTTGGTACAAATCGACTAATGTATGATGTTTATTAATCTTTAACCTAAAAACGAATATTTTTGTTCCAAACCTAATTATGCATAGCAATGCTATGGAACACAATATTTTCAGTCCATAGCTAGTATACCCCATTACCTAAATCAGGATCGTCTAGGCAGCCTAGAAGGGACTCAATGGCAATATCTTGAGCTGAATCGTACCTGGATATTTTTTTTTTCAGACTCAGGCATATTGAAGTCAACCACAATTGATGTGCGGCTATTACAGTTCCACGTCAGAAGTACAAAAAAGAGATTAAGGGAAGTAGCATACATGCATACACGCAACACGTGCAATCAGAGTGGGAAACTTACTTTCAGTGTTGGGAGTCCGAGTGCATACCGATTTCTTCCGGAGTACATTTTCATGGACATTATTTTGTATGCACGGAATCTGTTTACCAGTAGCGGACCGGACAACCCTAAATCAGTACCTACATAATATGCATAAGTAATATCATTCTCATTTTGGTCAAATCAAATGCCAAAACATAGGAACAAAGAAGTGAACAATGATGGCACCGCCCGGCAGTGACCCGTAATAATCAGCACTGTTTCGTTTCTCATAACTCACAGGGGAAATGCGCTTTCCTTTCACTGTTGGTCTCAGTACAAGGCTAGCCATATGAAAAACAAACAAAAATACTTCACACTTCACCCTCAGCTCAGAGCGAATACCTACCTACGCAGCCAATTTCTCACGTGATTTGAACGCAACTCCGCTACCGCACACGCCACAGTTAGATGTGATCAAAGCAAAGGATCAGTCAAGGTCTTGTGTTTACAGTATGACACTGTTAACCATGTGTTCAAAGTTGCTAATGATTACGACGTCATATAACAAATACCTTGCATTGATTGGTTGACAGACAGATTTCAGAACAGAAAACGCTAACGCAGCCAATTCTGATCGGTGGCCTCCGGGACTCCGGAGGACGTCTCTTAAAACTGTCAAACTTTCCCACTATATGGGTGGCAGGAACACAGGTTTTCCGAGATGCGGCTCCAAAGCCGGAGAACAGTGTACTCAGTGCGCATGCGCATCAACTTTGGCGCGTTGTTGTCGGCAATTCCGGTGGTTGAGATTGATGGAGTGTGTGAAGCTGTGGTCCGGCTGCTAGTGCTGACTGCTGCACAAAGTGATTAGTTTGAGTGGTGACCATAAGTGGAATAACCGGCGTTTTTTTTTTGGGTGTCGTTCTGTGTTTGTTTTTATTGATATCTTTGTTCCCACATTTGTGTCGGAGTACATGTGAAGCCCATCCTATCCAGTATGAACCCAGAGTGCAAAAATGTTTTCATTTCCACACGGTGGCAGGCTGGCCAAACTCACACACACACAAAAATGTTTTCAGAAATAAAATATTTTAAGAAGTGCCTTAAATCCCACCCAGCGTGCAATAGTATGGGCGCTGTATAACCAATGCAGTTGATGCGCCCTATACCCTAATAACCAACACGTGCAATAGTGTGGTGGACGGAGTAAACTTGGATGCCATATCGGATCCCTGCACATGTGGCGTTTCAGGGGGAAACCGAACAACGCGACTGCCAGTCGGAGAACGTCGGGGGGGGGCGGTGCTGACCGTTGCACTGCCATCCCGCCCTTTTTTGGCGCGCCACGCTTTTTCAATTTTGGTTCGTGACCGGGGATACACGAGTGGCCATCCCGCCTCATGGGCCGGTCTCGAGTCTCAGCCACCAGTGGGAAGGCGTTGGCCGGGGCCACAGGCTCACCGTGTCGCCGTACCTGGTGCATCAAGTACGGCGTGTGGTACTGCACCAGATCATCCGCACTCAGCCAGCCCAGCCTCTCTAGCAGATCCAGCACGTGATCGAATTCTTGCAGGGGAAATATTTTGTCTTGCGGCGGAAAATAAGTTTTGCTGCGCAGTTCATATTTTTTTTGCAGTCGAGGCAATTGTATTCGTTCCGTTTCCGTACACCAAAATGCAGTACCAGATCTGGGAGAGGACCAGGACATTGAGCAGGACGGACATGACAGCGGGCGACAGGTGGCCCTCAGTTGCGACAGAGCCGTCAAAATACCGAAACAGCGCCTGGTAATGATTTTGATGTGTGAGTTCTGTAAGGAGGCTTACATTCATTCAACACGAAGTTTCGATATTGTCCTACCCGACAGAGCCGCAAGACGTGGAGCCAGATCCCGGCCACCAGCTGCCGTCCCTTTTCATGACATGTTTTTAGGAATACACCCATTCGAATCCGATCCCCGGTGCGTATCCAGATCAAAGACGGCAGCAAGAGAATCTGGAACAAGAAGCGCGAATCAGAGTTGATGGCCACGTACCTCACCCAGCTGCACGTCTGGACAAACACAGCAGAAGAAGGGACGCCGATCCACTGTGAGATCAGCGACCCTCGGTGAAAGTTATTTAAAAAAAACGCCGCCAGCTCAGTGGAGAATTCCCGCTCCAGCAGAACGGCATGAGGTCCCAGGCGGCATCAAGAAGCACATGGCCTAATAAATAATGCACTACGCCAATCAACATCCAACACTTTCAATCTGAATCCCTGGAAGTAGTCAGAAACGAGAGGAGGCGGAGCTAGAGCGAAAGTGAAAAAAACCGGACAGACAGAGACATGGACGGACACTCAGAGGGAGAAGGGCCGGCACTGGGAGCAGCGACTCGGCGGACAGACAGAGACACGGGCGGACACTCAGAGGGAGAAGGGCCGGCACTGGGAGCAGCGACTCGGCGGACAGACAGAGACACGGGCGGACACTCAGAGGGAGAAGGGCCGGCACTGGGAGCAGCGACTCGGCGGACAGACAGAGACACGGGCGGACACTCAGAGGGAGAAGGGCCGGCACTGGGAGCAGCGACTCGGCGGACGGTGTTGAAGTGACGGACGGCCGGAGGGTGACCAACATCTGTCATGTGAGTGCCGTCTGTCTGCCATGCCTTCTTCCTTCATCCAAACCTTACCGGACCGACCTCATTTCTATGACAGCTATTGCCTCCTCCATCTCATTCACTATGCTGAAAGGAGAGACCAGGCATATGGGAGGGGGAGGGGGGACACATAGGATAAATTCGAGGTGATGTGTGGGGGAGTGATGTGCGAAACGGCCGGTGGTGCCGACGTCCCACGCCTAGTAAAGAAGGGTAGGTTATGGATGTGAGGGGTGGACGGAGGTTGCGTGTACCAGGAGCGTTTACTGTTATCGTACGGTGTATATACATGTAAATATATTATCCTTGAGGATATGAATGTTTGAGCTAACCAGGAGAGACACGGAGCAGCTACTCAGCATTTGACGGACAGAAGGGGTGAAAAGGAATCTTTGCGAGCAAAAAAAGGGAGGGGGGGCATAATTTGGGCTAACGATCAGGGATAATAGGCATAAATCGATTCCTAACATCCGTCATGTAGGACCCCGGACCGGAGCGGGTCGTGCAACATGGCCCTCGCTCTGTCCGGAAACACACATGTTAAGAACTATGCGTGCAACATCCATGTCTTCCCCTCATCGTCCAATCCGCTTGACCATTACATTAACAGGAGTTGAAACAATAACTTTATAGCGAAACTACCCGCCTTGGTACATGTTAGTTCAAAGTCCAAAACTTTGAGGATGCCCTCCAGCTATGCGTTCGGTGGCGTAACTTTTGCGATGAGCCAAATAGCATTTAGGTCAAAATGTCAATGGCCTGGTACCGACAGCAGTCAGCGACCCTCCGTGGAGATTAATGTAAATCGATGACGTCAGGAATACGATCCTGGACCGACCGCTCGTTGTATCCTCCCCGGCGACCAGGTGGACAGAGGGAGGGAGGGCATTTACGTCCATGACTGAAATGGCGGGCCGTGCCACGGGGCTGAAGGGCACGTGCCGCGGTATTCCTAATGGGTTCCCTGTAGCCGCCATGCACAAGTCCCCCACCCGATTTGTTGTCACTACGCAAGTCCCGGCAGCCGGTGTTGTCAACAATGCCATGTGAAGACAATTTAAAACCGAGGCAGACGACCTGCGAGCCGTCTTTCTATGGACTGAACGTTCTGGAGTAATGGTAGTGAGAGCTTAAGCCAGTCCAAGTTGTCTAGAATATTAATGTTGTTATATATGATCTGCACTTGGAAAATGTTTAGTTGCGAGAGGGAGCGATGAACGGACACTTCAGAGGCATTAGCTCATCTGCTCTGGTTCTTCGACCGCAAAATCCCACTGACCTCTGTGACCCAGGGGCGCAGATGGGCTTCGAGCCCAGTATGCATGTAAGACCCCTACGTGGTGGGACATTGCGGTCCGTCGAAAGTTCGGCGCCGGACGATGTGATATTGCAAAACACTGCACGGTCGCTGGTTCACCTCTGGTCACTGTACGCGGGGCACGGATGATGCAGTGGTTTGGTAGACGCACGGACAGGTTTGGCATGCCGTAAGCCCCGGGCTGAAAGGGTAGGGCCCGCTAGGTTATATAGAAGACCTGGGGACGTACCCAACGTGGCAGGGATCTGTGCCCACCCGTTGGATATATAGGCCTGGTCGCACGTTTACGGCGAATAAGACCTTGCGCGGTGTTGACTATAATAAGGTTAGGTAGGTCGGTCAGACACCAGAGCACCTATGTAAGTCCTCGGAGCCAGTACGATGAGCCCCTCGTAGCATTAACACTTTATGCAAGCGGGGAACGCTGCCAATAATTGCGTGACCAGCTATGATTGGCAGTGAAAGGTTTAAATATTTGGTCAACATACCTGCAAAAATAGAGCAATGGTCTGTCGGTATGTGTTTGTGTACTGCTGAGAGGGGACGGGAGCAAAATTTGGGTACCAAGCAATTCATTAATTAATCAGGAGAGAGTGAATGGGACGAGCGAATGTGAGTCAATGAGGAGAATGAATGTGGGTTAGGTAGTTCTAGGGACCAGCGGAAGCCGCTTGGGGCTCATCACCTGCACCTATTTCGTTCGGTACATTGTAAAAAAATATACTACTCTTAACATCCAAAAGGTCCCAACTCGGGGCAAGCATTCAAACCAGGGACAAATTACATATTCATTAAATTTATAATGCAGCGCATTCGTTCTACTCTGGCTAGGGGCCCTCACTTACCTATGTGGTGTTCCCAAAACTTTGACCTCGCACAACATGTAAATACATGTCAGGGAGGGAAGCTCAACCAACACCAAGCCGGCGGGTGTTGGGGGAAGGTGGTGGAGGTGGTGAGGATCCACACAACACAACACACAGGCATAGCAGCAAAGAAGAGGTTCAGTTTTAATTCAGTCAGCTTAGGTAAAGTCTTCTTTCACACAACCCGAAACAACAACCAAATAACACACAAACCCATGTAGCCCCCACCGCCCCACCCCCACACACCCGACAACGCACCGACGGCAGAGCCGCCACCCCTACAGTTCCAGCTGAGAGAGCCACCAAAAGTAGGTGAAAGACACGGAAATAAGACTGTGATAAATGTCGTTTCATGCTAATCAGGCGCCATGAAATGAATTCGGTTATGTTATTATGTTGCTAGTAGTTTGCCTTCTATTGCCAGAGGCATCATAACAAATTCCGTTTGTGCTCACGGCCGTAATGTTGGCCGACTGGTTCTCCAGCAATAACAGCGACCATGAGCGTTGTGTTCTCGGTACACCCCGCACCCGTGTCGGCTCCCTGGGCGGTACTGGTGCCGGGTGTACCATTTGCGCTGTGTTATCGACGCACCCGGTACCTGTGCCAGCTCCCTGGGCGGTACGGGTGCCGGGTGTACCATAAGCATTGTGTTATCGATGCACATGGCACCCGTGTCGACGGCTCCCTAGATGATCCGGGTGCCGCGGCTGATGGACGGTCGGAAACGGTTTGGACTGCCCCAAAAAGAGCACCGAATGTATCTTAATCCAGCAGCAGGCCCGACAACAAGGCAGAGGTATTGCGTGCTGTAGTAACGGTCCGACCTGCTGCTTAATGAGAAATCTAAGCCATCAGTAGGACTGCTTGTCTCAAGTGGTGTACTGAGTGTTTTAACGATAGTGTTTTCACTGGATGTATACCTAGAGAGTGAAATACGACTTCGTTATACCGAAACGCGTCCGTGTTGACAGCAAGCAGTACACCCAACTGGGGCTCGTATACATTAGGTGGCATGCCAGTAATGTTGGAGAAATAATTCGTAGTTTACTTCGCTAATTAGCACATCAGATGATGATAAGTATGCGCATTTGTTTTTGTTGTCGCCACGGTACAATGACGACGCGCATTATTTCTTGTTTACTTCAGTGCATAACATGTACCCCAACGCCGTCATATGCGTTGTACCGCTCCAGCCGTAAGCTTCTTATTCCCTTTCAAAGGATTAGATATTCCAAATTCACCTCGATGTATTGGGTTTCAGGCGCCATTGCGCCGACCTCTCACTGTGGGAAGATGAGGAGTGCTGGAAGTCAGCGAACGAGGTCGGGACTTTCGTCGCAATGCAGTGCCAACAGCGCCAACGACAGCTACAACAGCCAGTGCTCCCTGGACACCAGTGACACTTTGCAACGACAACCAACGAATCGGGCCGCGGCGAGTTCGTATCGCTGTGACGTGTGTGGCAAGTCGTTTGAGCATCGTGGATGGCTGCTCCGACACCATAGAATCCACACGGGCATGAAGACGTACAGTGACGGTAGCGGAGGCATATCTCCAGACCAGATAATCTTTACTAAGACATTCAACCTGGGTGCGCCTATGCCTACCCACAAGGGAGAAAAACCATTCAACTGTGAGACATGTGGTAAAACGTTTGCCACCCAGTCCATCTTGGTTCAACACATGAAAGTCCACATCGGAGAGAGAACTCACAAGTGTGATGTGTGTAGCCGGGGGTTTGCTGCCAAGGACAGTTTGGCTATACATGCCAGAACGCATACCGGAGAGAGACCTTACAAGTGTGAGACATGCGACAGGACGTTTGCTGACAGGGCGCATTTGACCAGACATATGAGAACACACACCGGGGAGAGACCTTACAAGTGTGAGGAATGCGGCAGGACGTTTGCTGACGATGCGTATTTGACTATACATTTGAGAACACACACCAATGAGAGATCTTACAAGTGTGAGGAATGCGGCAGGTCGTTTGCTGTCAAAAGCAGTTTGATTGTGCATATTAGAACACACACCGGAGAGAAGCCTTACAAGTGTGAGGAATGCGGCAGGACGTTTGCTGTCAAAAACAGTTTGATTGTGCATATTAGAACACATACCGGAGAGAAACCTTACAAGTGTGAGACATGCGGCAGGACGTTTGCTGACAGGAAGCATTTGACTAGACATATGATAGCACACACCGGGGAGAGACTTTACAAGTGTGTGACATGCGGCAGGACGTTTGCTGACAGGGAACATTTGACGAGACATATGAGAACACACACCGGGGAGAAACCTTACAAGTGTGAGGAATGCGGCAGGACGTTTGCCGTCAAAAACAGTTTGATTGTACATATTAGAACACATACCGGGGAGAAACCTTACAAGTGTGAGGAATGCGGTAGGACGTTTCATGTCAAAAACAGTTTCATTGTGCATGTTAGAACACACAACGGAGAGGAGATTTACAAGTGTGAGGAATGCGGCAAGGTGTTTCCTGTCAAAAACAGTTTGATCATGCATGTAAGAACACACACCGGAGAGAAACCTTACAAGTGTGAGACATGCGGCAGGACGTTTTCAGCCAAGAGCAGTTTGATAGGGCATTTTAGAACACACACCGGAGAGAAGCCCTACAAGTGTGAGGAATGCGGCAGGATGTTTCCTATCAAAAACAGTTTGATTATGCATGTTAGAACACACACCGGAGAGAAACCTTACAAGTGTGAAACATGCGGCAGGACGTTTGCAACCAAAAACAGTTTGATTGTACATATTAGAACACATACCGGGGAGAGACCTTACAAGTGTGGGGAGTGCGGCAAGACTTTTGCTGTCAAAAGCAGTTTGATTATGCATATTAGAGCACACACCGGGGAGAAAACTTGCAAGTGTGAGACATGTGGCAGGGCGTTTGTATCCAAGAACAATTTGATTAGACATATTAGAATACACACCAGGGGGAGACCTTGCAAGTGTGGGGAATGCGGCAAGATGTTTCCTGTCAAAACACATTTGATTGAACATATGAAAACACACCCTGGAGAGACCTTACAAATGTGAGATATGCGGCAGGACGTTTGTTGTCAGGGCAAACATGGTTGGACATAGGAAGACGCACACGGGGAAGAGACCTTACCTTACAGACGAGTTGTGAGTAGTATGACCGTACGTTTGCTACCAAGACGAGTTGGGCTGGACACACACCGCAGAGAGACGTTACAGGTGTGAAGAATGCGCCAAGACTTTGGCTATCAGGGACGGTTTGGCCCAGACGGGAGATCACACACGGGGCAGTGAACCCACAAACGTGAGACATGCAGCAGCACGTTTACTTCCGCAGCATGTGGGTGGCTGGTGCCCCTTCACTCAAATGCATTGTCAGTTGCCGCGAAAAGGTGGTAGTTCCTGCAGCAATATATTATACGTTAGGAAGCCTATGATCCTCATGTGGGCCTGGGGACGAGTGGTCTAGGGGTAAGATGCTCGTCTCACAATCGAAAGGTTGTGGGTTCGAGTCTCACCTGTCGCTACCCTTCGCCCGCGACCAATCGGCGTGAGAGATTGGCGACGCTACATGACTCAACGGTCGATGTGTCGTAAAGCCAATAGCCAACTCATGTGGGCCTACAAATATATATACAGCATTGGGGCCTTTCAATTTGTGCGGCTTTCTGGCGAAACTGTTTGGTATGAGTAGACTAGCTGTTTTCTTCCTCCGATAACATATCCTAAATTTGACCTCATTCTGTTGAACACATACTACATGTTTTTGAATTGTCTCCCGAAAGACTTTGTCACCTGATTGTTATGACGGGCTCATTTGATTACAGTAATGCATGGGCGCCAAATGACCGAGTAGTCGGCGCGCCCTTAAGCCCAAATAATCAATCGTTTACAGTAATGCAAGTTATGATGGGCCGTACCCGTTGACATCTCGTGATATGCTGGCTGTGTATTTGTCTATTGATGTGTTGTTGAATTTCTACGTCTATGTCTGTGTTTGCGTACCCATTATTCGCCAAGAGCTGTTTTAGTGTACGGAATTCTGTATACAATGTGTTCCAATCGGACCAGTTTTTGAAAGCATGCTTGATGAAGGCCGTGCCAGCGCAATCCGTATGCGGCTGCGGGCATTCGCTGTGCGCAGGCATGCATTCCCTCCGACCTGTCTTCCGATATGTCGATGTTCTAACTTGGCATTGGCCGCATCTACATTGACATCCAAGGCGGTTAATATTCCACCGTTGCTAAGTTCGCTCCGACGTTCCTTAGCTGTCAGAGCGGACCGAAGGAGCCGTTTCCAGCTAGACGACTTCCGCTAAACACAAATTGAAGGGGACGGGTACACTCGGACCCCCCAGAAGGGTGTCTTGAATCATAAGGAGGGTCACATTCGCCCCTTCCCCTCGGAAACCGTATTTTACCCCCTCTGGTGACGCTACTATGTCTCTGATGGACTTGCTACGTAATGCTACCACTTGCCAGTTGTTAAACCCTTTGGACGTGGTGAATTCCCTGTCTCGAATGCCCTCACTTCGCACCAAGACAATTACTGAACGGAACATCATAAACCAATAGCGAACGAACGGCGAGGTTCACGGGTGTTGACTTCGGAAAATGATTGGGGGCAAAATACATGAAGGCAATGTGCAGGCACAAATGGATTGTGGGCACACTCCATAGGGTGCCATGTTGAAATTATAATCTTTGGAGGATGGAATGCAAAGCAAACGTTGAGACGGCATTTGCCCCTTCAAAAGTATGCAACGCAACACCCCTGGTAAAGCTGTTTGATCAGTTATGTGTTGTGAAATGCTGATCAAAACCAACCGCATTTGCCGAATCAATTCGAAAAAGGAAAACACGAAATGCGTGCCCTGAACTCCCATAGGCACACGGCTCGAAATAGGTGTCGGATCCATGCCCGGATACCAGATTTGTCGAAAGCATACCAGATATGTGACGATCGTACCACAGTTGCAGGGCAGGGTGAAGATGCACGGACGGAACGGATTCATATCACACGTACCGCAGCTAACAAGTACACCGGCTCACAAATGCTAAAATAGTAATGAATTATATCGCTAGATGGCACTGTGAACGGCCCAGGGAACCAGAGCTTAACCGTGTGCCGACAGATCACAGGGGCGTATGGTGATTGCAGTGTTCCAAAAGGATGCCAACAAATCAATATTTGAGGACTGGACGGAAGCAAGCTATGAAGAATGACAATATTTTAATGACGTCATGAAAGTTTAAAAAAATGAGGAATTGAGGGACCTGAACCTAATCTACCCTTACCTAACCTCACCAGATTCCTCTATTCATCCATTCCTGCTAACGTAACCTAACCTAAGCCAACCTCAACAGTTTCTTCCTTCCTTCATTCCTGAACCCTGGTGACGTCATCGTTAGTTAGTTATTTGGGCTTAAGGGTGCATCGACCATGTTGGTGACGTCACCAAACTGTTGTATCGTTTGACTTCATTGACTTCACGCATTTCACTGTCAGCTGCAAACCCCACACCCCAGGAGTTGAGCGACTTGCTGCTTCAGCCTCCTCCACCAATTCTCATTATAGGAGACTTTAATGGTAAACACCTGAACTGGGGAAGCGATGAGACGGACACAACAGGACGCGAAGTTCTGCCGTTTATCTCGGATCACAACTTAGTATTTCTTAACACCGGAGCCGCCACCCACTATAACCCGACCTTAGGAAGGTTGGACGGTTGCATTGACTGAACGTGCTACTCCCAACGATTAAGCTCACTATTTGACTGGTCAGTTTCAAAAGTTCCCGGGCTGAGCGACCACTACCCAATCACAATTAGGCTCAGCACAGACACTGTCCACCACACTAAGCTTTTTAGAACGTCTTGGAACTTGAAAAGAGCGAGCTGGGCAAAATTCGAAGACCAGGTGGACCTCAACCTAGCAACTTCAGAGACCAGAAAAAATGAGGCAATCCTCAAGGCCGTCAGCTCAGCAGCACGACACTAAGTCCCAAACAGAAATAAACCTAGGAAAAGGGCATCTATGCCATGGTGGACCACGGACTGTCGCCAAGGGCAAATCGCCGCACCGCGCCGTACCCGCAAACAATTCAAAAGATGCGTGTGCGAAGCACACCATACAGGCTATCGCAAAGCGAAGCATGCAGGCTATCTCAAAAACACTGCCGGGACACAATTTGAACAGCACGCCGAAACTGTTCAAAGTCTTTTTCCTCTCAATTTAATAGGTTCACCCCTATCGGCAGAATCTGGGACCCGATGAAGCGTTTCAACCTGAAACTCCCACCACCAGGCCCCTTCCCCCAGCTGACGGTGAAAGGACAGCACATTATTGACCCACAAGTCGTGGACCACTTTAAACTACACTACGCCGGCGAATCTGGAAACAACAACTACGACACCACTATAGTAAGCACTCTAGACGCCCTTGCCTCCTAAGCACATTTTAGATCTAGCAATAGAGAAATATACAATCAGTCATTTACTATGCACGAATTACACCTTGCCCTCAGCAAGTGTGGAAACACGTCGGTTGAGCCGGACGACATTCATTGCCAGTTTTTTAAAACATCTTAGCAAAAATTCCCTTACGTACCTACTAGCGGCCATAAATGCACTGTACCAAAGCGACACCTTTTCCGCCTCCTTTCGGGAAGGCGTAGTCATTCCATTGCCAACGCCGCATAACGATCGCTCCATCCCAAAAAGCTATAGACCTATCTCACTTTCTAGCTGGGCTAGTAAGCTGCTTGAGCGTATAGTCAACACACGACTGAGGAAATTTCTGGAACAGAACGTCCTGCTCGATGAATTTCAGTGCGGCTTCCAGCGTCAAAAATCAACTACAGACAATTTCATTAGACTATTGTATGATATCAAAAGTGGTCTATGCATTAAACGAACAACAATAGCTGTCTACTTAGACATCACTGCCGCATTCGACCGAGTATGCAAGTCCGCACTGACACACAACCTCCAGAAGATAGTCTCACGCGGACGCATGGCACACTTCATTCTCAACGTCCTCAGAGACAGGACCTTTAAGGTTCGATGTGGCAGTGTCACATCAAACACCACAACTCAGGAGCAGGGCCTGGCGCAGAGGAGCGTGCTCTCATCGAGCCTCTTCATCATCATGATCACCGACATACTTGATGACCACACAGACACTTCACTTCAATACTCACTTTTCGCGATCGACATAGCCATTTTCACATCACAATGCTTCCTAAAAGCTGAAAAACCATTCGAGCAGGTCTACACCAAATTGCAAAGGGGTGCAAAACGTGGGGCTTCACCCTGACGGCAGAAAAACCGGCAACCGTCACATATAGCCCTCTCCGTCCCACAAACACAATTATACTTAAAATCAACGGCAAAGCCTTCGAACAGGTGACAAGTTTCAAGTTCTTAGGAGGAAATGCACTCCTGACGAAAAACTTAGTTTTAACACGTACCACCTCTACCTCGAAGCGATGCGCGAAGCGCGTCAACATACTCCGTGCACTTGCAGGGACAGATTGGGGCGGTGGCAGGAAAAGACTACTACGACTCTACACATCAATCATACGACCCATCCTAGAATACAACAGCATCATCTTTGCCACCATTTCAGAAAGCAAGGGCCAAAGGTTAGAAATCATCCAAAGCACCTGCATCAGAGCAGTCACAGGTGCTCTCAACACCACACCGATGGCCAGTCTTCTAGTGGACTCAAGGAGGACAAACAGCTGTGCCGCTACCACATCAAAATCAAATCCGTGAAAAATCATCCGTAACAGCGCTGATTTACGTCTGACAAATACGACAAGAGCCCATTTGGGCGCAAACTTTCACCATATAGCGTTCAAACGGCCACGGCTCTCAGATCTTAACCTCACAATGCCAGTCACTGCAGCCCAAGCCGCCCGCTATAATATTTTTGACTCTCAGTCAACCAAAGGTCGAGTACTTGCTCTCGGAAAATAAATCCACTGTCACAACGGCGGAAATTCTTGGCATCTTCCACAAGTTCGCCGAGGACAACAATCACAAAACACTCATATTCACGGTAACCGGAAAAATGTACGTAAAGCAAATATACGTAAGAGCAAATGTACGTAAGCGCATATAAACCTAGGCAAATGTGCTTAAACGCAAAGGCACGTATGCCTAAATGTACGTGCATTGTCTCATACGTACATTTGCTCTTGCATTCTTTTACGTTTAGGTACTGTTGCGCTTACGTACATTTGCGCTTACGTATTTTTGCGCTTACGTACTTTTGCGCTTACGTACACTTACGCAAACCTACGTTTACACTTACGTGCATTTGTGCTTACGTACATTTGTGCATATATACATTTGCGCATGCGCACTTTTGCGCTTACGTACATTTGCGCATACGTACATTTGCCATACGCACATTTGCGCTTAAGTGCATATGCCATACGTACATCTGCGCTTACGTACAATTGCTATACGTACATATGCACTTACGTGCATTTGCTTACGTACATTTGCGTACATACCTTTGTCCGGTTACTGCAAATGTACGTATGTCATATGTTCCTAACCAAATGTACCTAAACCCAAAGGTACGTTTGCGTAAGTGGGTGTATATTTGTGCATACGTACAATTGCACAAACGTACATTTGCGCATGCTCACATTTGCGCTTACGTACATTTGCGCTAACGTACTTTTGCGAATACGTACATTTGCGCTTACGTACTACGTACTTTTGTGCTTACGTATATTTGCGCTTACGTACTTCTGTGCATACGTACGTTTGCGCTTACCTACACTTGCGCATACCTACATTTAATCTTACGTACATTTGTGCATATATACATTTGCGCATACTTATGTATACTTTTGCGCATACGTACATTTGCGCTTGGGTACATTTGAGCATACGTACTTTTGCGGTTACGTACATTTGCGCTTACGTACTTTTGCGCTTGCGTACACTTGCGCATACGCACTTTTACGCTTACGTACATTTGCGCTCACGTACATTTGCGGATACGTACTTTTGCGCTTCCGTACGTGTGCTCATGCGTACATTTTCCATACCTACATTTGCGCTTACGTACTTTAGCCATACGTACATCTGCGCTTACGTACAATTGCTATACGTACATTTGCGCTTACGTACATTTGCTTACGTACATCTGCCATGCGTACATTTGTCCTTACGTACATTTGCCTTATAATCATATTCACGGATGGGTTGAAACACGAGGCTAAGGTAGGCATCAGCATCACTGGACCAGGCATTATAATTTCCAAGCGTCTACCGGATAACTTCTTCATCCACTCCGCTGAAGCAATGGCCATTCAGGCCGCTGTCTCCATTATCATGAGGCGTAAAGCCAGAGACGTATTAATTTGCTCAGACTCCAAATCCGTCCTCCAATCAATTTGCAACCCCACGACTGTCCACATCACGTCATTGATGGAATCCAACAAGTCGTGGCCCATAACGCAAATATGTGACTTTTCCTTCCTCTGGATTCCGGGCCACGCCAACATCCCAGGTAACGAAGAAGCACACCGGCTCGCAAAGCAAGCCTTGGCATTTAACTTACCCCAGCATGGAATATTCGGTACACGATTGTAAGGCACTCCTACAACGCCGCATTCGCCAACATCACCATAACACATGGACGCAACACACCACTTATCAAACCACACCCACGCAATCAAACCAACGGTAGGCACATGGAACAGATCAAATCAATCTCACCGACAAAGAGAGGTCGTCCTCACTAGTCTTAGAACTGGTTGCGCAAAACTAACACAGCCTCAACTAGAGGGTGAACAATATACAACACTTAACTGCGACTCCGCAACACCACGTTAAGCATAGGCGACATCATGCTAGACTGTAGTAGCTTTAACTCTCAAAGACAAACACTTACGGCATTCTGCCAAATAGAGGGCATCCCCTGTCGCTTCCATCGCTTCTCGGTGACAAGCTTCCAGAACTCCTTCAATTGCGATTTGGGATCTGTACGCTGGCAAAACTAGCAGGAACACTGTAGACTAGACTGTTGCAAAATGGACGAAGTTACTCACCCAAAGTTCTACCACTTGGATTCTTGATCCATTGCCCTTCCTGATTTCAAAACAGTTTTTGTTTCAGCTCTAGCATCGTTAAAAATCAAAACCCTTATTTTTTGGCATTGGTGTCCTTCCCTCTGTTCAGAGATGGCGCTAGGGTGTGGCCGCTGTGTGAGGTGTGGGTGCCTGTCGGCGCATCTGTCGGCTCGCTCCATGCGGCCTGAGCGGTGGCCAGGTGTGCGTAGTTGATGACGGCGGCGGTGGGATGTTGACGGCGGTCTCCGTTCGCCTCCGGTCGCCCTCCGCTCGTCTTCGGGCGCCCTTCGCTGGCCTCCGGCCGTCATCGACTCGTCTCCGCCCGTCATCGACTCGTCTCCGACCGCCCTCCGCGCCCGTTCGGTGGGGCTGTTCCCCCCTCTGTGCCCGTTCGGCCGCCCTCCGTGTCTGTCCGGCCTCCCTCCGCTCGTCTCCGGCCCTCCTCCACTGGTCTCCGGCCCTCCTGCGCACCCGTCCGATCGCCCTCTGGACCCGTTCCGCCTCCCTCCGCTGGCCTCCCACCGCCCTCCGTGCCCTTCCCGCCGCCCTCCGTTCTCCTCCGGTCGCCCCCCGCTCGTCTTCGGGCGCCCTCTGTGCCCGTCCCGCCTCCCACCACTGGCCTCCGGCCGCTCTCCGCATCAGTCCCGTCTCGCTCCGGGCGCGTCCCGCCGCGCTCTGTGCTCGTCCGATCGCCCTCCGCTCGCCTCAACTAGACTGAACACAGAGAAAATCAGCTTTACTAGTTTTGTGGTGTGTATTTAGTGTTGACATGTTTCAAATGTACAACAATAGCATGTGTAAGGATATGCATAGAAAATCAGCACTTCCACTCCCTCTTTTTAAACCTCAGAGCGTTCCTTTCCCTAGCAGAAATCCTGTTCCAGGTCACCATGTCCTGGGCCCAGGCCCCACTGACCATGGGCGCCGCCTCTGTGGTCCACTTCACTCCCCTCTCCACGGCGATCGTGGTGCAGGGCAGGTCCACAGAGAAGGGCGTCTCCAGGAACTGCTGGAGCTCCTCATCACTGATCTTGAACAGGATGGGCGGGGAGGAGGTGGCCTTGGTCAGGTCCACCATCTCCGTCAGCTTGGTGGCTGAGAAGTTCAGCTGGGGGTTCTTCACCTTTCTAACAGTCTTTCTGTGGCTCCTCTTCTCCTTCTTCCGTAGCTTGGTGATGATGTCCAGCGCCACTTGCCTCTCCTGCTTGCAGCTGGCCCCGAGTAGCGAGGTGAGCATCAAGTCCAGCTGGCCGAAGTAGCCGTTGAACTGTATGTGGGGCTTCAGCATGTCCACCTCCTCCATGGTGCAGAAGGTCTTGATCCTGGTTATGGTGGAGAGCAGGTGGCGAGGTCCCTCCAGCAGCTGGTTCCTCTGCCTGATTTCCAGGAAGCTGTGGACGTACACCTGGATGATGAACATGGCCATCCGCCTCTGCGCTTCAGAGGGGGAGGAGGTGCTCATGTAGACCCTCAGTATCCTGCTCTCTGTGTTCTGCCATCTCGCATTCGTCATCTTCCCCGCCTTCTGCTTCGCCCACCTCTCCTCCAACGTCCCCGACTCCACCGCGCTCGCCATCTCTATCAGGTACCTGGTGTCGTGATTGAACTCCTTCAGGATGCTTTCCGGGATGTTGTCCAGCAGTGAGCGGAGGGCGGGGCTGGGGATCGGCTCGAACTCAACCACCGGCAGCTCCCACACACTGCCCGTGAGCCTCTGGGCCTCCTCACCACTCCAGGAGGCGGGACCAGTGGTGGGGCCAGCATATCTCACGAACATGTGGCCGAAGATCGCTTCCAGACTGTGGCAGAGGCAGTGGACGTGTAGCAGGGGACGACCCAGTAGCTTCTCAAACTCTGCAATGAAGCCGTGTGTGTGGCCAGACATCTTGCGGCATCCGTCAGCGAAGATGACCTGGAGGTCATCAATGTCAATCTCTCGCTCCTCCAGGAACTCCTTGAGGCTCCTTGCCAGCTCCACACCCTTCCCACCCTCGGGCACTAGGTGTCCCAGGAACTTCTCTCCAGGATACCCTATCACCGCACAGTCTTCCTGCCTTACCAGGGCAAACCTCTTGTGACCCCCTCCCCCGTACCTATCTCCACCTTGTTATCATCAATTCTTTCGTCCACCATCAGTCCTTCAGCTTTGAAATGCTTAAAGGTGTCTTTCTTGTCCAGGCGAGCTTTCTTCCTCATTCTGTTTATCTTCCAGGTATTGGTCACTTTCTCCTTGTCTTCCTCAGTAATGATCTCCTCAGCAGCTTTGATCGCATTGCTCAGATGAGCGACGGCTTCGCTCGATACTTTGAATCGGTCAGCAGTCTCCGCAATCTTTTCTTCAGCCTCTTCCTTCCGCTTCCTCTTTTCCCTGATTTCATGCTTCCCAATTCTGGCCTTGAATTCATCATCATCCAGCTGGTCCACCTCTCTTTCATCATCAGATTCCTCAGGAGCAGCCTTCTTCAGCAGCATCTCCACTTCCTTCTCACTTTTCATGCGCCTTTCCTCCTCCCTCTGTCTTTTATCAGCCTTTGCTTCCTCTTTCCTCCTCCTTCGTTTGATCTTCTTTGTTTCCACAAGGTCAGGTCCTCCGATGCAGCCAGCCCTCTCAGGCTTCCTCTGCGCCTTCAGGAAGTTCTTTTCGATATCTGGGACATTCTTATCATCAGCCACGTCAAACAGCTTCCCAGCAATGTCCTGGAACTTCTTCTTCACTTTTCCGTTTTTCTTCTTCCTCCTCCAGGCGATGGTCTCCCCTTTGTTCAGGGCCTTCATGGACTCCTTCCGCAGCCTCCAAAGGTCGTGCACTTTCTGCTGTACTTTCAGCTTAGAGATGGTGGGGACTGAAGCAGTGTTGTAGACTTCAAGAACCTGTCTGGTCACTCTCTCAGAAGCTTCCTTGCAGTCAATCTCTTTGGAGTCTCGGTTGAGCCTATCACTTTCTGCTTCAAAGATGAGGGCGCTCGCCACCTCACTGACCAGGGGAAGCTTGTTCACTGGAAGCCGCTTTCCCTCCCCAAACACTCTGTCAGGATGCACTCTGAACTTCGCTGCAGGTGCCTGGCTTCCCTTGCGGCGCCTCATTGCCTGGATGCTTACAGCCCGGTCTGAAACAAAAGGAAATAATTTCAATTCTGATTTCTGACCAACAGACAGGTAAGTACTTTAAATGTGACACAGCTGTCCACTGTTGTGGTGAAAACGTATTTATTTCTTGTTTGTTCGTTTATTATTATTTTTGGAATAAGAAATCATGGATATATGATAACAGAATACAACAGAGGGAAGGACACTAATGCCCAAAAAAATAAGAGTTTTGATTTTTAACGATGCTAAAGCTGAAACAAAAGCTGTTTTGAAATCAGGAAGGGCAATGTATCAAGAATCCAAGTGGTAGAACTTTGGGTGAGTAACTTCGTCCATTTTGCAACAGTCTACTGTAGACACCACCCCACCAACACTAACATCAACGCGCAATGTATGCCCGCGAAACGTTGGTATGAAAAACGTAAATAGCCATTTCCGAATGGCGTCGGCCGTACATGAGCCGATTTACTCCCCAATTAGAAATACATGACTACCTAGCGGTGCCGTTGGACGTAGATGAGCCGACCTGCTTTAGGAAAACACGCACAAAAAGAAAAAATAGCATAACGTAAAACGACTACCCAGAGGAGCCATCGGGCGTAGATGAGCCGAATTGCAAAACACCGTGTTAACCCAACCGACAACCCTGCATGGCATGCTTAAGACTATCCTGCTACTAACAACTAACACACGGCGTCCGGCGTGATGGGCGGTGTGGACAATTACCTCCTTGTTCGCGCGGTAAGATCCCTCGGTATTCTTCGATAGAGTAGGCTAAAGCCGGCATCATGGCAAAATAAACTTGTCACTCTCAGCCCCCCCCCACCCCTACTCCAACTTCAAATTATTTTTCGGAGGAGTAACGTAAAATTTAAACCATTTAGATATCAGGGAGATGTTCCCAGCCTAGCCCCCGCTTTCTGCGCCTAAAATATCAGACGAGCTATAACGTAAAACTCCCTTAACGTAAATGTCCACTTGTCTGCACTTTGCTTACAAACACTCGCTTTAATAAATAAACATGTAACGTACTCATTTTAAAGTGGGCGCAAATGACCTTTATGGACCAGCACGCCTAAAAATGACTATCTCCTCCCATAAGCAAATTTGCTTCATGTTATGCTAGCCATGAACTTTTGTGCTCTTTATGGATTTATTATGGGAGGGCTTGTCTAGATATCACACGGAATGGTATGTAAATACAACAGCATTTTCTCCAAAAGTATGAAACCGATTTCCATGGCTACCACACATGTTTGTACTAGCACCATAGGTATGGTTCTACGCAAATGTTTTTTGGGGGAGGGCAAAGAGCTACCGGATTGAACTAGTTATCAGATGTGGCTGTTTCATACGCGCGCCGAAGGATGGGAGGGGGCGGAATCCGCCCACTACTGTTTTTTTTTACATTATCTCATATACGGGCGGAGATATTGTAATGCAATCTTGTGACTTTGTTAAAAATCGATAAGCGCATCCTTTGCAACACGAAATCGAAATCCATTGCCAAGCATAGGAATTGCGGGTGTGCCAAATCGACCGACCTGACGGCGGCCGGCGAGCGTTCAAGGTCACGAAGGCTTCGTCGACGCGGTGGAGAGGCGGTACGGTGAGGCAGTTGATAGCGACCTCATTTGTCCTTAAAAGGTCTACAGACCTTCAAGGGCAAATGAGCAAGTTATGCAATTTTTGGAACGTTCCGTTCTATCAGTGTGCAAGAGTTCCCCTCCCAAGTTTCCTCCGTTGCTCATATATCAACGAATAATCTACCAACCCATCTACACACAGACGTGATGGTTAACTTCTAATGTATTAGTAATATTATTACGTGTGGGTAAGACACACAGAGACACACCCAGGTCGGAAATCATGGCTCCGTTCATGCCAACAGGCATTACTCAGACTGAGACAGTGCAGAGGACTGCGTTGATACCTTTAATATAAATTGTGGGATTCTCATATATAACTGTTAAATCGATTTGATATGATGTTTACGTGTTCTTTCTTGATGGTACAAATAACAATATTTAATCTTCATCAAATGCACTTGCCAGTTGAATCTACCTTGCTTCACGTCTTCACATCAGTTCATCACATTCCAATATCACCTGAAAAGAGGCCGAGTTCAATATATTGTAACGGAGTCTTCTTCTTGGCCTAGTGAAGAGTCTAGTTCGGACCTCGCAACGCGGTAATCATATATATATATATATATATATATATATATATATATATATATATATATATATATATATATATATATACATATATATATATATATATATATATATATATATATATAGTATATATATATATGGATATATATGTATATATATGTATATATATATATACATATATATATATATATATATATATATATATATATATATATATATATATATATATATATATATATATATATATATATATATATATATATGCACTGTTGGTTGAACACGACAGCTTGTTCTGCATTGATTAGTCTTTATGTATGTTTTCGATATGTCGCACATTCGCATTCGCAGTTGTAGACCTAAAGTAGATGGTGAGAAAGTATCACTTACGATTTATTATCAAGGAACAAAAACGTCATCATTGATCATGAGGAATAACCCCCAGCGTGAAACTGAGCTGTTAAAGCAGGTCAATGTAGCATACAAATTTACTTGCCCACACGGGGACTGCGCAACCCGTCCAGTACGCTACATTGGCCATACTACAACGACGCTCAGTAGAAGGCTCACCATGCACTTACAGAGTGGTGGGCCCAAAGAACACCACAGGGACAAACACAAGGCCTCCATCACACGTGCTAATCTAGTCTCTAATACAGAGATTCTTGTAAGATGTTCTGATAGAAGACGCTTGCCGGTACATGAGGCTGTTCTCATCAAGGATGCCTTGCCGGTAATAAACATACAGTGCAAGATGACCTCTGCACTAGCTCTTTACGATTATGAGTGAAGTGTAACCCGTGCCTTTTTCTGAGTACGTGGTTGTACTGTTGCTTCTAATCGGATTGCTGGACTTGACGCTGAAAGTGCCCATGTGAATGCTAGAATGATTTGTATCCCGTGAAATGTTTTTTTTTGCACTTGCCCACTTGTTTTACTTGTCATATCTTTGACCCCATCTAGCCATGTCACCTATAATGTATCCATGATGATGATCTATGCTGATCGAAACGTTGTATTTAAATATAGATGGAAACCATAACTGACAGTTTTGATGATCTCATTCGGTGAAATAGTCCATCAGCTCGACTCTCAAGTGAAAGCGAATGTGCGACATATCGAAAACATACATAAAAAGCTAATCAATGCAGAACAAGCTGTCGTGTTCAGCCAACAGTGCCTGCATGAAAATCTGCTCCCAAGATACACAGAATATATATATATATATATATATATATATATATATATATATATATATATATATGTGTGTGTATATGTGTGTGTGTGTGCGTGTATTTTTTTCAAGCAAACTAAATGTTCACGAGATAATCGACAGGCAGACAGCAACTCGCAGACCACACAGGTTCAGCGTCCAGGCAAAATGTCCTCCGATGCAACCGCCAGCCAAAGTGATTCTAAGAGCCGAACATAAAAGCGTCACCCAGTCAGCCCGGACACACGCAGCAGTCACCGGCGGTTCCTCGTCGCTCGGCCGTCCGACTCCGTCTGCCCGGCGGGGGTGGTTCACGTGGGGCCGTCGCGGCGGCAGTCACGTGCTTCTCCGCCGTTAGCCGCGGACATCGGCCGTATTGGACGACCGGCCGGAGCGGCATCGTCCAACACTGTTGAGATGAACGCGTCTGGCCGGCGCTGGTAGTTCTCCACTCAGGCAGGCTCACGGCGGAGGCGGAAACTTTACCTTGCGCCTGCGGGACTATGCAATCATACCAATATATATATATATATATATATATATATATATATATATATATATATATATATATATATATACATATATATATATATATATATATATATATATATATATATATATATATATATATATATATATATGTATGTATATATATACATATATATATATATATGTATATATATCCAAACTACGTTTCAATATCCTCAAAATCTAAGCGAGCCGGACCAAGTGGGCTTTATCATTTGGATCACTGCATTCGCTCGGAACGCTCTCTCACCTTGTCTAAACAGTCAGTGTAAACTCGTAAGGGGAAACGCTTCCTGAGAATCGTCTGTGGACGAACACGTGCTAAGCGTGATTATATCTGGCAATGTAATCAAATCAGGCCCTTTCTGTCCTTCACATTCTAGTTGACTTGTCATGAAAATCCAAATGTGTGATGGCTATTGCAAAATTCCCTGATGAAGAAAATAATACAACGCATCTGCCTTTAATAATCTGATGGCACATAACAAACAACTCAGAAGTATTTAGGAACGACACCGTCATTTGCCATCTGCCTCGGTCTCCCACCAACATCCGGACTACAACACCGAGATGTACAAATGCATGTGGGTGACCACATCACACCCCTGTAGCCGATCATATTACACTCCGGTAACCTCAACCCCGTAACCAGTACGAGTGCCATACTAGTACGGGTTATACATGGTGTGGAATGAAGCAGCCGTTGCGAGTTATGTAAAGTGGATCTCGATCCATGTCTCGTAACGTCTCTGAGCTCAAGTAGCAGAACAAATGTTGTCGATATTGAATTGGGCCCCTCGTCACCAACGCCAAACGAAAATATTGCAGATTCACACTTGCTGTCTGTATTATCACAGCCGCACCCATAACATTGTTCATTTTAATTCCGCTATGTGGCCCGCAGCTAAAAGGAATGATGCTGGTGAATCAGCCCACAGGTGGTGGCGACTGTCATCGGGATGTTATGACTAGATCGTGAAATTGAAACGTCTTGGTACCGACTCTGTATCTGTTTCAGATAAGCGCTACATACCAGGCTACTCCCCAAACATGTGACATAGCTTCCGCGTGATCGTGACGTAGGCGCGAGCGGCCATGCTGGACGTAGGTGTGCCCTTGTATGGTCAGCCAACAGCCGGCGGGCTATAGTGTCCGTCATGAACGCGTTAGCCAATTACGGCTGCCGGAGGGTGGCCACCTCACGGCCGAGGGTACCGGCAGTGTGTCAAAAAGAGAACTCTCCGGGCTGCTTCAGCGTTCGGATCGTACAGACTGCTAAAAAAACGTTGTTCTTGGTGTCGACAGACGCGTACTAAATTGCTGTCGGCGTCCATAATTTTTCGGTATCACTTTACAAAGTATTATTCGCCTTAACGTGCAAATATAACGCCAAAGTTCCGCCGTACATTGGACGGGCGTTATCGCAACGCGAGCCTACTAGATTCATCACACCGCCAACGAGACTTCACTACACACCCTTGCTACGTGGAATATAAATCTGGAAGTCGTACTGAGGGTGTGAGACAACAAAACTATCCAGGAAAAGAAGCGCGTACACATGGTAGGGGAAAAAGCAATGCTGAGAACAGAACCTGACCACATGCGAGCGAGGAAGCAGGAATAACGGCAGGTACGTACAGTACAATACATCAAATGTGCACCACTCTCTGTCTGACTATCTGATTCGCTCATATCACGTAATTAAGATGGTTTTACTTGATCGTGTACATGCATTGCAATGCATGTATACTATTTTGCTGCTTCTGTACCATTTTGCGGGTCTCTATAGCTGTTCTAAGAAGTTTCCATTTCGGATGTCCCTCTGTCTTACATGCCCTATATATCCTACATGGTGATATACATATGTGTCGCCACTCCTCAAGTAGATACGTGCATGCGAAGTAGGCAAAATAGTCGTTACAAGTCACAGATAATATAAAATAATGTATTTTATCACACATGGGGCTAAGAATATGTAGGATTAATGCTGGGCATCGGCTGATGGATCACGCAACATGCTGCAGCCACGGCCAAAAGACGTGGATGTGCAAAAAAGTAGGAATTGTCATGGGGCACTTGTCTGAAGGGCGAGTCATTTCTTTGGAGGAATACCACAGCAAAAGGACTTTGAGGCCGTGGCGGATACATGGGTGGCACTGAAGGCATGCGCCGCATGGTAATTTGCGCCCCTTCGGCAGGGAAAATCCCCCTCGACGAGGCACCGCCTTTCTGTTGGGGGGGGGGCTGCGTGTCCCAATGATCCGACGGCCTTGTCCACTGGTGAGGTCCCAGACTAGAATGCCCCACTCGAACTTCCATCAATAAGCTCCCATTACAATGTCCATCACATACCAACACCCATGTCCTTCACCTGGCCCTGCAACACTAACTCTTCCTACTATGAGCAGGTAGGGAAACTTTCCCGGTCCTACCCTCCAGGACTGGAGGGCAGTCGCGCGTAGTTGCGGGTAGTCGCGCGCCCTCTGCCCGCCCCTCGCGGTTCTGAGGTGTGATTGGTTGAGGGACGGTGCACGTGAGGTGGAGTTCGGACGTGGAGAGCAGGCGAAAAGGGTGTTGGAAGCTGCGGAGTATGCGTACACTATCAGAGACCGTGACGGAAGACGCGACTTAACTATCCCCTCTTCAGTGATACATCAGACCAAAAACTCTGATAATGGCATTATAATTGCTATAACCTTCAGGATGTTAGCGACGAAGACATTGTGGATGGACTCAATGAATACGATACTGCTAACGATAGCGACAACGATGGAGTGACAGATGCCAGAGGCGTCTGTGTGCGGAACGGTTCCACAGTGGTTTTAACTAACAACATTATTCTTACTTTTAATCGTTCCGACGTGCCATATGACGTTTGTGTAAGGAGTATGTGGCGTGCCTGCCTCCGCCCGTGCCCGGTGATGCGCGGCGTGGTGACCGGGCGTGCGGGCACGGGGACAGCAGCGGCGTGTGCGGGGCCGGCGGTGCGGCGGGCGCCGCGTGTTGTGCGCGCGTGCTGCTGCTGAGTGTGCCTCTGCGGCGGGGCGGCCGGGGCCATCCGGTGGTGGCCTCGGGTCCTCTTCGCGGTGGAGCCGTGGTCCGGGCCTAGGACGCGATGGCGCGAGGTCGTGGGTTCTGCGCTGTCCGGTAGTGATGGGGCTGACTGCAGATGGTGTTGTTGCTCAAATACAAACACTGAGGTCATACGGAACCTACACTACGGTGCCTACACTCGGAGTTTACACACACACCTAATCCTGCACCTGCAATCCGGCAATCCTGCAATCCTCCAAGTAATTTCCAACCGTCCGGTAAAGACCAGAAAGAAATCATACCATTTAGCTGCCGCACAGCCAACAAAATAATACATATTACCGAAATTAGAGGGAGATTAACACATCAATAATGAAGGCATGAATTGCTTTACCTGGAGTAAAAATAGGTGCGCATCTGCATGGATACAATGGTTTCTTTATTTTATCCGATACGATCAGGGAATGTCTAATATCGAGTGTGTTCATGATAAGGTTGGCACTGGCGGATCCAGGGGGAATTCCGGCCATGGCCCCCCCCAAGCGCTTCAAAGGGGGCCATAGTGTCTTTTGCCCCCCCCCAAACCAACAAAAGTAAACTAAATTAAAATGCAGTAACCTTTGCTGAGGTTAAAAAATAGGTTTCCGGGTGAAATAATCTCCAATTTTAAAGGTATTTTTTATGATTGTTTGGAAGCCCAATATGGTAGCATAGTACATTCTGACACATCGAGGGTTCTATGCTGTTGAAGTTCTGCTTACAGCAAGAGATGACGAAATCAGCAGTTTCATTATTCCTTCGTCAGATAGGTTCACGAAGTTTGTTTAGCCAGTAACGGGCAAGCGGACCCAGTGAGCCAGATTTCGAAAGCGGAATTTGAACAGGATGTTTTGTGCGAGAGGCCAGTTGAGCCCAGTTGAGCAGCATGTTTCGTATGTTGGTGTTGGGGTTGCTAAGATGAAGAGACAGGCTACATTGACTGATTTTTTCAAGAAGAATAGCAAGAGGAGGTATGTATTTATATCCTGAATAAGAGATAACTGGTGGGTTTGCATGTAGGGGAGATTCGGGTGGTAGGACCGGGCTATCAAAGTTTAATGGTATTATTGCAGTTTAAGGTATCTACGAAACAAGTTTTACGCATATACCCTCATGAAGCGAATAAATAGGTTAGGTTTGGTTAGGCTGGGTTAGGCTGGACTTCTGTTTTAAGCTGGAAAAATTATCAAAAACAAATTTTGAGGAGATTTAAAAACATGATCCTTCAAAAACAGGTCAAGCTAGGTTAGGTTCGGTTAAGTTTTTTTATTATATTTTTTAACAAAAACAGTTTGCAAATTTTATATAAAAAACAATTTGTTTTCTTGCATGGAAGGATAGGCTAGGTTAGATTAAGTTAGGTTACATTTATTTTGTTACTTTGAACATCACTTTTTAATGCTATCTTACCCAACTCCAAGCCCCTTTTTTGGTGTTACTTTTGCCTCCGAACCGAAAAAAGTATGCACTTGCAGAGGAAATGAGTGGTTGCATCATGTTGACC